>CM034154.1:599637104-600043351 GCA_019776745.2 Taxus chinensis | reverse complement strand
GGTGGATACAGCTTTGGAGTGATTTGGCAGAAAGAAGGCCATATTCTTTCTCATCATGCGTCACATCTCCCTCTCTTGAAAGCCTGCTTTATTCCTCCAAAGTATATGTTGATTTAGCTGAAGATAAATATGATGGTGATAATGGGTGTTTTAGCATTGCTGAAATCTGCATGCCTAGATGGGTAATGGAGTACTTAAATGAGTTAGAAAATGTGCTGAGAAATGGGGGTTGGAAGGAGCAGGACATCAATGACATGATTCTTGAAGTCGACTCCTCTAATTTGGCAGATACTGAAGATATATATTTGGACAACCAAAAAATAATAGAAGGGCTCCTACTCAAAGCAGATTTGATGTCAAATTCTCTGAGAAAAGTAGGGTGGAGTTCACAGCATATAGCAGAGATTTTCAATATTGATTATAATCCCACGAGAAGGCCAACCAAGAAAATTCCTCCAGAGTTAGCCGAAAGAATAGGGAAGCTTGCAAAATTTGTGGCTAGAGCATGAAGGGCCATGATGGTAAATTTCTTTTGGCTTGAATCACTGTCTGTGCTGAAACATTTATATTTGGATAAGGTTACTGGGCCTAAACGTTGCATTGGAACGATTGAGTTGGAAGTAACTCTTGGATATATTTCAGATTGATCCTACTTTGGAGCAATATGTTCCAGTAACTCGTGGAACAAAATTAATCACGAAGACAAGATTATTTCCATATCAAGAGATGGAACATATTCAGAACAAGAAATGGAATTCAAAGTTGTCCCTTCGATAACTACTACTCACAGAATAGTAGTGGATTCTTCTACAGTTACACATAAGATTAGAGAGTCTAATAATACTCGCAGAGATGGCAAACAAATTATAGATGTGAAATCTCATCCGATGGAGATATTTACAAGTATATGGACAACATATTATTCTGTTTCTATTTCAAGCAATGGAGCATGATCAGAGCACCCAGATACAGTTTCTTCAGGTAGCACTGATTCTCTCAAGGTTTATTATATTGATCTAACAAGCCAGAGGCAAGGGTTATTATTTGTTCTTAGTCCTTAGTGTTACTGTTACAACACTCCTAAGGCATAGAAATCAAATGTAATATTTAATTAGGCGTTGTTGTTTCGATGCAGGGTATAGCCGATAATCCATAGAAATCCTTGAATTATTTTAGGAGTAAATGTGCAGGAAAGGACATAAAAGAAGCCAATACCTGTACGGTACAATAAAATTCATGATGAGCTGAACTGTTCCAAGGTAATCTGTAGTCTTCAAATCTGTTAAGCCCTGAAAGATTTACAGAACAGAGTTCAGCCTGGTGTGAAACGTAAATTAATTTAAAAGGGGAGAGAGATTTCATGTTAGCAGGAAGAAAACAGAGATACCTCTAGTGCGACACAGAAAGAATGCATTTGGGCTCCGCACAGTGTGGCAGCGTTGACAAGCCCCCTGAAAGAAGTACTTCAAATGGATCGTCCATTCAAGATTTTTTATTAGTGTCTGTATATCACCCACCATTCAAACACAGGCTCCTTAGATTCCTTCCAAATTATTTCATAATCCTACCTTAAAACCAAGGGATCATATGGAGTAGCATACTGGGTTGTACCATCTGGAGTAGCATACTGGGCTGTACACAAATCATCAAACAAGCTCAAATCAGTATATGACCGTATCGTAAAACTACAGGTAAGGGTTTCAGATTTATTTTAAAATGCACATTAACTTCATAGAATAGGCCACACGTTTAAACTCTGGAGAGAAGCAGAGAATATTAGCCAGATTTCATTCACTAAGAGCAGCAAGAAATGAGAAAACCGTTGAATAGAAATCCTAATGACTTACCTGTCACTCTATTTGTGTATTAAAATACAAATTTCCAGTCCCCATATCTCCGTCGAGTTCCCTTCTCCATGCTTCTCCTGTGCCGTGCTGATGGTAGCCAAAGATGGAAAAAAAAAAGACGGGGCAAAATAAAACCCTACATGTACAAAACAGAACAGATCATAAAATGAGAACACAACTAAAATTGAACCAAAATGAACCCTACAAAAAATAGAATTGATGAGATCATAAAATGAACCACAATACCTGATATAGAAAGCAAAAACATCTAAAAAAAAATATGCAGAGAGACTGCAGTCCCCAAAAATACATTTAAAAAAATGAATCAAAACCAAACTAAAAAATGGAAAGGGAACGAGCTTACAAAGGTCTTTATAGAGAATTTCCCAACGGCTCTTACATCTAAGCTTCGCTCCTCTCCAACAGTCACTTAGATTTCATTACAGCTGTCTTCCACCTGTCTGGATAAAATGATTTTTTAAATCTTATTTATAGGAAATGACTGTTTGATAATAAAGCAGATTCATTACTTTTTTTTGACCTCATAAAAAAATCATTTGGTATTCATTGTGAACCGTTATCGAAGGATGTCTATTAATGTTTAAAAAAAAATGAAATAGAGGTATATTATTTGTGTGGACATTTAATAATATATTCTTTATTAATTTTAATTTAAGCTTTATGCATATATATTGTAATATAGTAGGTTTCTTACTTGTAAAATTGTAGGATATATATTCTTTAATATATTAGGTTTTATACATTTTTTTTTATTTTTGTTGGTTTATTATTATTGTGTATTTTTAATGTTTTATTTTCTTTTTTCTTTTATGTTTTTTTATTTATTTTTTAAGATTATATAGAATTTATAAATATAATTGTATGGAGTTATTTTTTATATTTGGAAGTTCTATATAATTATAGAATTTTGTTATGTATGTTGTGAGTTTTATTGACACATGTTTGTGTCTCCGTTTTCTTTGTCCCTGTTTTCTTTAAGAATAATTAATTGTAATGAAAATTTATATAGAATAGGTATCCTACATCAATTTACTCATTTTGGCTAAATTATAACTAGTAGTCGCACATGAAATGTGTGATGGAAACGTCAAAAGGGATGTGTCAAAAAGTTAAACTTGAGGGAAATAAATATGGGAGGATGAGGAAGGTGATAATGAATGAGATTGAGGGAGGAGAAGTCTTGGATTGTGAAATTTTTCTCTTTCTTATGACAAGACATATCTAAAAAATGTGTCTTTCCAATGGCTAATGGAACAATAAGCTGACCTATCATTTATTTTCTTCTTAAGAGGAACAATTACCGAGGGTTATGGTTGGAAATGTTTTAGTGCAATTAATGGTTGAGGCATTGGTAAAGGAGGGGGGAAATGCATGCGCATCTTG
Organism: Taxus chinensis; assembly: GCA_019776745.2. Taxonomy (NCBI): domain Eukaryota; kingdom Viridiplantae; phylum Streptophyta; class Pinopsida; order Cupressales; family Taxaceae; genus Taxus; species Taxus chinensis. The sequence goes on along the minus strand of CM034154.1, from coordinate 600,040,100 downwards.
TCCTCATTCGATCATGCAAGTCATCCAACGTTACAAAAAGCAAACATTTACATATGAAGATTATAATTCGGTGCATTGAGACTATAATTTACTATGTCAGTGTGGAGATTATAATTTATTGAAAATCCAAAAAATCTAAGTGCATGGATTTCGATGGAGGAAAATTAGAAGAGATGACAACCCATATGTTGACACATGCGAAACTGAGTAGCCAACATTAGCAAGTTTTTTAAGATTCTACCAATACAATGTTTAACCATTGCATGCGATGTCAAATGGTGGGCGAACTGAAGGAAGATGCAAACTTGATCAATCATGTCAGTGGTGCGAGGATGTGCTAGAAGTAAGAAATTATTGACCACATTACAATACATGATCCATATTGCAAATATGATGTTGAGCTCGTCAGATAACTGATAATACAAAGACCGATGATTTTTGATTCCTAACAAAAAAAAATCTATTACAGATTGAATTCGAAAGGTATAGTCAAATTTGATGAATGTTCAATCTTCAATGATAACACGAATCCAAGCGAAACACTTAGAGGAGATGAAGCATTCACTTTACAGGGATCTATAGAGGAGAACAAGCCAGGGAAGATAACAAAAAGGTGTATTCCATGGCGGAATGAGGAATGTGGGACCCTTCCATCGGATCTCCTTTCTTAAATGACAAGCACTCTAAAATTTTTCACAACATAGATATGGTCGTAAGGCGATGAACAAAGAACCCAACTCTATCATAATTTACTAACAACAATTTAGTTAGGGAAAAAAGGATATCTACGTAATTACTTGTTAACATTACAAGTTTAAAAACTGAAATTGTGTAATATTTTTCGATGGCATTTCTTTTTTGTATATATTTAAGCTATGGTGTCTACTTTTACAGTATGTGTTTTTTTTTGTGGTTATTATTTGTGGGGTTATTTCTATTATTGTGTGGTGGGCAGTAGGTTGTGGATCAAGAGATTCACACTTGGTGTCATTGTGGGGTCTTTCTGCCCCCAACACCAACAAATACATCTACAAAATGCAATATAATTCAACATAATAAAAAGTAACATTGAAATTAAGAATAACGTTGTATCGCATCTATTAAAATCCATATAGAGGGGTCGCTAAGTCATTTATTTTACCTTATCAATTAGTTCTACAATGTCAATACCCAACCCTTATAGAATTAAAATAAATCAATTATGTTGAGAAAATAGGGGGGAAATGGGCTTTTTTATGTTTTTTTACGACATCGAGACTTTCAATTCGACGACGTTTGATTTATTAGATAATACTAAAACATGAATGGAAAATTGGAAAGAAAAAGGTGAGGATTAAATTCATGCAGCATGTCACATAATTCTCCCACGACTCAAATTGCCTCTGCCCAGTAAATATCTAATATATGGGCTCTACTTTACTGTTTCAATGTTTCTTGCATTATTCATGTGGTTGTGATTTGTGCTTAAATTTGCCAAAAAAGGGGGAAAATATGATATGTTCCATGTGATTGCAAGTTGTGCTTAAATGGGGCCCCAAAATATTCTTGGCATCTTGATGACATAGCGTAATGGCTACGTGAAGACCATGAAAATGCATCCATGAGTCGATTGTGGGACATGTTCTTGGTCGTGACATCTTTCTTCTACACATGTTGATCAAGGTATCTAATAAAAAATATCCTTACGAAGCTTATGCTTTTTAATGCCAAACTAGTCAACCAACTTAGCACAAATTAGATGATACAAAATGCTTCTAAAAAGGATCCCTACAAAATATAAAGCATACAATTCTACAAAAAATGTAATAAATAGGACATTGTCATATGTCAAATTATTTTGATCTTCCAATATTTTCTCGCAATTTAACAAAATAAAAATTTCTTACCTTTTTTTAAAATAGTACGTAATCACCCAATCTCTAATATTTTGTGCTCATCTATTGGATGATAGCGATCAAGAGTTTCGGGAACCCCAAGAGGGAATAAATACCATTTGAGCGGTTTCAGTTTCCTCGGACAAATAAACCAGATTGGAGACAAATCGACGTAAGTGCTTTCGATGAATAAATTTATATCTAGAAGACATACATGGATGGTGAAGATTGAGTTAGATTGTCAACATCCCCATAAAATTGATATCATCCATCCCACTCTCTGATCAATTGTGACATGACTTGTCTTCCAGATGTGTCAGTCAATATATCTAACTAATAGTATCCTTACGATGGTGATGTTTTTTTAAATGCCAAACCATTCGATCAACTTAGTGATAATCAGATGATATAGAAAAATTATACAAAGGCTACCTATAAAATATAAATTGTAAAATCCTACGAAAAAAGTAATAAACATGAGGTCATATGTCAAATTATTTTAACCTTTTGATATTTTCCTACAATTTGACAAAAGCAATTTTTTTTTTTGTTTTAGAAAATAGTACATAATCATCCCAATAATCAAATTTGGTGCTCAACTATTGGACTATAGTGATTGAGTGTTGGGAACCCCATGAGGTAATAAATACCATTTGATCAGTTTCAGTTTCCTTAGGCAAATGAACTAGAATGGAGATACATCAATGTAAATGTGTTTTATCAAGCAATTTGTATCTTGAAGACAGACGTGGACGATAAAGCTTGAGTTGGATTGTCAATGTCCCTGCAAACTTGATGTCATCCATCCCACTCTTTGACTGATGTCAAACAAAACATCCTTAAATTTAATAGTAGTAATGCCTTTGGCATAGTAAAAAATTGAATAATTTACAATTATCACATTAGTAATGTGTGAAATCTATGTGATAATTAGAATAAATTATTGAACATTATTTGTATAATAATAATAATAATAATAATAATAATAATTTATAATTTTCACTTTGAAAATGTGTGAAATTTGCATGGTTATTAAAAAATATTGGTCTGAAGAATAAAAAAATATATCTCAAACCAAGCCAACATTTATGTGAACACCTTGCATGACATATTATAAATTTTGGACACTTTTGCTACTTGTAATTCTACCAGGTGGGTATTTTAATTTTGTGCTTGAGTATTATAACTATATATCGATTGTCGGCATCTCTAAAAATAAATATAATCTAAAGCATATCGAACAGTCCTTATGAGGGTTGACACGTTAATGTAGCCAAATTCTAAAAAACTTGATATACTGCAAATAATATTAACTCTAAAAGAAAATAGATCTCCTTCTTTGTTATTAAATAATCCATTACAATTTTTCCTAGATAGGAAAATAACTCCCAACTCGAGTTGCCAAGAAAACCCTAACTAACTTTGACTAACTCTACTCTAGGTGGCGGAATTTACTATTTTTAGCAATTTACTAGAACTTGCTATTCTTAGTAAGTTTGCATGCTTATTCGTACGGGCACAAAAATTGCCACACATCTTCTACATTCCTAAATTAGAGGAATCTCCAACTTTCTAACTCATAATGCAACTAATAAATTAAAATTAACTAATGCCCAAAAATAGGAAAAGACCGACTACAACTTAAATCCCAATTTTCGGCCTCAAGATGGCAGATTTAGGACCTAAAAATGTGTCAAAACTTTCCCCAACTAGTAAGGATGGTTTTTAGTGTGTTCATTTCATCAAAACATGTGGTTTCTAAAAAAATGGACTCAAACGGACACCCGGAGCTCAAGTTATGACCTTGTCAAGTTCCTGCTCATTTTGGTGCATCATTCTCCCCTAATTGAAAAAAACGTAGCTCCTACAAGTTTTCTTCTTCAAACTATTTCCATTTATCTGCATCTAACTTCTTAATCTCCCACTCTATGACCCAAGTATTTTCCTCTTGTTCCAGTCCTTTCCAATGTACCAAATATTTGTTGTATTTCCCATGTTGTGTGTCCTTTGTTTTCTTATCTAGAATATGATCCACTTCTTCTTTCATCTTCACTGGAACCTATTGCCTCTAATGTAATACTTCATCAATAACATCCCCTTTTGCACCATACCCATGAAAAGAATATAAATCTAAAACATTAAACACTAGAGAAATATCAAAATTCCCTGGCAATTCTACCTCATAAGCATTATATTTATTTTTTCATGATTTTGTAGGGACCAATCTTCTTGTACTTTAGCTTGTTATAGGTTCCTCTTGGAAACCTTTCCTTCCACAGATATACCATAACCAACTCACCAACTATAAATACATTTCTCCATCTATGCACATATGTTATTTCCTTATACTTATCATTACTATTTTGCAGCTTCTTCCACACTTCTTCTTGCAATTGTTGGATATGTTCGGCAAATGTTGCATCATCACTGACTCTTCCATCAACTGGTAGTTGTACCAAATCTAACACCCCATTTGGATTACTCCCATACACAATTAAAAATGTAGACTTTCCTGTGAATCTATTTATGGAACTGTTATATGCAAACTCAGCTTGTGGTAATGCTAAGTCCCATTATTTTAGCTTTTCCCCAACGATGCACCTGGACAGGTTTCCCAAAATTTGATTGACCACCTCTATTTTCCCATCATTCTGAGGATGATAGGAACTGTTGAACTGTAGTTGAGTTCCCAATTTCTTCCATAAAATCCACCAGAAGTGACTTAAGAACCTTGTGTCCCTATATGAAGTAATGGTGTTTAGAACACCATGCAAACAAACAAATTCTCTGAAAAAAAAATCTCTTTGTGTTTTTGGTAATCCCAAAACAAAATCCATACTTAGAGTTGTCCACGACCCTTAGGAATAGGCAATGACATATACAACCCTGTATTTTGTGCATGGTCTTTCGAGACTTGGTAGATTTGACACCTCTCCACATATCTTACCACATCACTTTTTAGCTTTGGCTAATAGTATTTCTCTGCTACCAAGGCTATCGTCTTATATTTACCAAAATGCATAGCCAATCCTTTGCTATGAAAATATTTCACTATATTATCTCTCATAGACCCAACTGGAATGCATAGTTGGCGTCCCTTGAATAGGTATCCATACTATAAAATTTACTCATCCTGGACATCTCTTGCATTGTCTGACAATGGACGAATTAACCTTTCAACAATATCCTTGAAATCAGAATCAAAAGAATACAAACCCTTTATTACTTCAAAACCCACCACCTCATTTTCCATAGTGGTAAACAAAGTCACATGCCTACTCAATGATATATGCAACTTGATTATGTTTTCCTGATTTATGTTTTAGAGAAAAATTATAATCCTATAAAAATGGTACCCACTTTGCATACCTACTATTTAAATTCTTTTGTGTATTCACATAGTTCAGGGCTATGTCATTTGTAAATAACACAAACTCCTTAGGCACTAAGTAATGCCTCCAATGCCTTAATGCTTGTATAATTACATAAAATTCCACATCATAAGTAGAGTAGTTATTTCTTACGTCATTTAGTTTCTCACTAAAGAAAGCTATTGGATTTCCACCTTGAATTAGATTAACACCAATACCCACATGTGAGGCATCATAATCAACCTCAAACACTTTATCAAAATCTGGTAGTGCCAAAATGGGTGCCTTTGTCACCTTCTTCTTCAAGAACTGAAAACTATCCTTAGCTACCTTTGTCTACAAGAACTCCCTTCCTTTTGTGCAATTTGTTATACACTACAAGATAATGGGCCCTATATCCACAAATTTTCCACAATTTACTTGTGGATATCTTATTTGAAATTGTGAATCCAATTTTGTGGATTCCACCCACAATAAAATTGTGGAAACATAAAATTGTAAACCTTCCACAAATTTAAAATTGTAGAAATTGCAACAAATGTTATATTGTGAAACTTTTTACAATTTCATATAGTAAAAATTGCCACAAATAAAAATTGTAAAATATTTAAAATTTTCAAATATTAATTTTTAAAAATAATTATGAGTGGTATAAATGTCAATATCTTTTAGCATATCTCTTGGCAGATTGTTTTCTACCGTTGGGCTTATTGTTCATAGCTGGATTCTGATCCCCTTTGGTTATGTTACTATGGCTATATCTGGCTTTTGAGTCATATTGTACAAGGGTATAGTCCCTTTCAAAAAACTATTTACCCATAGTAAAAAAAATTTAAAAAAAAAATCTTTTAGCATAATTAAGACATTAATAAACAATTATAAATATTTTCTCAAAATTTTCAATTTTATAATCATATTAAATTCTAAAAATAACAAAATTATATTCATACATCAGTTTTAAAAATAATACAGATATTTCATATTAATATATTTTAGCAAACTTAATTTTCTTAATTCATAAATATTTTTATTAAAATTAATTATTTTATAAATTTCTATATTTATTTATGGTACATGATATGGTGGATCATTGGTAAATATGTGTTTTTAAAAGCGAAAATGAGGAAGACCCTTACTCACAAGTTATATGCTAACTATTTTTATTATGAAGATACACGGTTTTATATCTGTAAATTTAGTGAACTACATAACATGACATTAAGAATACACCTTCTTAAGTTTAAATATAAATAAAATATACAATAGGTTGTGAAATAAAATATTGATCTTAACTATAAATGTGTATAAAATCTTAAGTTTATATCAACATATTTTTATTTAGTAATGTGATTGACATAATGTAAGATATTCAACTATACATTAAATATTACTAAAAAATTATTTTAATTTCTATATTAAAAAATAATGTTTTCACCCACATTCATGAAAATCATGCTTATCTCATATGTTTTCATATATATGATGCCTGTGGAATAGTTCTCCATAAGTGTTTCGCACGGAATGTTTCGGCTCTGCAGAATAGACTTGCTTCTATCCTATCATTCCTTTGAGAAACAGATAAGGGTTAGGGCTAGGAGGAATACCTGTTGAATGTTGAGATGGTGTGCGCGTACCGTAGAGAAAGATCAGATCGATTGCAAAGAACTCCTTTTTGTCTTGGAAGGACTACCTGCAAGTAAGAATACAAGACCACTAGATTTTTAATTAGACAACAAATGAGGGATCTGCCTTAGGCCCAGGAAATATAAAAACTTCCTTTCGAAGGTGGTCAGTTCCCCTTTTAATACAATTTAACACAAATGATAATATAGAAAGCTATTGCAAAATCACGATTTAGGTATCTCGTTACAAAGCAATAGAAACTAAACTATCAATAATAAAGCGTCACGTTGTTTGTTCGGTTACTAGTCGTTGATATGTTCAGGTTGAGTTATAGGGATAAACCGGGCTAGATTTGGGGTTGTTAGGTGGAAAATAAGCAAGCAAAAGGTTTTGGGGTATAAGTCATAGTGACCGATGGCGGTCACTAGATAACCGACCGTGGTTAGCGAACCGCTCCCAGTAGGGGATAAACGATACCGGTAGGGTCAGCAATCTAAGTGCTTCTGGATAGAGGTTGGTTGCAAGGTGATTGTGGGGTTATTAAGATTGGGGGATGGTTGAGGGGAATGATGGGAGGATAGGGAAGACTCAAAGTGTGGTAAAATGGCCTTCTGGGCAATATCAGGGTGTATGGATGAAGGTTAAGTGCAGTATGTCGCTAGTAGTAGATCTAGGAATAAACTTATGACGGTTGTGATTCAAAAAGTCTAAGAAATGTTAACAAAGAGACATACAAGGTTCTACTTACTATTTATTGACGAGAATGCAGGTCCAAGAACTGTGGTAATGAAGGTAGAACTCAGATAGGACGTCCTGACGATCAGAAGATGAGATGTCTTCCCTCACGATGATCAGCTGAGTGTCACTGGGCTCTGGTTGTGCGGTTGCAATCTTGGGCTTGATGTCCTTCTGTGCAAACTCTTCCTGTTTCTTCACTTGTCTCTGCTTCGGCCTAGCAAAATCTGGATTCTCTCGATGATTTCTCCTTCTTCCGATCAAATGAAAATCCGATCCTTGTTTTTGGTTGGAAGTGGTCATTTACGGGGAACTGATGGCGGTTACGCAACCGACGACAGTCGAGTAGGAACCGGTATCGGTCCGGTCAAAGCGGGCTATTTTTGGTAAAATAGCCAGCTTTCCCTCCTTTTCTTTCGAGGGATTGGTAGCGGGCTTGGTCAAGTCATTATGAAGTTGGTTTTAGGTGCGGATGAGGAGTAATTAGTCATAGGTGTGGAATTGGACCAAGTTATAGGTCTTAATTAGGTTAGTTAAGGGTTAAGACTAGGTCATGATGAGGTGGCGACATGAGGTGGCAGGTATGGTGATGTGGATTTATTAATTATAAGGTAATTAATAAATATTTGTGTAAGGTTTAGGTGGTGAGGTTAGGTTGTTAAGACCACAAGATTTTAATTAGACAACAAATGAGGGATCTGCCTTAGGCCCAGGAAATATAAAAACTTCCTTTCGAAGGTGGTCAATTCCCCTTTTAATATGATTCAACACAAATGATAATATAGAAAGCTATTACAAAATCATGATTTAGGTATCTCGTTACAAAGCAATAGAAACTAAACTATCAATAATAAAGCGTCACGTTGTTTGTTCAGTTACTCGTCGTTGATACGTTCAGGTTGAGTTATACGGATAAACCAGGCTGGATTTGGGGTTGTTAGGTGGCAAATAGGCGAGCAAAAGGGTTTTGGGGTATAAGTCACAGTGACCGATGGCGGTCACTGAGTAACCGACCACGGTTAGAGAACTGCTGCCGGTATAGGATAATCGACACCGGTAGGGTTAGTAAACTAAGTGCTTCTGGATAGAAGTTGGTTGCAAGGTGATTGTGGGGTTATTAGGATTGGTGGATGGCTGAGGGGAATGATGGGAGGATAGGGAAGACTCAGAGTGTGGTAAAATGGCCTTCTGGGCAATATCAGGGTGTGTGGGTGAAGGCTAAGTGCAGTAGTGGCTGGTAGTAGATCTAGGAATAAACTTATGATTACTATTAATCAACAGGCTCAAGAAAATGGTGCTTAGAAACATATAACATACTACTTACTTGCCCCTGATGCAGATGCAAGTTTCAGGACTGTGATGATGAAGACAGGACCCAAGTTGGATGCAGTTTTCTTTTCTGATGCTCGGATGAATGTTACTGGGCTCTAGTTATTCAGTTGCAGTCTTGGGCTTGATGTCCTTCTCTGCAATCTCTTCTTGTTTCTTCACTTGTCTCTACTCGGCCAAGCAAAATCTGGATTCTCTCGATGGTTTCTCCTTCTCCCGATCAAATGAAAATCCAATCCTTGTTTTTGGTTGGAAGTGGTCATTTACGGGGAACCGATGGCGGTTACACAACCGACGGCGGTCGAGTAGGAACCAGTATCGGTCTAGTCAAAGCGGGCTATTTTTTGTAAAATAGCCAGCTTTCCCTCCTTTTCTTCCGAGCGATTGGTAGCGGGCTTGGTCAAGTCATTATGAAGTTGGTTTTAGGTGCGGATGAGGAGTAATTAGTCATAGGTGTGGAATTGGACCAAGTTATAGGTCTTAATTAGGTTAGTTAAGGGTTAAGACTAGGTCATGATGAGGTGGCGACATGAGGTGGCAGGTATGGTGATGTGGATTTATTAATTATAAGGTAATTAATAAATATTTGTGTAAGGTTTAGGTGGTGAGGTTAGGTTGCGAAATGTGATGCGGGTCACAAGGGGTCGTAAGACACAAATTTGGTGTCTACAATAAGTGTTTCCTCTTTGAGGATATTTTTTATTCTTACAAAAATAAATTATAAATTAACTACAAAATTACATTGAATCAAATTGATTTCTTAATATTTTATGGTCTTACAAATCTGTTAGACTTGCAATTTCTATTTTAGTACACTCTTCCACCATCTCCCTCAGCTGCAACATATCTTTTGTTTCATCACAGAATCAATCAAGTCATAGCCATGGAAATTTCTCTTGAAGGTCCCCCTCTTCTATATGCCATACAAAATTATCATAATTTCCAATCCTTGACGATTGTGTTGACATCCAATTCCTCCATAGATGCACATATCTTGCTGCTTTTAAACTTTATTACTACTAAATTTTTTCATTATTTCTCTCATGGTTGTAAGCTCAGATGCGCTTCTACATTCTGCACAGAAAATTGGACATGATTGCTTTACAAAGATAAACAAGGGTAAAACCATTTAACATCAATTGGAAATTCTGAATAAAAATCAATTATACAACAATAGTTAAAAGTTCAATAAAAATATTATGCTTGAAAATGAGATAATTGAATAAATACATTAAAGACAAATGCAAATGAAAATTAAAAAAATCTATTAACATATTCTTGCAAAAACTAGATTTAGTCAATCCCTGATTACCTGCATAAATTGCTAATGAAAAATATGGTAGTTTGATGTCCACCTATACAGCGTGAAAGTGAACAATTTTATGCATAAGAAATGAGAATTTTTTAGCTCCAATATTTGAACAAAAATATATTTCGAAGAGATTTTAAAGAAAAAACCCAGTATTTTAACATGACTGTATTTATGCAATCTTTTCAAGAGAAAATCCCCTGTAAATTATCAAACTATCTGAAAAAATAACTTCTATTTTACTCAAAAGTAGCTCATATTATAGTTAGTTTATGATTTTGTGTTACATTTGTCACTTGCAAATCATATTTCCATATTTTCTCCCTTGGAATCACATTTAACTAACATCAAAGCAGCTCATATTATATTTAGTTTATGATTTTGTGTTACATTTGTCACTTGCAAATCGTATTTCCATATTTTTCTCCCTTGGAGTCGCATTTAACTGACATCAGTTCAAAACAATACGAGAAGAATAAATAAATTCGAACTTAAATCACAAGTGGAAGTAAAATCAATTACAAGTGGAAATAAAATCCATTGCATGTCATAACCAATTTCGAAAAAATCTAAATTCAAATTTTAGAAAAATATATTATAATTTTCAAGTTCTATTTATTTGTTTGTAATTAATTTGATTATATTGTATATTTTATTTTTCATTTAAGAAAAACTTAGTTTCCTAAAACTAAATAACAATAATTGGTTTTTAAATTTTTTACCCTAATTAGCTTATAATCGTGTGAAATTATCGATTAATTTTTTTGAGTGTTGTTTACTATGATTGTTAGGTGAAAATTTATTATTAAAACCACGTCACTTAGGATATCTATGTTATGCATATGAAATTTAATAAAGTTTAATTAATTACCTAAAATATGTTTTAGGTTATATTTAATATGTTTAAATATTAATTTTATAATTAAATATTTTACAATTTCACTTTAAATTTTTGGGTGAATTAAATATTTATGTTTAAGATTTATTATATATTTTTAAAAATGAGTTATATTGTTTAAATTTTTTTAAGGTGGGTATATTTTACAAACATAAGAAATATATTAAATACATCTATTTAAAAAGTTTCCATAAATATTAATTTAATGGTTTTTATTTTAGAATTTTAATATATTAAAATTATGTAACTTCATTATCTATGTTTCAGTTTCACCATGGAAACAAAATTCTTAATCTAACTACATTAATATCTAGGTTTCAATAAATTATTTTTGTTGAAAAACCAATATCCCTTCTTTCATTATAGAATGCATTTTGACATAATTCTTAATTAAATTTTATCCATAATCAATTTTAATAATGTAAACTATCTATAGAAAATTTAGATAACACAATAGTGGATTAGATTTAAACTAGTGTAGAGGTAATTGGTGTTGTAACTTATCCACAATGCATATATTGTATAATTTGTTAGTAATTTACAATCAAAAATTTAGTATGGTTTATATTTATTTTTATTTAAATCTAATAAATAGTGTGAAAAAATCAAACTATAAGACTTTATATTTGGGGTGTGTCAGACTATCCATAACTATTATTTTTAATGTCATTTTTCCAAAATATGAGGAGAAAATGTGATTTTTACATGAAAAAATTCAAGAATGTGGATATGTCACAAGTTTAAATATGAATTTTATGAAATTGTGGAAATTTATTTTAAAACATGAGAAAATGTGATTTTTCCACAATGAAATTTTAAGAATGTAGATATTTAACAAATTAAAATGTAACTTTTATAAAATTGTGAAAAATCTCTATTTTGTTGTACAAAGCTATTCATTTAATGTTGATAATTCACAAATATTTCACAAAATGATTTTTCTGTGGATAACAATGTGGATAAATAATCCTACTTCTAGTAGTGATAGGTGTTACAATACTGCTAAATCTTTTAATAAAATTTTAAAATTTATCCATATTTGCAGACACATCTAATTTCTGAATTTTATTAATTTTCTAGAAACATTCTATGTGTTTTAGAGGGGATAATACATTTTTTGAGAATATAGATTTCTAACATTTCAAACTTATTTTAAAATATTACTTTAATTCCATATAACATATCTCTTTATAGTTCATAAATTTTAAATTACAAATAATTTAATAACTAAATTAGATCTATAAAATTATATCTTCACAATTAGCACATCACTTGCTACACTTAAAATTATTAAAATTAATGATGTTAAGGTCAAATAATCATGTTTGTATATGTGGAATATCATTTTAATAAATTTCTTTACTTGTCTTATAATATTTTAAAAATTACTGGTTAAAAAATTATTTTAAAAATTCTCAAAAAAATTGAACATTTTGTCCATCATTTTATGTGATTTCATACACAATTTACTAATCATATGTCCATGTATGCATATTATTTTCAACAATAGTTTTTAATGATTCTATTTGGTGGCTTATGTTATAGATGGCAAAAAATTATCCTTCTTTGGTGTTGGGTCAAGTGACACCCAATTCCCTTTTGGGTTGGGCTTTTCTCCTTTAACAAATTGGGGACTAATCACCCCCAATATTACTACGACTATTTGCGTTTAAAAATATATTATGAGATCTAGATTTTTTTTTTAAATATATGTGAATTAAAAATCTACCAGCGTTGAATCACTCTATCGCTGGAAGGTTTTGCTCCATGGAGGAGAATATTGGTAGTTTTCTCTTATGGCGGCCATTACCATGTAGGATCAAGTTTTTGATTGCTACAAGGGAATTTTTTTGCAAATGCATTTTTATTTAGCATCATATTCACACCTTCTACATGTCAGAAAGAGAAAAAAATTATGGATTTTATTCACGATACACAGATAATATAAAATGACTATTTGTTAGATTTTGCAGATCGTGAATGGATTTTGTAGAGGGGACTATTAAAACAATTGGCCATCTCTCCAATGGTGGCCATATGGCTAGGCTAATGAGCTAAGTTTTCCAAAATAAAAATTTCTCATACATGGTTGTTTATTGATAGTCACACATGTCTTCCAAGCTAATTTTTTTAGTCAGTAACTTTTATTAAATATGCCCTAAATCAATTCAAAATTAGGCCTGTTAAAGAGATTTTTTAATAAAAAGGGAAAAAAAAGCTTGATTTTATTTTGAACCCATCTCATTGAAATTATTTCATTTGAGTTGCACAAGTGGGCAAGTAACTTCCAAGGTTTGATTGACATTTTTTATGCTACAAGGATAATTTTTATTGTTTTTTACGTATAAAAATGACATCACAATTGGAATCACCTTGAAAAAATAGTTAAAAATAAAGATTTATATTGCTTGTTTAATCTCTTGTATTTCAACATTTGGTCAAAGATGAAGGGTGAGGTCCAGTTTGGCAAGTGGCCAAAACCCTCTCACAAGAAAAAAAAAATTCTTCTCTTTCTTTTCTGATTCCAATGCTTGGTTACTAGGCTACCTTTGACATTCAACCTCTAGTGCCCCATTTTAAAGTTTTAATTCAAATTTAATTAAATGGGCTATTAATGATGGGGAACAATTTCTTTAATATCTTTTGATTGATAACTTAGAATTGAGTGTTGTCTTCTTCAAAAGTGTATAATTTCTTTATTCTCAATCCATTGGTTCCATTTTATTATAAAGTACACTAAAATTATAGTTGTCCTCCAAATCTGAGGGGTTTGATCGAAGCTGATTTTAGGCAGCTTGTGGTGCCTTGTTGTCACACTTTTAAGTGCCTTGACTATCCAGAGCATCCTCATGAGTCTTATATTTATAAAAAAATCTCAGATGATCCTAACGTATCACAATTTTTTGAGTGTTCTGAGTTATTTATTGCATTATATCTTCATCTTCTCAAAATCATTCTCACTTTTATGCAACATCCACATTTTTCCATTTTTGTCAGTTTTTTGGTACCAGACATGAAACATATAAAGGAGTTTATATTTGTGGGGGGAATTCATCCTCATCCTTCAAATTCTTCACACAACATGAATTCATGGTATGATGAAACCCTCAACACCTCTTATTAACCATCCCACATGGAAGAAGACATTGAAGATACATTTGATGACAAACAATTATAGTTGCTAGAGAGTAACTACTTTTGCATTATGAAACATGTTCATAAAAATTTCAATAAGGATAAATATATTGTGTCTGGTTTGAATACAAATACCCTAAATAAGGGCACTTTTTTATATTCACCTAAATGTTGTTTAGGGATCCCAGTGTTGCTCCAAAATCCTATTATTCATGTAGTTCCACTTCCTTTTCATCCTTCTATTTGCAGAAATATTTTCATGTTGGTAACATCGTTATTGTTCCTCTTTATCATCTTCAATAGGAAACAGCTTGTTAGTGAGGGCTTTTATATTTGACATTGATTTGCATGAGGAATTTTTGACATCCTCTTCTCCTACTTCTCCTACTACAGATATTTCTCCTCCTAGAGAGGCCACACTTGCAAGTGGTTTGCAATGTAGGAAACTATTGCTCCTCTTATAGTTGATATACTCCGATTCATTTCATATGAACTCCAAGAGAACATGATTATTGAGGATGTGGCACCTTCACCATCACTTATGGGGATTATCGATGACAATGTTTCCTAAATACCAAAGTTACTCCCATTATGGATGAGTTATGCTCTAGTAAAACTCCTTAACTAGACTTGTAAATCTACTTGGGTGGTCGAACTTCACTATTTTTAGGTGTCTTCACCCACTCCACCTGCATGTTACTACTATAGAGTTCAGTGTTGCATCTATTCGTACGAGCCAAAAATTGCCACCGATTCCTTCTAGTAGGATCACATATATATTTTGGATTCAACTCATTGGAATACATTTCTATGGGACTATTAGACTTCCATGTTTGTAGAGTCCCACATTTAGGATCTAGATGAACTACCACTTGAGGACATTTATCTTCTCTATGACAGTTATGATGGCAGTTTTATCTTCATCTATAGATGTAATAAGGGTACTTATAAACCCTCATGCTCTCTTTCCTTCATTTCGTGCTTCTGCATTTCCATCTTCTATAGTTATGCATGGATTTCCTGAGCAGACTTTGGCACATTTAAGGATTCACTTGGAGACATTTGAGGATTTTCCTGACTTCTACATTTGGATTCCTACCTACATTCCACTTGAGTTGGAATTCCGTAAGTTTTATTTCTTGGGGTTTCTTTTTTCTAAAAGGAAGATACATTATTTGTTGTAGAGTGACCTACTACACAATTTTCCATGTGACATTCTACATTTATCTTCCCTCTCTTATTTATGGAGGCACATATGGGCCTTATCTTGTAGGATACACGGTGTCTACAAACAAATGTAACTTCAATTGGGGCTTTGTATTCCTATCTTATCTTATTTTATCTCTTTTGAGGGGAGTTTTGATCTAGAGGATTTTTAGGTTCTAGAAGTTTCCTAAACCTCCCTAAACCATGATCACATTGTATAGCATTCTGAGACCTTTCCAACGGTATGAAGAACTCCAGAAATGCATTTTGGATGCAGAAGATATCACATGTCAAAGATTTGGTTTGAGAATGGTTCAAAATGGTCAACTGAAAAGTTACGCGTTGACACATGGCATTTAGAAATTTTTGAAAAGGTTAAATTTTTGTGTTTTCGAGCCTCTATTCTTTGACACATGAAAAATTAGTAGGCCCCACTATTTGTTGCTTGAGGACCCTCAACCAGGTTTGACACACTCTATTATAGGAGAGGTGCCTTTGCAACCTTTTATTTCATATTGCCATTATCGTATTACTGATTATATATGCAATATATATCTCTAACATTTCCCATGTGGGATTATTGTAGTGGAGAGTTGTATTGTTCATTGCAGGTATAGCTAGGGTGAACTATTTCACTAGCTCAGTGGGGTGATCAACTCCCCACCGAATTAATCACATTGTTTCCACATTAGACGAGCCTTGTCTATTTAGTCATTGGGTTTCCATATTATTCAGGCTTATTCGCTTTGTTTGGAATTAACTATGTTACCTCAGCATATGACTATTAGAATAGGTATTTACCTTAGCTCATGTTCACCTAGGTACTTTATTTATCTTTATTGTATTTATCCTCACCCACTTATGTGTGTGGATATTTATTTTATTTTATTTAGATATTAGGGAGATATTATCTAGTTGATTAGGTAAAGTTCTTTCCTTGATCTATGGTATTGACTAGATCTTTGATGACTAGTTATTTCCTAAATCTATGGTCTTGATTGGTTCTTTGATGACTAGTTCTTTCCTTGATTTATGGCTTAATATACGACCTTGACTGGTTCTTAGATTGATATTCCTTGCCTATATAAGCAAAGCCTATTCTCATTGTATTTCATTGAGTTCCATAATAATATATGATATTGTTTCTCATTTGTTTGAAAAGGTTTATGTAAAGTTATTCTAGTGAATTGCTTTCATCTTATTGAGCATGGTGTTTAATTATCATTTGAGTTCTTCGTGGCTTGGTATGATATAGTTATCATTCCTTTTATGGTATCATAGATGGAGATTGTTGTTGACATCTGTCTGTAAGTTTTACTATGCAAATAAGGTTTTTTCTATATCCATATATTCGAGATTTTTTTGTATTGTTGTTATGTGCATTTTATGTAAAACAAAGCTTTCCATTGGATCTGGAAGGTGGAAAAACCCTAAGATTGACTGTAAACTTGACCATTTATGGAGGAAGTCAGTTTTTAGGGTTTTTTATTGTTGCATCCGAGCACTGCTATTTTGGACGACGAAGGTCATTTTTAATGTAATCTAGAATGAGCAAGTTTTACTAGAAGAAGCAATTAGATGCCTATTGAAATCTTTAGCCCCTGGTAGTATGGTATGGTCATATGAGGGCTTAAAGCTTGTGATTCCTACTAGTATTTTCTTAACTTCATCCCCCTTTGATTTTATTTGTATGGTGAAGGCAAGAGCATTTTATTTTGTTTTAGTGGTAACTAAAATAAATAGTACATCATAAAATTGAAAAGCTTTTATGTTTTGATTTGTAACTCGGATTTGAGTGCCATTTTTTTGCAAAAGGGCTTGTTTTTTCATGCTTGTTCCATTGGAACAATATATTTTGAGAAACAAACTATAATTATAAAGTGCCATATTGTTACACACACTCAATTATAAAGTGCCAAAGGGGGGGCTCTAGGGGGTCTTGTTGCATTGTTTGGTTCTTCCAATTATTTTGGTGATTTTTGAGGATGGCATATTTATCTACTTCTGCATTAGATCATGTTGAGCCGTTAACAACACATAATTACCACACATGTTTAAACCAATAATGGAAACAATCATTAAGTGAAAAATATTATGGGCTTTAACTTCTTCAGAGCAACCAGTGTTCACTGCAAAATATGAGCAATTTCAATACTAGTGCAAATTTGATGAGTGTATGGGTTTGATAGGAACTTATGTAAGTGACAATATTTTATTTCATTTGGAAAAATGTGACTCTCCTTTCAAAATATGGTAAAAAATGAGAGCGATTTATTTGGTAAAGTAGATCACACGAGAGCCGTGCAACTTGAAATTAAGATCACCTCTCTTAATCCTAAATATTTTCCAATCAATTATAGACTATATTACCAAGTTCAAGAATTTGGTAAGATAATTTGAAGGAGGAGTGGAAGAGATAACAAAGATGAAGAGTGTGATTACTTAATTCTATCTAAGTTAAGGGGACCATTCCAAATATTTGCTTCTACCTTTTTCTCATTAGCATGGATGTGCTTAGGTGACACATTCTAAATTCCTGACTTAGAAACATTTTTTGAAATACTTACTAGGGAAGAATCTAAATTGTCTAACGTTGAGTATTCCACCTCTCAAAAGGAATTAATTGCATCTAATCCTAAGGTCAAGGGAAAACCAAAAAGTAAAACCAAATCCACCCCTTATCCATCTCAAAGTGCTCCTAAACCCAAAGAAAACAACACTAAACCCAAGGAGTCTTCTAAATCTAATAATAAGTCTATCCTTTCATTCTCTTTTTGTGGGGGTATTGGTCATGAAGAACATAGGTGTTATAAGAGAATGCAAGCCTTAGAGGATGCAATTAAGAATACAAAAAATTTCTATCTCCACTCCACCTCCTTCTAATCAACATGATAAAGAACTTAATGTTGTTGGGAGATCTCAGCCAACACTTACAGATAGTTGGGTTATAGATTCTGGTGCTTCTCATCACATGAATTTTTCTAAGGAGTCTTTTCTATCTCTATGTTTGAGTTCTACTTCCAAAATTGAGGTTGGAGATTCTTCCTTTCTTTCTGTTAAAGGAGAATGTGACATATGCAACTTGATGGTGGTAGTATCCAAGATGCACCTTGATGGTGGTAGTATCCAAGATGCACTATATGTTCCTAACATCACTACAAATTTGCTTTTTGTATATCAAAATTTTCATTCTAGTCAAGGAAAAACAGTGGAATTTTACACCATATGTGAGTAGAAGTATGAACTTTGTTGGAGCATCATTCACTTGGTTGCTCAAGGTATTGTTGATCATAGTTCTAGACTATATCACTTTGAGGGTTTTGATGACACTTCCTCTATAGGGACATGATTGGTTTCTCATGCAAATTCAGAGAGTAAGCTTTAGTCATGAGAGATTTAGACATCTCAATTACAGATATTTGAAGGAGTTGAGCACTCATAGTATAGTTGGTGATGTTCCTAGAGTTTCTTGTACTTGCAGGAAGTTTATCATGGTTATGCATTAGGGAAACAACACCAAGATCCATTTCCTAAGAATTTGTCCAAGAGATCTTCTTCACCGCTTGAGCTTGTGCATAATGACTTGATGGTTTTTCCTTACGCCCTCTTTCAATGGATTTAAGTATGCACTTACCTTTATTGATAATTTCTCGAGGCGTACTTGGAGTTTATTTTTTCAAGTACAAAAGTGATGTTTTTTCACACTTCAAAGTCTTTAAGGATTTGGTTGAGAAATAATCTTCTAGTAGCATAATAAACCTTCATACTGATAATGGGGGGGAGTACTTCAGCAATGAGTTTTCTGACTTTTTGGCAACTCAAGGCATTATTCACATGTATAAAAGGAACGATAACCATATCGTACAAATCCAAAAACACAAATGCTAGTCAAACATCATGATCAATAAGATGAAAGCAATTCACCAGAATAACTTTACATAAACATTTGCAAACAAATGAGAAACAATATCATATATTACTATGGAACTCAATGAAATACAATGAGAATGGGCCTTGCTTATATAGGCAAGGAATAAAAAACTAAGAACTAGTCAAGGTCGTAGATCAAGTCATAAATCATGGAAAGAACTAGTCATCAAAGAACTATTCAAGTCCATATATTTATGAGAGAACTAGACATCAAGGATCTAGTCAATACCATAGATATAGGAAAGAACTAGTCAATACCATAGATCAATGAAAGAATTATACCTAACAAATAGATAATATCTCTTAATATCTAAATAAATAAAAAGAAATATCCACACACATAAGTGGGTGAGGATAAATACAATAAATCCTATATGAAAGGTGTTGCCTCAGAAACTCTAATATATCCTTACTATGGAAATTATTCATGCAATTAAGTTTGATTTTTCTATATAAGGTATAATTAGATTTAATTACAATTTCTATGGATAATTGTATTGTAAATTAGATGCACATCCACTTTCATATATATATACAAACATACATACATACATATATATAAAGATCATCAATACATACACATATATATAAAGATCACACACACACACACACACACACACACACACACACACACACACACACACACACACACGCACACGCACACGCACACGCACACGCACACGCACACGCACACGCACACGCACACCGCACGCACATATCCACTTTGTGACATGTGAAACAAAAATGTTCTCAATCTACAATACACAACACTCTTAATTAGGTAAAGATCATCAAGCCAAAGAACTCAGAACATCATAAAAACACCTTTAGTAATATGGAAGGGCCAAGTAGATGGAAACAAAATTCATATGGTAAATAAACCAGTGGAAGCAAAATATTCACACGCAAGAAAATAATGGTGCAAAAATGCAAAGTTATAAATTGTAGTAAGTATGGGAAGAGATAATAATCCCACATTATAAAACAAACACCAAGGAAAACAAAAAACCTAATGTTGATCACAAAACTGATAAACATAATATAATTATTGTATCACAAACTAATTCAAAACAAACACAACCTAAAATTTCACGTAAGTCATGTTTTCACCTGAAACAACAAGATAAAATTATCGTCGCCACTAAATATAGCCAACACTGAATTAAACACAAAGTAAAACCATTATACCACCACATGTGATGCCATTGAATGAAGATACAAGTAGAGTTGAGATGAGCCACATAAAAATTCAAACAAAGTTGAACCAAATAATAATAGAACATCTAATGAGCATACTCAAAGTTAAATGTAAACATATGATGTAACAGGGGACCATGTAAGTCCGCCTCCCATTCTATAATCATAATCATTCCAAAACATAGAATCCTATAATGCAACAAACCTAAACCTAGAGATTTAGATGAAGGAGATACAACATCATGTCTACTTAGCACCTTATCCTTTTCAATCTCATATATCCACTAACTATTTTTTGAAATTTTCCTAGAGATAAATTTTTCCAAAAAGGGTTATTTTTCTACAATTATTTATCACCCACTTAATGAGAATGCAAATAATTTTTTTCTAAAATATGATATCCAAAATAAATACATCATATAATTGGAGTATTCTTGGTACAAATAAGAACTCAATAACAAGTTATAGAAAACCAATTTTAATAAAATATATGTTTTGACCATGTCCTTATCATGTTTTAGGACACTAAGGACATCAATTTATGTCAAGATCATTTTGGAGTACTTTCCCACATGGCCTAGTTTTGTGTGGGGCATTCAGTGTGATTTGCATAACATTGGACCATATCTCAAGCTGTGGGACTTGAAAACTTGAGATGATCCTCTAGAGAAGGCTGGTTTCTCTCCTAAACTACCTGCCACAATCTACTCCAATGCAGGAAAAACTATCTAATCCTAATCTAACCATTCCAAGGAGATAGGGAGAGAGAAAATGCAAGAAAACAAAGTCTACACTAAAGCAGTGATACACCAAAAAAGGAAAGAGGCTAGGTACTCTACCAAGGGAGGATGAAACAGGGAAAAAAGAGATGAGGGAGGTTGGACAAAATTGACACAGATGCAAATCCTAATCCATCATCAAAACTCCATGAAACATGACATCTTACACCCGTAAACATGAAATACATGCATAGGAAGAAAACACAAAATGGAGAGGCATAGAGAAAAAACAAAACATGAGAAAGGGTTGAAGAACACCACAAAAACATGATTTTATTGCTCTATGAGGTGCACAGACCGTTACATGGATATTCAGAAGCATAAAATCTGCTTTCTAGGCATAGGAGAAGGCTTACAACTCAAATAGAGTCAGGAAACAAATTTTGACAGAGTTTCCCCACACCTAGAATGTCTCCCTAGCCCCGTCCATATGCAATCTTCCCCTTTGGTGAAAATTCTTCCCCAGGCCTGTCGGCCCTTAACTTGCAAAATATGAGGAGTTAGAACGACTTCTTTATATTTTCGGAAAGTGGAAGAAATTTCCTATCTAATGGAAATGCTTTCAGGGGACCTTAAGAGATTAAAATATAAAAAAAGTTAGATTGAAGCATAAAAAGGGGGAAAAGAGTGTTAGTTGACAAAAAATAAGTGTGAGCTTATTTTGGTCAACAATTTGGTGACTCATGGGGATCATCTGCCTGCTAGGTGAAATGATCAGTTGCCTTGAAGCATCCATTAGGCATGGAGTTATGAATGATAGACTGATACTGATCTTTAACTCTAAAATCTGATCCCTGAGCCACTTGGAACACCATTGAAACTGGAGCTGATATCACCAAATGCTACTTCCAATATACTGTGCATGAGCAACAAAACACCAGGACATACTATGTATAAAATTGGAAATCATACACACCACAAGTGGGATATTTAGAGTGTGCATAAGAACTTATTCTACTAAAAGAAAACCTAGCTATTCTATGCTAACCAGGAGCAAAAGGGAACTCAAAAAAATCTTGAAACTGGTAGGGAGAAGTAACTTCCCTTTCTAAAAAAGGGCAGCCATGCAAATGATTTGACACTAGATATGGCTGCTTGTATGAGTGAAAAAATGACTATAAGCTGATCCTCCACCCAAATCATCAAGGGGTCAACTAGAAACAAGATAAATACCTCTTTTAGTTGCTCTATATTTGGATTGAAGAGGCATTGAAGCTAATCCTTGGTACTTTGATGCTCATTCTCATGCTTAGGAGTAAACATGACTTGTGTTGGCTTCTCCCTTGGCTCCAATAAATCCAAGTACCTGATTGGGAAAGGTTTGATCCGATTGGTGTGCCCTTTTCTCTGAAATTCAAATCCAAACATGGAGTCTTCCTGCTAACCTTCTTGGGTGGATGGTGTGGAAGAGATGATGACATCCTCTTGCTCTTTCCCTTCCTTCTCCTATGAAGAACATGGAAGATTCATATCTTCTAACCTTGGTTCCAAGATTCATGGTAGTAAGCTCATATGCTTGGAAGGTGGATGATGGAGTACAAAATGATGTGATCTTCATGGGCTCCTCTCCATCAAAGCAATCCTCAAGTCAGACAAATAATCTTCCCCCTTGTTGTCTTGTTGCATGTGCTTGACCTCCTCTATGGTGTCCTCTTGATTTGAAACTCACTCACCATGGTTCCCCTCATCTTCAAACATGAAGTTGTAAAGATAAAACTCTTATTCAACATTAGAGTTTGAAGGGGATGAAGTGGGAGGAAGAATTGAAGGTTCTTTTGCAGCCTTCTTTGTGTTTGAATCCTCTGAAATTATATGGTTCTCCTCCATAGCCGAAATGTGCTCCTCGTCTTTGACTGATTGTGCATATGGAATATGTGTAGACACCAAATTTGGGTCTTATGATGCCCTATACTCCGTATATCATCCCTCAACCTAACCCTACCTCACCACCTAAACGTTACACACTTAATTATTTATTAATTACCTTATAATTAATAAAAACACATCTCCAACTGTGCTACCTCGCCTCACGACCTCACTATGACCTAGCCCTAACCCTAAAATAACCTAATTAAGACCTATGACTTGGTCCAGACCCACACCCATGACTCATCACCCCTCACCTGCATCAAAACGAACCTAATAATGACTTGACCAAGCCCACAACTGATCCCTCAGGAGAAAAGGAGGGAAAGTTGGCTATTTTACTAAAAATAGCCAACTTTGACCTAGCCGACATCGGTCCCTAATCGACCAGCGTCGGTTACATAACCACTATTGGTTCCCTATAAATGACCTCCCCCAGCCAAAACCAAAGGATCAGATTTCATTTGCAAGGATCCCAAACGCATTTGCAAGAAAGAGACAAGTAAAGGAGAGAGAAGGGTTTGCAAAAGAGAAGTATCAAGCCCAAGACTATAACTGAGCAACTAGAGCATTGTCACACTCATCTAAACATTAGGAGAGTCGGAGGATAGCTTCATCAGATCAGTTCCAATTATTGGATCATCCCAATTGAGCCTTGCCTTCGCCACTGCATTCTTTGGACCTGCATCCACATCAGAAACTATTAAGTAGTCTCTTTTATCACCTTGTATGCTTCTAGACACTACTTTGTGAACTTTTAATTCATAGGGATTATAATCTCACTCCTGGATCTACCACCCAGCAACAACCTACACCTAACCTTCTGTCATCCATCTCTATATTGCCCCAAAGACAACTCTCTCACTCTCTGAGTCTTCTCTATCACCTTACTACTCCCCTCAACCATCTGCCAACCTTCCAAACCTCATAACCACCTTACACCAACCTCCATTTAAAAATCCCTAAATCACTGCCACTACCGATATCGGTCATTCCCTACTAGTACCAGTTTAATAATCGCGATCGGTTATCCAGTGACCGTCATCGGTCACTATGAATTATACCAAAACTAACCTTTCACCTATTCACCTCAAAACAATCTCATGTCCAGCCTGGTCTATCCCCATAACTTGATCTAAACATATCAATAACCAGTGACTAAATAAACGACATGACATTCTATTATTGGTAGTTTAGTCTCTATTGCTTTTTGGTAATGAGATACCTAAATCGTGAGTTTGCTATAGCTACTTTATTATCATTTGCATCAATTTGTATTAAAAGGGAACTGACCACCTTCGAAAGGAACTCTAATATTTCCTGGGCCCAAGGCAGTTCCCTCACTTATTGTCTAACTAAAATATGGTGGTCTTGCATTCTTATTTATAGGTAGTCCTTCCCAGACAAAAATGAGCTCTTCATAATCGGTCTGATCTCTCTACGGTACGTGCACACCTTCCCAACACTCGACAGGTATTCCTCCTAACCCTAACCCTTATCTGTTTCTCAAGAGAATGAAAGGATAGAATTAACTCTATTTTGGAACAAAATTCTATGCGAAACATTTTGGCACGCCCAGAGGGACCCTTCTCGGGTTTCTTTGTTTCTTACTTGTTTTCATATAGGGAGCACACTTGCTGTTTCTTTCTTCTAAAATATTCACAAAATATTTTGTCATTTTGGTAAAAGAATTTGTCTTTCTTTCGCATCTTTTCATTAGTGAAAGTCATCTTCTTTATCTCTTCTCTTTCTTTGCTTCATCAAATATCATTTTCAATTTGGGTTTAAAACACGTGCATCACATTCTCGCTTGCTATTTTTAATTCTAGTGAAAGTAGATTAAGTAAGAGGTCATACACGTGTGGGTGATATCCATGGTATTGACGAGAAATTAATCTTACTCTCACTGCACAACACATAGCAAATCACATCATAATCTACACAACATCTCAAACATCCCCCCTTCCCGCAGTATTCCTCCGCCCGATTGAGGTAGCCTTACAAGCCAAAACAAACTTGACATCTCCCTTAGGTCTTTTTTTTGTTAGGATTGACATCATTTTACATCTAAGGCATAAGCCCAAAGTGATTAAAACTAATCCTAGGGTTAGTATCTTGATTTGCTTGTGCATCTTGCTTGTTTTTTGTTTTGCTTTCAGTTCTGTTTCTCTGTTATACCCTGTCTCAGTGATCACTTCAGACAGTTTGGTGGGTATACTAAGCGTTGTTATCCCCAAACCAGCAGCCTCTTACATTCTCTCTTTGCCTTCACAGTGACCGGAACTAGTCCTCTTCTACCGACATCGGTTACCTGACTAATGTCGGCTACCGTCTGACCGACATCGGTTACCAGACTGATATCGGTTACTATGTTTCACAGTTCCTGACAAACCAAAAACCTAACAATTCCAACATTTTGTTGTTGTTTTTGTTCCTAATTGACTAATTCCCTACTGTATCCTCTTGTCCATGGTTGTTATCACCCGGAAACAAGCCACAGCCATGGTTTCACATGCTTGTTTCGTGTCTTTTCTTGAGTCACCCCCTTCGCATCCTATGGGGAATCCTACGGACACCAATACTTTTCCCAAGATCTCTGTAGGAGATCCAAATTTTGCTAAATTTTTGGATGCTAATCCAGGCGCCGTACAGTATTATTTGTCTCATACCCATGACCATACACCCGATGGTCATCTCCTCTTGGGTATGCCTATTAGTATAGCCGCTCACTTAGCTCCTTCCCCACCTAATAACTCCTCCTCACCGTCTTCATCCTTAGCCCCGTCTCCTAGCTCAGTAGCTTCGATGGTCCATACTACATCAATTGGCTTTCCTTTGGTTAATCTAGGGTCCCACATATCACTACCATCCACTGCCCCTACCTCATCCCTCTCGCAGATTGCCTCTTTCATAACTTGTTCTCTACCACCTATCCACATGAGCTTTCCCTCTTAGGCTCCGCCCACCTTTTCATTTCTGCAAACGCATCCGGTGGGCTCAACATCTTATATAGGACACCCTTATTCGGCCGCCCCAACACATTCATCATCAATACCTTATCAACATTTAACCCCATTATTGTCTAGTAGCGGCTCTTGGCCTAATCCTCCTCCGTTTACGATGACAACACCATCATCTAACCCAACCAATGATTTAATCAAACAGATGATGGACAAGATGCAAAATTCTTGAGGCTTCTGTTTCAGGAATTCATAACAACCTGACATACGAGAAAGTTTGTCAGGAGCCTATTCATCCTTCTGTCCCCCTTCATACATATCCTCCTCAATGGGAATTGCCGAAATTTAATCACTTTAATAGTAAGGAGGGCCCTCAACAACACTTGCGATTGTTTAGACATGCCTGTTATCTGATTGTTAATGAAGATGCCTTACTACTCTGTACCTTCCCCATGTCCTTATCAAGACTTGCCTTGGAGTGGTACAGTGCTTTAGCCTAGCACTCAATCTTCTCCTTTAACTAGTTAGCCCAATCTTTCTTGGAGCATTTCTCCATCAATATTGCCAAGAAAGTATCCATTACCGATCTCTATGCCATCTGACAATTTGAAGATGAATCTATTGCATATTTCATTGCACGATGGTGGGGCCTCATCAACCAACTTACTTATGCCTTACCTTAGGCTGAGCTCATAGAACTCTTTACGTGGGCATGCACTAAACACATTTCTCCCACCCTCCAAATTTAAACTTTCTGCACTTTTGATGAGGCCTTTACTATGGCTCGGAAACTAGAGATTCGAGCCTTAGAGGAGGAGAAATTGAAGTTGTGCAACACAAACTCAAATGTCCAAACCCAACACCACCAACTCTCACGCATCATCTACTTCAAAATCAAGAGGAGCTGTACACACGGTGACGATCAAATCTCAAGCACCGCCTAATACCCAGCCAAAATTCACCTATAAGTATAAATCCAAGCCCATCAAATACACTCCCTTGGGAGAAAATTATGATGTGATCTTAGAAAAATTGCTTAAAGCAGGAGCTATCACCTTACCTCCTGTTAAACCTCACTTTGGGTTTGATTCCACCCGCGCTATACCTTCTTGGTATAAAGAAAATGACTTTTGTAGCTTCCATCGCATGAAGGGACACAACCACGAAAACTGTAAGATGTTGAAAAACATAGTGTAGGAAATGGTTGATGCAGGGGATATAACCCTCGATAATCCTAATGCCCCTGCTAATTGAAATTTAAAAATCTTCAACAAACCATTTCCAAGCCATTCATCTAATAGTAACACAAACCAAGAAACCTTAGCCGAGGAGAAGAGTGTGCATGAGATCCATGTGGTTTTCAACTCCCAACCAAGGGCTTCCATCGAGGAAATTTTGAATCAAGCCTCTTCATCGACACAAAAGTCCTTTCCCCCTTCTTCATCATTAGGATAAGAGGATAGCCCTGCTATTCCTTTACCCATAAAGGAATCAACCACCCAGAGTTGTCTTCTCACAGAAGAGCCTTCTTACACCACATCCCTGCAATACTGTGAGCGGATGTCATCCAACTTTTCTACTTCCCAAACATCTCCTTCCACCACTCTTGCTACAAAAGAAGAAGGATCACCACTTTTTTTGTCATCCTTAGAAGAGAAACCCCTCGAGCCTACATCACCAAATTCCTTAACCATGACAGATCCTCTAGAACATGCCCTCCTCCCTATCAGTTCTTCATCGCCTAAATATTTCCAGTGACCGGTTGACCTCTTAACACACATTGATACAGTGCCTCATTCGCCCCCTGTATCACACCCCTAGTGGACCATAATCACAGCCCACTTCTCTTCCATACCAAAATTCCCGTCCATACGTGAAGATTGTCACCCCCCAGAAGATAGATGACTCTTATGGGAACATTTGAATACACCGTGATCTACTCAAATGCAGATGACTAATCCAGACACCTCTACCATATACCTGAAGTTTTTACAAAAGCTCAAAATGCCTATGTCCTCACCTCCACCCCCTCATCTCTACCAAATACCTCATCCACCTATATCAACCTAGCCAAACCTTCCCCTACGCTTGGAACTTCACCAATACCCAGCCTGATGCACCCACCTAAATGGTTAGAATTATCTGAAAATAAAGTTGTTAATCTACCTAGGAGACAGACCCAATCTCCTCGAGTCCAATCTATGCCTCCACCATAACTAAAACCCTCACCCCTGATCACACCACTACAGCAGGCATGGCTTTAACCCTCTCCGTCACACCTACCTTCTATATTGGGGCCTCACCCCTCCACCTTTCCTCAATACATCGTGTCTCCCACGTCTTCTTTAACATGACCAACACCTTCTGCACCCATACAGAAATCCACAAGAATCTCAACACCATCGCCCCAAGTATCTTGCCTACCTACCAACCCTAAGAAAACTTGATCATCGAAGGAATTGTTTGTTGCCACTCCTCTTTCCCTGTGGTTGTGTCCTGCCACCACATCATCTGTGGCCTCATCATCTAACCAACTAAACCTGACTTCTGCACAGAAGAAGCCATGCCTAGTTAAACCCAATCATCAAAATCCCTTGCCTAAACCACCACCCATATGAACCACTCATACACAACCATTACCAAAACAATCAATAATCTCACTCACTCAATCAATAGACTCATCTTCATTTGACCCGCTCAAAGGATCTTACGCCAAGATCCTTGATATGCTGGTAGGGGATGCGACCATTTCCTTACCCCCACTCAGACCCTATGATCCATCTATACCTCGACCTATAGGTTATAATGAATCTAAAATCTATGCCTACCACTGCACACAAGGACACAATGTAGAAGGATGCAATGCTTTGAAAGCCATCCTTCGCCAGTTGCCTATCTCGGATAGAAAATCTCAGAAGGACAACTTACGGAGGGCAAAGATCTTAGCTTCGATCCCTTCTCCTATACCACCTATCCCTGCCTCACCAAAATCTATCATCATTTCCACCCCACTTCTCGAGAACAATGACTTATCCCTGTCATCTTCCTCGTCTCACATTCATGAGATCAACATGATTAACATTGCTACTCGAGGTCAGAAAAATAATGGAAAAGCTAAAGAAAGCACACCTGCGGCCTCTCTTTCTTCTCCTGCCATCCCAATTGCACCACCACCTAAAGTGGTTATTCGTGGACCTACCTATCCAATCTCTGATGGAGTTGCCCATCGCACTATGATTAAACAACTTCACCAATCTCCTGTAAAAATGAAACTCAATGATCTCATTCAAACATCTGAATTGCATCGACAAGCTCTAATTGAGATCCTTCAAGGGATAGAGGTCCTACCTAACGAAACCTTTCCCGTCGCCTCCATCTTAACACCCAACCACATCGCTTCTCTCACCAAAAAACCTACCTCCACAACCACTTCTGTCCCTGTACAGCAAGCCGCTACTGTTAATTTTTCTGAAGAAGAAATTGTCATCTTTGGTGCGAAAGATCCCGACCCTGCTCTTTTCATCTCAGCTTACGTTTGGGACATCCGGGTACGTCATGTTATGATTGACAGGGGCACTAGCCTAAACATCATCTCTTCCAAAGCCTTCCAACAGATGAATATCCCTCCTAGCTGCATGTGTGCTAACCCCACCATGTTGCATTCATTCAACGATGCTATTACTTCTACCCTAGGCACCGTGATCCTTAACATTCATATAGGGCTACGTACCTTACCCGAACTTTTCTATGTCCTTGAGGGAGAATTCCAATACAACATGTTGTTAGGCCGCCCTTGGATCTGGGCTATGGGATGCGTTCCCTCCACCTTACATAGATGCATAAAATTCAAGTATGAGGGGAAGTGTCATACACCGTCACAGCTGACGCTTCCCCCTTCAAAACCTGCAATATGTTATACCACCATAATGATGTGCTTGTACCAGTCAAGACACTCATTGATCCAACCCAACCATCTACTTCAACCACGCCTCAACCATCCACCTTAGCCACACCCACACCTTCGACCAATGAAACCACCGACGTGAATACCACTTCCTTCCCCATGGACAACATCCCAACCTTAGATCCCTTGGTAGATGTTTTTCAATGCCTTACACTAGGGGAGTACCACCTATACAATGTTAGCACCTTCCATACCCCACAAGAGTATGGACAATTACATGTGCATCCTACCTATGACCGTTGTGTGGGGAAGGTGATCTCCTATGGACCACCTAATTGCCGCACCAACATAACATATGGGGGTGTCGACGCATCCTCTGTCACCCCCGAACCTCCCCTTGGTGTCATTCCCTTCCAATCATATTTTCAATATCTAACCAACCGTCGTTTCGTCCTCACCTTCCTGATGCGCTGTGCTTGGAAAGGTTCTGGTTTCAGTCTTTATGAACAAGGACGACATACGATCATTCCCATGATTGCATGCAAACACAAAGATCGTAGTGGTCTTATATTTTTTGAACCACCTACACTAAATAAACCTCATGTCAATTGTATCTAGGAAGATGACGAAGTCACCCCTTCTGAAACATCATCACCCATTTTTCCATCTTCACCCATGGAGTCGATAGACCTGGAATCTATCCATCCTAACTTTTTTTTGTGAATGTTATCTTCCTAGGTCCTCTCACTTATCAACGTGATGGTGAAGACCCATATTCTCTCCCCCTTTTGTATCCAAACATGATCGAGGAAGACTCACCTTCGATTAATGTTGTGGAGTGCCAGGATGATGACTCCATCCTCACCTACCTTGGTGAGGATGACTCTTATATTCAACGTGCCTTACCATCTGAAACCCAAACCATGTTGAATGAGTCGACTATAGAAATCAACATCCACATAGAGGATGATCCCACATTGTAAAGATCAGACAATCTCTCAACACATCAGAACAAGCCACCTTCACTACCTTCCTCCATGCCCGCAATCAAGCTTTCGCTTGGTCCTACGCTGACATGCCAGGAATCGATCCTGACATTGCTGTCCATAACATCACTCTGAAACTAGACTCCAAACCAGTTAAACAGAGATTGAGAAAAATGCATCCATGCATTGCCCTCTTGGTCAAAGAAGAGCTTCAACGACTCCTTTTTGTTTCTTTCATCTTACCTATTGACTATCTGCAATGGATTTCTAATGTCGTAACTGTCACTAAAGTGACGGGGGGACTTCGGATATGTATGGATTTCCGAGATCTTAACCTCGCTTGCCCAAAGAATGACTTCCCCCTACCTAGCATTGATCAACTTGTTGATCTCACTGTGGGCCATGAGATGCTTTCTCTCATGGATGGTTTCTCGGGATACAATCAAATTTTAGTAGCCCCAACCGATCAACATAAAACCGCCTTCATCACCCCCTGGGGGACCTTCTGCTATCGTGTCATGTCGTTTGGCCTTAAGAATGCTGGTGCGACTTATCAGTGGACTATGACTTACATTTTTCATGACATTATGCACACTATCCTCGAAGATTATGTCGATGATCTTCTTGGAAAATCCAAACATCACAGTGAACATCTCGATGTTTTAACCATTATTTTTTATCACCTGTTACAATACTGTGTTCATCTTCAACCAAAGAAATGTGTCTTTAGCGTCCTTTCAGGAAAACTCCTTGGCTTTATCATCTCTTTGCGTGGCATTGAGGTTGACCCAACTAAAGTCAAAGCTATCTTAGAAATGCCCCCACCCACTACCTAAAGCAATTGTGTAGTTTGCAGGGAAAACTCCAATCTATCCAGTGTTTCATCTCACAACTCTCAGATCGATGTCAACCTTTCCATCATCTCCTTAAAAAGGACATTGTATTTTAATGGAGCAAGGAGTGCCACCAAGCCTTTGAGGCTCTTAAAGCTTATCTCTTGCAGCCACCCATGCTTATCGCACCTCAGGACGATTGCCCTTTCTACCTTTACCTTTCTGCCACCGACCAAGTTATAGGAGCCATGCTCGCACATCATGACTCCGAGCATCAAGAACAAGTAGTTTATTACATAAGCCATACTCTTGTGGATTACGAAACTAGGTATACAGATGTCAAAAAGTTGTGCCTAGCCCTATCATTCGTGGCCACCAAACTCTGACATTACCTCCTGAATCACAAAACTTTTGTCATCACCAACGCTGACCCCATACATTATATGTATGCTAAACCTCATCTAAACCAATGCATCACCCGATGGCTTATGCTCCTCGCCGACCTCGACCTTGAGTTCATACACCAGAAATTAGTCAAAGGACAAACTATCGCAGACCAACTCACGAAAGCCCCTTTACCTAGGGAATAATTTACCAATTTTACTTTCTTTGATGAACTCATCGCAACTCTTTCGCTCAGTGATGCGTTTTATCTGATGACTCTCTTCTTCAATGGATCTAAATGCCAGTGCAGTGGAGGGGTGGGCGTTGTTCTCATTCCTCTTGAAGGTGAACCCATGCCTCTTTCATTCAGGCTCGATTTCCCCTGCACTAACAATACAACGGAATACGAGGCCCTTGTTTTGGGTCTCCACGTTATGTTACACTTAGGTGTGAAGTCTATTAACATTTTCGGTGAATCTCAATTGGTAGTAAATCAAGTTATTGACATCTACCAATGTAAAAATGAGGAACTTCAAAAGTTACAAACGTTACGTAAATTCACTTTTGACCTTATTTACCCATTATACTATCTAAACCATTCCATGCTCAACTAATAAATTTGTGGATACTATGGCTTGCTTGGCCTTAAAAATTCTTGCATCACCAACTAACTCTGACATATTTGTCTTGGTCCAACAACTCTTTGCCCCATCTTACTTAGTCCCGGATGTTTGTATGGTAAATAATGTATCTGCTGACTCGCAGGATAGTTGGTATCACCAATTTTACGACTACCTTACAACCTCTGTTCTCACACTTGACCTTAGTAGTAATGGAAAATGCACTTTTCTTAAAGGTGTTTCTTATTATGTCGTCATGGGGGGACTCCTCTATAAACGTGGCTTTGATGGCATCCTCCTTTGATGTCTAACTGGTGCTGAAGTCACTCATACCATCCAACAAGTCCATGACGGAATTTGTGGTGGGCACTTTAGTGGCTTTTCCATGGCCAAGCGGATCCTTCGCCTAGGATATTATTGGTCTACTCTTAATAAAGACTACTGCGAATATGTTAAGCGTTGTGTTATGTGTCAACAACATGCCAACCTTCAACATACTCCCAGCCACCCGCTACAGGTTGCACGAGATATTTGGCCTTTCTCACAATGGGGTTTGGACCTTATTGGTGAGATTCATTGGCCTTCTTCGCAACGTCACTGGTGGATCATCACTGCAACCAAATATTACACTAAATGGGTGGAGGCTGTTTCACTCATTTCAACCAAAAAGGAGAAAATCATTGAATTCATCAATCATCACATTATTTGCCGTTTTGGTGTTCCTCATTGCTTGATAACCGATAATGGAAAATCTTTCAAAAATAAGCTGTTACGAGCCCTTTGTGACAACTTCAGTATCAAACTTAGCTTCTCATCACCCTACTATCCACAAGCAAATGGTCAAGCTAAATTTTCTAACAAAACCTTATTAACAATTCTGGGAAAAATTGGCATGATTACATCCCCTTTGCCCTTTGGGCTTATCGTACCAGCATTCATACTTCCACTAATACCACACCATTCTCTCTGGTGTATGGTACCAAGGCTTTCTTGCCTCTCGAAATACAAATCCCTTCCCTCAGAATATCTCTCTAGGATATTCTCACCAATGATGACTTCCGCCAAGAGCGGTTAGCCCAATTGGAGCTTCTTGACGAGCATCATCTTACCACTCTTGACCACCTTCAAATTTATCAAAAGCACATCAAGCGTGCTTATGATAAGTGAATTCATGAGCGTACCTTTAAAATTGGTGATCTTGTCCTCAAAGAGAATCAACATGTAACCAAACTAGAAAAGAGCAAACATGGAAAATTTACTCCTAATTGGATTGGGCCTTACATTATCACTCACACTTACGGATCAGGTACTTATCGTTTAGCTTCACTTAATGGTAAAACTGAGCCTAAACCCCTTAATGCCTTGCATCTCTGACCATTCTACTATTGAATTTCACGTTACATCACTTCTTATCTACCTTGCACTCATCCCTTGAGCTCATTTACCACCTCATACACCATTTTTTCATGTGTCTCAAAGTAAAATCAAACCCACGTGGTTTGATCATCACATCCTCTTAAAGATGCCTTCTCCTTTTTAGTCTGGTCCATGACTTAAAAGTATCAAAATAACAAGTTCTTAATTATACAATTTTGGGATATTCTTGAGTCAAAATTCCTGTAAAACTAGATGCTTCATGCCACACAGACATCTAGACCTCTAAGCTATAAACTAGATTGCTCCCTCGAAGGACAACTATATGCAAAGCTGCATCTACCACTATAACTAGACTGCTCCCTCGAAGGACAACTATGTATAACGCCCCATCTGCTACTATAAGTAGACTGCCCCCTCGAAGGACAGCTATACAAAGTCAGCCTCTATCAGAAGCTTCTCACATTGATTAGCTTCGTGAAGACCTCAAGAACAACAAAATGCATATCCCATATAGAATTCCCACATCGATTAGTCTATATCCAAAAAAATAAAAGTAGTATTCAAAAGTACTTTTGAGTCATGGACTTATCTATTTTGGTTTGGTTCTCTTTCGTCAGAATAATCACCTTATAACAAGTTCTCTGCGCCCCAGCTATACCATCCACCTCACCTCACCATTCTTCAAAATAAAAAAACTTAAGGGATGTGCGTATATCTGATATATTGTGATTATACAACTCTTTTCACCTATTGACTTTTCGCCTATGCAAGGTACCTAGGGATTCAAGCTCATCCTACGATAATACGTGGTTTGTTTATCTCTTTCCAACTATGGGACATTTTTACTTCTTTTACCTGAATCTAGGATTGTGTGTTGATCTTAATTAGGACACGGTTTCCTATGCTTGGGTAAGTCAACCCTCACTTCACCTATACCCACACCAACACCAACAACATTACTCTACCAACATCAAACTTTTACCAACCAACAAATTGCCTAACCACAACCAAATTGCCTGAATTCACCTCTCCCTGGTCCTAAGGGAGAACTACATCGGTTTGAGGCCCCTCCTTGCTTTGTGCAATGGGCTATGTAGGTAGCACTTAGGAGATATAGGGTCTCCCAAGGTTAGCTCTACCATCCCCTACCATAACCTATCATGTGTTGTGTTTTCTTTTAAAATATAAATATCTTCATGTATTTGTCTTGATAACACACACCTTGATCCTTTATCAATCCAAACATTCAAAACAAAAATATTCTTATCACAAACTCAAATCAACATACATATTCCATTTTATTTAGATGTTAAACAAATACATCTTCTCTATCATCGACGTGCAGGTCAGAATCCTTATTTATTCTTCTACCCCTATGTATGAAACTCACTTAGACCCCCACGCCTCATCTCGAACGAGGTAGTGATGATGATCATCGATGCCGCTCACCTAGCCTCTCCATACTCAAAGGTACCACTACTATTGGTTCCTCCCACTGAACCACCAATCTCTCCTATAACATATGAATATGCCCTCTCGCATGGAGGACTCTTGCCTCTAGTCTCTCCACTTGAGACTGCGATGCCTCTAACAATCTTGTGGTCTCCTTCACCTGTATTTACAACTGGTGAACTAAACCCTACAGGTGGTCTCTCTCCGTGGTAATCACAGCTATGTCAGGATGATTGGCCCTCTCATGTGTACTTTGCAGCTCTGCTGCCCACCATAATCTATAAGACTCTGTCGCTCCTGCATCCATTACCCTGCGATTGGCTGCTATCTCTTCTGGTCCTTCTAGAAGAGTTGGCCCGTTGGAGGTGAGAATGGTGCTTTGGCGTTGATCCTTTTGTATGGTCTATGATCCATGGGTATATCCTGAAAAAATCCAAATTGTCATCGCACGTGATCTAGAGGAATCCTCTCGTACACCCCTGGCCTGTGTCCTGTGATCCACCTCACTCGCTCTACACCCCTCAAATCCTCGGCTATGTTCACCATCACCATGTAGTTCCCATAAGGCCTCCAACGGATATCCGTAATCATCATCATCTCCAACTTCTGCCTATAATACTCGGTGTTATCTATCACGGTCTCGGCTCTGGCCTCTTGCTCTGTTTGGACCCATCGCCTGAATCCCAACCTCTGCACTCCTATCTCTCTTCCCTGGATTGGTCGTCTTATTGGTGACACACACACAATGTGATCATAGGCCCAACAATGTAATAAGTATGCACAATCTAGTTTAGTCCTGTGATTTCACCTGCATGCCCATAAAACCTTGTATAGCTCCACCAGATATGCGAGTGCCCATGTGAAAGTAACGTCTACCTTCTATCATCTCATGAATAATACACATAAATGATTTTAGAAATCTTCCCTCGTCTGCTCTAGGTAATGCATAATACCCCATCGCTATCATTAATACCACGGCCAACTTTGTTGCCTCAGGGTGTGCTGCAAACATTATACCATAAGTAAATGTCACTCCTCACTGTGTCAAATCTCGTGCGGCTGGACCAAATACTTCCGTTATCGCTGCCCATGCCGCGTTAGGTCCTACCTGATACACTGGTCTTCCTGTAATTGGAAGTCCTAAAATTTGAAACACATCTTCTAATGTCACTGTCATTTCCCTTGTTGGCAGATGGAAGATACTCTTTTCTATATTCCATCTCTCAATCAGTGCCTGCAACATAGCATGATTACGTGTGATTCGTGAATAATAGCGGATTCTGCTTAACCCCACATGGTTTATTAATGCCCACTCCACTGGTGTTACATCCACTCGGACCCATGACAACAAAGCTGGTACCCTGTCATTCATCATCAACCTTGCCTCTGCCTGCACATATAAAACCAATGAACAACAAACAACAAATGAATCCCCAAGTGTTTTTTATCAGAATCTACAACTTTACACAGTAACCGATATCAGTTACCTAACCAATACTAGGTAGGCCTAAACTGATATTGGTCACTGTTCATATTATCCATCCTGCTCAAAAACACCACCTATGATAACTTATTCACTGGTTTACCCCTCTCTGTACCTACAAACATATCTAAAACACCTGATTACCTACCCTATAACACTCACCCCATCCCAAACCTTTGCCTATAACCTTTCTACTCACTTACCTTACCACATACTATTTATAAGCATGCAAAATCTCATTCCAACCAACAATTATACCTCTTGGGATGCAACAGCTTGAGGTGGAACCTATCTTCTCTCTTCTCTCTGCCCACTGGACGCTTCTCCTTGTTCAGCCATGTTCACCAGACTCTTCACTATAACTTGCCTTTACACCTTCTTAATCCAAGCCCACGATCACTTTACCTATCTCTTTCCTCCTTATCACTCAATTCTCCCATGCAACTACCCTGTATGGACGTCAACAGCCCCGCATCCTCGTATTTAACACGTTGTATGACTCTAAAAATAAGAATTTAAGTTACCTCCCACACTTTTCTATTTTTAGAAAAGCTCATTTTAACATAACCGATGTCGGTTACCTAACCGGTATCGGTCAGATAGCGACCGACATCGGTTAGCTAACCAATATCGGTCAACCTATCTCCTTTTGCTTATACCTAGGCCTTTTCTTTGTTTTTTGCAAATTTTTGGCGGCACCTGCCTCTTTTCCCTACATAACGACATCATTATCAACATCCATCATCATAATACCATCAACATTTCAAGATATATGCATATAATCAAAACATCATCAACGTCATCTATATACATCAAATTCCAATACCATCGACAAAACACATGAAACATTATAATATATGCATCAAATCAACAATTATACACACCATATGGATCAAACTCATCATCTATATATCATCAAATCAATGTCAAAATATACAAATTACCCTACATGGGGCCTCTGTGATCCCAAATACAAAGTCAGCATGCAGGCCGCTGTCTCTGTCAAACTCTCAACTCGGTTCGCAGGCCGGTCTCTCATGTCAAAAATATACTCGTCTCAAAGGCTGGTATCCACTATACAAAATGTAATCGGCTCGTAGGCCGGTATAGACAACAAAAATGAATACATAACCCCTATGTGGGCATGCAGGCCTCTATATGCACACTTGGTTCATAAACCGGTGTCTCTATCAAAAAATCAACTATCCAAAACATCTCCGCTCTTGGGGCGACTCAGCTCTTTCCCCCTCCCTCGGCTCATCCCTCAGCTAGCTCCGGTATCGGATCTCACCTCCTACCCATCACTGACCCACCGGCTGTGGCTGCAACCCCCTGTGACCTGTGAATTCTGGAAGTCTTGACTCTATGAGCTGTATATGGCTGATAATCTACACCGGTACCATCTAGTACGTCCTGATAGTAACAGGCCTCCACTCTCACCTCCATGTATCGGGCCCGTGCCACAATGGCTGGTGGGGTTGGTCCCCTGGCTCCTAATAGAAGTGGGCCCTGCCCTGCCTGTACACCCTGACCCTGAGCCTGTACCTTTGGTGGCGGTGGAGCTGCCATCGGAGCCTGAACAGGGACCTGAGGCTGTGCCTATGCCTGTGCCTGTGCCTGTACCTGTGCCTAGGTTAACTACCCCTGTAACACACCAATATGTGCTTTTGTGGTAGCAAGCTGCCCCTGTAGTACCTGCACCTGACCTAAGAGACGGTCCCTCTCTGCTGTAACAACCGCTAAATCTGGCTATGCTGGCTGTGCTCTCACGACCACCTTTGACCTGCCCACCAAACCAAAAATGAGCCTGTAACCTCAGCATTATCCACTGTATCCTCTCTCGGTCTCTTTGCTACCCAGACAGGGTCAAATGGCTGTGGTAGAGGCAGTGGTGCCTCTACATCCTCTCTCTGATACTGTGGGAAGGGAGGTGGCTCATCCTACTTAGTCCCAACTGTCGTCGTACCCTCTCTAGAGGAATCCTCTCATACTCCCTGGGTCTCCGTCTAGCTATCCAAAAGATGTACTGGATCCATCGCAACTATGCTCGGGCTCCTCCACAAGGCCGGTGGCCTCTGTATGGCTTCCATATAATATCTAATGTAGTCAGGCCCTCTAACATATGCCTGTAATAAGTGACATCCCATCTTGCGATAACTGCTCGTGGCTGGCCCATGACCCCCAACCACCTCTGAAACCCATATCTATAGACCTCTTGTGGCCCTGGCTGCTAGGGCAACCCTACTGGTCGTATACACATGATATGCTAATAGGCCCAACAATGTAACAAGAATGTCGAACATATACTGAATCGCCTAATACGGTGATAGCCCCAGAGCTCTCTATATAGCTGCACTAGATACACTGGTGCCCATGCGTAGCAGGTGTGCTCCTCCACCATCTCATGTAACACTCCCATCAGAGCCCGTGGGAAGTGGCCTCCCTTTGAGTTAGGGAGGGCGAAGCAGGTAATACTGATCATTATCACCATGGTAAGCCATGTCTCCTATCGATGAGCGTGATACATATCGCTGTAACAGATGCTCACACTATGATACGTAATCAATGGGGCTACATCCCTAAATACCTACAAGATGCTATCCATCACTGTCTCAACATCCACCTAGAACACCTCCTCACCTATGATAGGCAGTCTCAGGATGTGATACACATCCTCTAAGGTGACTGTCATCTCTCTAATAGGGAGATGAAAGGCATTGGTTGCCAGATCCCATCTCTCGATGAGGGAAACCATTAGGCTGTGGTCCCTATCCACATCCCTATACCTCTGTACTCTACCGAGTCCAACCTCCCGCATAACTGCCCACTGCGCTGCAGTCACATGTGGCCGCATCTGCTCTAGTAGAGGTGACATCTGATCTTGCATGGTCAACTGCTGGCGTGCCTGTAAAAACAACCCACTCCGTTAGGCCTACCCTTCATAAAACAACTACCTTAACCCTCTATACTCACTCACCCACCCAATCACAACCTAACTCTATAAACACATTTACACCCACCTATCTTACCCTATACATCTAAAAACCTTTCCCCCCCCTTCAACCCTATAATCTATCCTACCCGCCAAAAAAAAAATCCAAAAAAATAATTTTGCAACCCTACCTCCTACCCATGGTGACCGGTATCAGTCACCCTCGACCGCCATCAGTCCCCCACCCACAATCTATGTCCCAAATTTTATGAACCGACGTCGGTCGACACATGACCGACGCTGGTCTCTGTACCTACTAATCTACACTAAACTTATGACCAATGCCGGTTGACTAGGGACCAACATTGGTCATTGTGGGATTTCGAGGCCGAACCGAAAACGACCCCCAAATCCCTTTTTTTTCCTATTTCTACCCATTTACCTAGCATAATTGCCTACAAACTTACCCACCCTAACGTTTTGGCCTACCTAACATATCTATCCAATCCATTTTACTGTTTACCTTCATTTATTCATTATTTTATCAAATTTTGGATTCCTACCCCAATACCCACATCCCAGCTAAATTCATCAAATTAACAAAAATAGGGGTTCAGAGCCTACCGGTATGAGTACACATCATCGTGGTGGGGTAGGTGGTGGTGGTCCAGCTCCTCCAGCTCCTCCAGCACCTCCTGCTCCTCTAGGCTGTGCCATAGCTCCAAATCTCCTTAGCAGGGTCCTCAACCAATCAAACTCTACCTCCTGATATCTGGGGCCTACCAATAACTCACTCCCCCACTCAACTAGTGCCAACTCAGCCCAAATACACGACCCAATCACTTCAAAACTCAAACAAGAAATAGTTGGCACTCAACTTCAAAATGTGAAAATGACATGCCATATTTTTTCTTTTTATAGGTTTTGACCTCTAACCAATATCGGTTAGGTCATGCCCTAGAAGACCGATATCAGTCTCCTAACTGATACCGGTCACCACTAACCAATATCGGTTACTTGCCTAGTTTAACCTAACTCCTGCCCTTATCCACCAATCTCTATTTTTCACCACATCGCCTACCCCCGGCTTTTACTAAATAGCCTTATTTTGAATTCATCGGCTCGACCCAAGGCCACAACCAACCAATCGGCCCGACCCAAGGCCGCAACCAACCAATCGACCTGACCCAAGGCCGCAACCAACCAATCAGCCCGACCCAAGGCTGCAACCAACCAATCGGCCCGACCCAAGGTCGCAACAAGCCAATCAGCCTGACCCAAGGCTGCAACTTACCAATCGGCCTGACCCAAGGCCACAACCAACCAATCGGCCCGACCCAAGGCCGCAACCAACCAATCGGCCTGACCCAACACCGCAACCAACCAATCGGCCCGACCCAACGCCGCAACCAACCAATCGGCCCGACCCAAGGCCGCAACTTACCAATCAGCCCAACCCAAGGCCACAACCAACCAATCGGCCTGACCCAAGGCCGCAATCAATCAATCAGGCTGACCTAAGGCCACAACCAACCAATCGGCCCGACCCATGGCCGCACCAATTAAGTACCTCGACCAAGGCCCACAAATTATGATTCTATCCACCCATCATGTAGCTGTTTGTTCAATCGAGCTCACCTGTTTGTGTTTTAGCATGACTAGGATACTTGAATTGATCAGCCGACTAGCTTTTCCTAGACTGAGACCATGATGTTTATCTCAACCAAACCAACCATTTGGTACTGTCGAACATGCCTAAACATTCCGATATCTTACCCGTTATATCCCCTAGAGCTACTTCATATGCCTTGGATACCAGGATTATATCAACCTTGTTTGGATAAACTATCGACCTTTTCCTATGAATTGCTTGTTTGCTCTTCAAATCGTGTCCCTTGTCGCACTACTACATTTCAACGTGCGTCGACTTCCTTGAACTTACCCCACCATTTTACCATCATCTCATCATCATTCACCCTTTATCAACCCTATCCCTGATTTCATGTCACCTCAATCTGTGATAGATTTTAGGGGGATTGCTTAT
The DNA here is from genome assembly GCA_019776745.2 of Taxus chinensis. Taxonomy (NCBI): domain Eukaryota; kingdom Viridiplantae; phylum Streptophyta; class Pinopsida; order Cupressales; family Taxaceae; genus Taxus; species Taxus chinensis. The sequence goes on along the minus strand of CM034154.1, from coordinate 599,997,873 downwards.
ACCCTTAACTGGGGCAACCACTTTTTATTATTGTCTGTGCAGCTTTATAAGACAAGCTACACGACAACAAGGGGCAAATGTAGACACCAAATTTGGGTCTTACGACGCCCTGTACCCCGTATCTCATCCCACAACCTAACCCTACCTCACCACCTAAACCTTACACACTTAATTATTTATTAATTACCATATATTTAATAAATCCACATCTCCAACCCTACCACCTCACCTCGCCACCTCACTATGACCTATCCCTAACCCTAAACTAACCTAATTAAGACCTATGACTTGGTCTAAACCCACACCCATGACTCATCACCCCTCACCCGCATAAAAACGAACCTAATAATGACTTTGACCAAGCCCACAACTGATCCCTTAGGAGAAAAGGAGGGATAGTTGGCTATTTTACTAAAAATAGCCAAATTTTACCTAACCGACATCGGTCCCTAATCGACCAGCGTCAATTACGTAACCGTCATCGGTTCCCTATAAATGACCTTCCCCAGCTAAAACCAAAGGATCAGATTTCATTTGCAAGGATCCTGAATTCATTTGCAAGAAAGAGACAAGTGAAGGAGAGAGAATGGTTTGCAAAAGAGGAGTATCGAGCTTAAGACTGTAACTGACCAACTAGAGCATTGTCACACTCATCCAAACATCAAGAGAGTCGGAGGATAGCTTCATCAGATCACTTCCGATTGCTAGATCATCCCAAATAAGCCTTTCCTTCGCCACTGCATTCTTTGGACCTGCATCCACATCAGAAACTAGTAAGTAGTCTCTTTTATCACCTTGTATGCTTCTAGACACTACTTTGTTAACTTTTAATTCATAGGGATTATAAGCTCACTCCTGGATCTACCACCTGGAAACAACCTGCACCTAACCTTTGGTCATCCATCTCTATATTGCCCCAAAGACATCTCTCTCACTCTCTGAGTCTTCTCTATCACCTTACTACTCCCCTCAACCATCTACCAACCTTCCAAACCTCATAACCACCTTACACCAACCTCCATGTAAAAATCCCTAAATCACTAACCACGATCAGTTATCCATTGACCGGCATCGGTCACTGTGACTTATACCAAAACCAACCTTTCACCTATTCACCTCAAAACAATCTCATGTCCAGCCTGGTCTATCCCTGTAACTTGATCTGAACATATCAATAACCAGTGACTAAATAAACAACATGACATTCTATTATTGGTAGTTTAGTCTCTATTGCTTTTGAGTAACGAGATACCTAAATCGTGAGTTCGCAATAGCTTATTTATTATCATTTGCATCAATTTGTATTAAAAGGGAACTGACCACCTTCGAAAGGAAGTCTAATATTTCTTGGGCCCAAGGCAGTTCCCTCACTTATTGTCTAACTAAAATATGGTGGTCTTGCATTCTTATTTACAGGTAGTCCTTCTTAGACAAAAAGGATCTCTTCACAATCGGTCTGATCTCTCTACGGTATGCGCACATCTTCCCAACACTCAATAGGTATTCCTCCTAACCCTAACCCTTATCTGTTTCTCAAGAGAATGAAAAGAAAGAATTAACTCTATTTTGGAACAAAATTCTGTGTGAAACAATATGATCATCAATATTTTCAAACAAAGTGCCATCATATACACTACATTCAGAACATACAAACTATTAATCTTCTTAATATACTAGTGCCACAAAATCAGCCTTAGCCACTGCTGGCTCTTCAAATTTGACCTCCTCAGTAGGCTTAACCATCAAGAGGATATTTGCTATCCCAAATTTTAGAGCCAAGCTCACCAAGCTTCTAATAATTTCTTCTTTTCTTGGCTCTTCTTCATGTTGCTCTCCTTGATTGGTTTTTGGAATCCCTTCCCTACATGGAATTGGGAAGGAAAGAGGAGGAGTGGATGGGGTTTCAACTAGTTTTACAATTGTTTATGGTGGGGAGGGAAGTGGGATTTCTTGTTTCTTTAGAGGGGATGACTGATTGGAAGGAAAAAGGGTAGAAGAATTGATATGAGATGGAATATTAGGAGATGGAAAAGGGAAATCAAAATTTGGGGCAACAAGTGAGGGACCCGACTCTTGACACTACTGAAATGATAAATCTTGAGAAAGAGAAAATGAAGGACAAGGAGTTGGTGACTGACTTACCCATTGAAAATATTGTCTCACACTTTTCTCATATGCCTCAATACCCTCAATCCATTATGCAAGTTGAGGAAACATTTCAACCATGTAGTCAAGCTTCTCTCGAGGGCTGTAATGTCTTGGAAAAGGGCCTTCCCATGGACAAGGTGCACTACAACCAATCATGAATGCCTTCATTTGTATTTTAGCCCTTGAATGCATCATGCTAGCCTCCATCCTTGGAATCTTATCCATCAGATCAGCATTTTCCATGTAACTGTTATCATTATATGCATACCCTTGTTCTTGATAATCTCCATAGCCAAACTGGTTTTGGCACTGCTGATATGGGTAAGCATGATTATTCTGGATCTGATCATAATGTTGATATGGAGTTGTGAAATACATTGGAGGTGGACAACACTTTTTCTGTTGCAAGTGTGAATTCCATGATGGAAATGAAGTCATGATTGCACAACTTCATGAAATGGAAGGAAATGAAAGATGTGGAAAGAAGAATGGGTGGAAATGGATGAAAGGAAAGTCTGTAACTCAGAGAATGGGTTGTTGACCATATGGATTCACCAGATGTGCTTTGCATGTGCCTTCAAAGGCTGAATCTCACCAAGAACACACAAACTTTATGAAATAAAGTGGTAAGGTGCTTCAAACCGGTGCCACCAGGCGTCCCAAAACTATTGGTGTGTGTTGTCCACTCAAAATTTCCCGCTCTGATAAGAGTAAAATTTCAAAATTTTGAGTCTTAAGTGTTTTTCTCTGAGGTGCCTAAGTCGTGAAATCGAAAAAATCTGTGTTCTGGGTCGTTTTGTGTGATTTTTGGGCCTGTCGGAACTTTTTGTCCCATCTGTCCCAAGTACGAAAGTGTCTTCTGTTCTCCGATCGGCCGAAGCCTCCGAATTTGTCCCATTTTCGGGCCTGTCGGAAGTTTTGTCCCAAGTGCCCCAAAGCCAAAAATGTAATCTGTTCCATTTCGGCCGAATCATCCTTCCCGCGTACTTCGCACTTTCCTGTCCCGAATGTCCCAAGTAAAAAGTGCGAGTCGTTCCATTTTCACCCGAACCAGCTGAACCGTGTACTATGGAACTTTTCGTCCCAAATGTCCCAAGTTCGAACGGACTTGTTGTTCCATTTTCGGCCGATTCGCCCGATTTTGTCCCAACTGTCTCGAGTTCCAAATTGCTCTCTATTCCATTTTCGGCCGGTTCGCTCGGACCGCGTCCTTCGTGCAATATTGTCCCAACTGCCCCATTTAAAAAAGTGCGAGATTTCCCTATTTCGGCCGAGCCGGTCGAGTCGCGTACTTCGGAACTTTTTGTCCCGAATGTCCCAAGTCCAAACGGGCCCGCTGTTCCAATTTCGGCCGAAACACCCGAATCGCGTACTTCGCACATTTTTGTCCCATTTGTCCCAAATACATTTGTGCGTCTTCTCCCTGTTTCGCCCGAACCAGCCGAGCCGCGTGTTTCGCGCATTCGCGTCTCACCTGTCCCAAGCGTACCAAGTGTCATTCATACTTAGTTTTTCCCGCTCGACCCGAATATGCTGTTTTTCAAAATATGAATTTAAGTTGCGGCTCTGATGCTATCAATCCGAAGATCAAATTTCAAGGATAGCTGGCAGAAGGACGAAGCTCTCAAGACGCTGGGTGCATCAGTTTTCAAAGACACTCATTGTCATCCTCAAGATGAAACGTCAGTTCCACGTGGTAGAGACAGAGTTGAGACGTTAGAAAGATTCAAGCAGTGGTTTCTGAAGACAGTGGGTCCTTCTCAGAACTGGACACTTGTCTCCTTCTCCTTTCTTTTCTCTTCTTCCCTTTCTCTTCGTATTCTTTGTAATCAGTTGAGGTATTGCGATTAGCATTCCCTAACTATTCTTTAGTTAAAAGAAACGGTTACGAAGAGTAACTGATTTGTAAGCTATATAATGGCCCTTCCACGCCATTTTACAGGGAGGAAGAACTTGGATATTTGCTAAAAGTGTAAATAGATCTTAAAGCAATCAATACAAAAGGGCTTTCCGTTCTTTGTCTATCTGATTCTTGTTGTCTGTGTGTTTTCCTTTAATATTGTGAAGATCATTTTGTTCCTAACTCGTTTAGTCTCTCTGATTGCATACTGTTTAGTTTTGCAAGTACAGTGATCTTGTACAACCAAGAAGGAACTTTGTGTCCTTGATTAGCAAATCTGAAGAAGGTTATTTACGAAACTTTTTGTCTTTAAATTTAATCCCATTCAGCTAATGCAAATGATCTTGTCTTAAATCCTTTGAAGCTTCGCATACACGAAGAATTATTCTGCTATCTATAATTCTGAATGTTTCTATTCTACTCATCTTCTTATTCCCCTTCCTCAGTCCTGGCATAACTGATGATCCTTGTGGAAAACACTTTCGTAATATCCAATTTTGACCATAAAATAATGTTCTGTGTATTTGTAAATAAGTTCGTTTCAGAATAAGGGAACCTCTCCCATTAAAGAGGAGGGACTTCTTGTTCCCTGACTGTTGCTCTTCTAAAAAGTCCTATTTGACGACCAACAGTTTTTGGCGACTCCGCTGGGGAGGAAATTTGCATTCCAGCTCCGCTGGGGAAAATCGCATTCCAGTACTACAATTTTTCGATCATCCTTTGATCTGGCGACTCCACGTTTCACTCGAGGGAGAAGGGCCCTTGGTATCGAAGATTCTCAGTTTCAGCTTTTGGAGCAACAGGGTTTTCCTTTCCCTTCCAATAGAAGAACTCATTCGACGAGCACTCCACCTGTCCAAGATAGAAGTCCTGCGGGTGGTATTCCTTCAGAGCCTGCTAGTCCTAATCTACGAGCTTTGATCCTTGCCGGTGTTACAGTTCCCCTCCAAGCCGTATTTCCAAGAATGGCACAATTACCATGGGGTCAACGTGTCGGGCCCCTGGCTCTTGCGCAGCCTTTGCATGAGTTACCTAGAGGTAACCGAAAGAACTTCCCAAAATTTAAAGGAGATGACAAAGTACACCCTGATGAACATATTGCAGCCTTCATAGTTGCATGTGGAGTTTTGGGGGTTGAGCATGAAGACGTCTCAATAAGACTGTTCATTGAGACGTTACAAGATAATGCTGCTGACTGGTTCTATCACCTTCCGGATGGTGCCATCACCGACTGGAATACAATGAGAACTCAATTTGAAAGCCGTTTCAAGCCGGCAGAAGATGTGCATGCCCTGCTTGCCCAGATTTCTCAGATAAAGAAAGATCCATCAGAACCTATGAGAGAATTTGTGGCTCAGTTCAACAGATTGATCAACAAAATTCCTGTAAATACTCGACCGGTTGATCAAATTCAGAAATGTTTCTTTTTGAATGCCCAAACACCTAAAGTCAGTTATGCTCTAAGGAGGGCTAATCTCGGAACGTTAATTCTAGATCAAGAACTGGCTGTTAGTGTCGAGGATGACCTGATCATGTCAGGGAAGTTGAGAAGAGATCCTCCTAAATCTAAATCTGCTGCTTCTTCCTCTTCCACCTCTGGACCCAATACTGATCCATTAGTCCAGAAACTTGCAAATGATCTAGTGGCTATAAAGAAACAATTAGCCCAGCATGCACCATATGCAGATGTTCCGAGAAGAAATTTTCAACCCAGAAACCATTTGCCAGCTCCCCACACAAGACTAGCACTTGAAGGACCTCCTGTCAAAGTTCCGATGAATGCAACTTGTGAGGTTGAAGAGCCAGAAGATGATAATGAAGCTTCTGAGGAGTTCCTAGAGGAATTTGATGATGAGGCAGAAGAACTTGAGGGATCTCGAGTCAATTTCTTTACCACCGAAGGCACTGATGATGGAGATAACTATGATGAAGTGGTAGCAGATATGAACAGTGAATCATTTGCTGTCATGACTCAAGAACAGACGAGGCAGAAGGAGAAAGTAACACAGCCCACGAAGAAATCTAAGGAGCAACCAGCAACTATTCCTGTAATTACCAGAAGAGGATCTCCTATCCCTACCTCATCTGCACCAAAGGTAAGTACTGTCAATCCTGCTATCAAAGTTGCTTCTTCTTCTTCTTTTTCTCCCAGAATTGATAAGCCTAGAATTTCAAATGATGATGGCCCATCCACCTCTGGATCCTTTGATATTGTTGATCATCTTAAAAGGACTAAGGTTCAAATTTCAGAAGCTAAATACTACCAAACCCACCCTAAAGCTTTTGCCAAGATGATCCAATTTGTAAATTCCCATTCCAAGACCACCTCTAAAGGCCTTTTGCCCACACCTCCTTCTGCACCACAACCTAGTCTGGTAGCTTCTGTCACCTCACCTGGAGACAAAATCAAGCCTTTTTATGTAACACTTCTTATAGCTGGCCATAGGCTCAGCAACTGTGTCATAGATTCTGGAGCCTCAGATAATGTGATGCCTGCTAAGGTAGCTCATGCTTTAGGCTTGACCCTTACTCGTACTTATGGATCTTGCTATTCCATGGAAAGTAAGGAAGTACCTTTGGTTGGAAGGATTAAAGATGCACAAGTGGCTTTTGCTGCTTTACCTGAAAAGAAATTCTTGGTCACCATCCTAGTAGCAGACATCCCTCCTTCTTATGGAATGTTGCTAAGTAGGAACTTCTGTAAAGATGTGGGTGGAGAGATTCAAATGGATTGGTCACACGCACTCATACCTGTCAATGGAAAAATGAAGAAGTTACTACCTGAGAAGCAGTCCGAGTATATTGTGCAGAAAACAGATGATCCTAAGGCACAAATACTCTATGAAGACATGGGTCATGGTAATTACATGATTCTGTCCCTTGATGAAATCCAACCCTCCAAAGTATCACCTAAAGATCCCAATGGTGTCTGGATTTTAGAATTTGATGGAAGTTGTTCCTCGGCTGGTTCTGGAGCTGGCGTCTTGCTAGTATCACCTGAAGGCTGCCTGCACCCTTTTTCATTTAAGTTGCATTTCGAGAACACCAACAACACAGCAGAGTATGAGGCTCTCCTTCTTGGACTGCAAGTAGCCAAAGAATGAGGTGTAAAAAATCTCCTGGCTCGTGGTGATGCAGAGCTGATTGTGAAGCAAGTCAGAAGCCTTTTTTAGGTAAAGAATGGGAGGCTGAAGCATTATCGGAATCAGGTTTGGGATTCAATTGAATTCCTTGATGCTTTCTCTATTGAAGCCATACCTAGAGAAAAGAACAGCAGGGCTGATTCACTGGCTGTCTCAGGGTCATTACTGATTCCCCATCCTGAATTCTCTCAGGATAAGTTCACTATTGAAATGGTCCATTGGCCTAGTGTACCTGACAATACCAATAACTAGAAAGTTTTCAACGATGACCAGCATTTGCTTTCCTTCCTGGAACTCAAGGGGAATTTTTTAGCAACTTTATTTTGAGGGAAGTGACAACCTGCCTCGTGAGAGTGTGTCTTCTGACCAAGCTGTCACCCAAGGAGAAGAAACTGATCAGGAAGGGTGCATTAAGCTCAAAGGAAACAAGATTCCCAAAGGTTTGGTGAGTTTGGAGGAGTTGTTTGATAAACATGACAGATACGTGAGATCTAAAGCTTCTACTGGACCTCAGCAATCAGCTGAGTATGATAAGATTGATATTGGGAGTTCTGATGACCCGAAGCTGGTGAATATTGGGAAATGTTGCACATCAGATGAGAGGAGGAGAGAAATTGATCTTCTAAGGAAGTATAAGGATGTTCTTTCATATTCTTATGAAGATCTAAAAGCCTTCAAGCCAAAATAAATGCACACTCTATCCCTCTCAAACCAGGAATCAAGCCTTTCAAGTAGAAACAAAGGCAGTATAATCCAAAAATAGCCGACACCATCTTTCAGGAGATCCAGAAATTGTTGAAGGCTAAAATCATTTTTCCCATTCACCATTCAACATGGATTGCAAACATTGTGCCTGTTAGAAAAAAGAATGGAGAGATCCGCATCTGTGTTGATTTCAGAAACCTGAATCAGGCCTCTCTGAAAGATAACTACCATCTGCCTATGATGGATCAGATTTTGCAAGCAGTAACAGGATCCGAGATGTTATCTATGCTTGATGGATTCTCGGGATACAATCAGGTAGAGGTTGATACTGCAGATCAACACAAGACAGCCTTCACCACTCCTTGGGGTACCTTTGCCTACAGAGAATGCCTTTTGGGCTGATTAATGCTGGTGCCACTTTCCAGAGAGCTATGGATTTAGCTTTTGGAAGCTTGAAAGGAAAATGTATTGTCATATACCTTGATGACCTGACGGTGTTTTCAAAGACAAGAGCGGATCACTTCGACCACTTGGAAACAGTTCTGCAAAGATACCGAGAGCATGGGATTTCCTTGAATCCTAAAAAATCTGTCTTCTGTGTTACAGAAGGAAAGCTATTAGGGCACATTGTTTCAAAGGATGACATCAAGATTGATCCTGAACGAGTTCAGGCCATCCAGCAAATTCCTCTCCTGACCAGTAAAAAAGGCGTGCATTCCTTCTTCGGTAAGATCAATTTTTTAAGAAGGTTCATCCCTGATTTTGTAGAGTTGACCCTGAACATTTCTTAGATGATGAAAGGGAAGCAAACATTTGGTTGGTCTTCTGAAGGAAAGGAATCCTTTGAGGGTATCAAGAAAGCCATCGCTAAAACTCCAGTTTTGGCCTACTCTGACTTCAGCAAAGATTTCATCATCTATTGCTACGCTACAGACAATACCCTGGCTGCTGTCTTAACCCAAGAAGATTCTGATGGACATGAGCTACCAATTGTCTTCATGAGCTATATCTTGAAGGATCATGAGCTAAAGTACACCATGATGGAGAAGCATGCTTTTGCAGTAGTCAAGGCTGTTAAGCAGTTTCACTTTTATATCCTCAATTCTCACTCCATGGTGCTGGTTCCAGATACAACTGTTAAGTCAATCCTTACACAACAAGAATTTGGGTCCAAGAGGGGAAAATGGGTGGCTAAGGTCCAGGAGTATGACATTGATATCAAACCGACCAAGCTGGTTCATGGAAAGGGTCTTTGTGAGCTCATTGCTGAAGGAGCCAAACATGAGTTGCTGGAGGAGAAAGCTGACGTTCCTACTGTTCTATTCCTTAGTTCAGTTGATGAATGGTATGTCGACATCGCCCATTTTCTCACCTATGGGGAATGCCCATCTCATTTAACTGCCAAGGAAAAGAGGACTGTTAAATTGAGATCAACGCAATATGTACTGTGGGAAAATGCTTTGTTCAAGCGTGGCTTAGATGGGAGATTTCTGAAATGTGTTGATAAGGAACAACAGAGAAAGTTGCTCTCAGCTTTCCATGATCAGGCGTGTGGAGGGCACTATTCGTCAACAGTCACAGCTCACAAGATACTCCGGGGAAGGTATTACTGGTCTTCCTTGTTCAGAGATGCATCCAAGTGGGTGGATAAATGCGAGGCCTGTCAGACTTTTGTGGGAAGACCTAAATTGGCATCTTTACCTCTCAAGCCAGTTGTGATCAAGGAACCTTTTCAACAATGGGGTCTAGACTTCATTGGTACACTGAATCCTGCCTCTAGTGCTAGCCACACGCATGTGCTAGCTGCCACTGACTACTTCACCAAATGGGTGGAAGCTATTCCGGTCAAGAGCACTACTTCTGAAGTTGTATGCAACTTCCTCAAAGAGAACATCTTGGTAAGGTATGGTGTACCTAACAAGATTGTAACAGACAATGCTTCAAACTTCTCCTCAACTGAGATCATGGATTTCTGCTACGGGTATGGCATCTCTCTGGCTCATTCTTCAGATTATTATCCCCAGGGGAATGGACAAGAAGAATCCACCAACAAAAATCTGGTGACTATCATAAGGAAGTTGGTCAATGAGTCTCAGCGAAACTGGCATAAGAAGATTTATGATGCTCTTTGGGCAGACAGGATCACACCTAAAAGAGCCATTGGAATGTTCCCCTTTCAAGTAGTGTATGGAGTAGAGGCCCAATTGCCAGTGACAGTGGAACTGCCAGCCTTGCACCTGATGAAGGCCATTGAAGACACTAGTTTCAGTGATGCTCTGGACAAAAGAATCATGTACCTGCACAAACTGAACAAGGATAGATTGGAGGTTGCTGACAGAATATCTGCTCACCAGCAGAAGGTGAAGGTTCTGTTTGATAAGAAAGCTAGGTCCAGAGAGTTCCAAGTTGGTGATACCGTGCTGTTATGGGACAAAAGACATGAACCTCGTGGCAGCCATGGAAAATTTGATTCTCTGTGGCTTGGACCTTTCAAGATAAGACACTTTGCTGGTAAGGACTCTTTCTATCTTGATTACATGGATGGTTCTCCCCTCCCACTTCCTTATAGTGGGCAGTATTTGAAGTTGTTCAAGTCCTAGGTGACTAGGGAGTCCCTTTGTATATTATGTACAGTGTTTTTACTTTTTCTACTTTTGGTGTGTTTCCCTTCTGTTGTGTGTGTTGCCCTCTGTATTGGTTTGTTTTTGACTCCTTTGCCCAATGGATAAGGCACTGGTCTGCTTCACCGAGTTCTCTAAGTTCTTGCCTTGTCTCATTCTATGTATTTACACCAAGTCATCCCCAGAAGGAGCCAGTTGTTGTCCACTCAAAATTTCCCGCTCCGATAAGAGTAAAATTTCAAAATTTTGAGTCTTAAGTGTTTTTCTCTGAGGTGCCTAAGTCGTGAAATCGAAAAAATCTGTGTTCTGGGTCGTTTTGTGTGACTTTCAGGCCTGTCGGAACTTTTTGTCCCATCTGTCCCAAGTACGAAAGTGTCTTCTGTTCTCCGATCGGCCGAAACCTCCGAATTTGTCCCATTTTCGGGCCTGTCGGAAGTTTTTGTCCCAAGTGCCCCAAAGCCAAAAATGCAATCTGTTCCATTTCGGCCGAATCATCCTTCCCGCGTACTTCGCACTTTCCTGTCCCGAATGTCCCAAGTAAAAAGTGCGAGTCGTTCCATTTTCACCCGAACCGGCCGAACCCCGTACTCCAGAACTTTTCGTCCCAAATGTCCCAAGTTCGAACGGACCTGTTGTTCCATTTTCGGCCGATTCGCCCAATTTTGTCCCAACTATCCCGAGTTCCAAATTGCTCTCTGTTCCATTTTCGGCCGGTTCGCCCGGACCGCGTCCTTCGCGCAATTTTGTCCCAACTGCCCCATTTAAAAAAGTGCGAGCTTTCCCTATTTCGGCCGAGCTGGTCGAGTCGCGTACTTCGGAACTTTTTGTCCTGAATGTCCCAAGTCCAACAGGCCCGCTGTTCCAATTTCGGCCGAAACACCCGAATCGCGTACTTCACACATTTTCGTCCCATTTGTCCCAAATACATTTGTGCGTCTTCTCCCTATTTCACCCGAACCGGCCGAGCCGCGTGTTTCGCGCATTCGCATCTCACCTGTCCCAAGCGTACCAAGTGTCATTCATACTTAGTTTTTCCCGCTCGACCCGAATATGCTGTTTTCAAAATATGAATTTAAGTTGCGGCTCTGATGCTATCAATCCGAAGATCAAATTTCAAGGACAGCTGGCAGAAGGATGAAGCTCTCAAGACGTTGGGTGCATCAGTTTTCAAAGACACTCATTGTCATCCGCAAGATGAAACGTCAATTCCACGTGGTAGAGACAGAGCTGAGACGTTAGAAAGATTCAAGCAGCGGTTTCTGAAGACAGTGGGTCCTTCTTAGAACTGGACACTTGTCTCCTTCTCCTTTCTTTTCTCTTCTTCCCTTTCTCTTCGTATTCTTTGTAATCAGTTAAGGTATTGCGATTAGCATTCCCTAACTATTCTTTAGTTAAAAGAAACGGTTATGAAGAGTAACTGATTTGTAAGCTATATAATGGCCCTTCCACGCCATTTTACAGGGAGGAAGAACTTGGATATTTGCTGAAAGTGTAAATAGATCTTAAAGAAATCAATACAAAAGGGCTTTCCATTCTTTGTCTATCTAATTCTTGTTGTCTGTGTGTTTTCCTTTAATATTGTGAAGATCATTTTGTTCCTAACTCGTTTAGTCTCTCTGATTGCATACTGTTTAGTTTTGCAAGTACAGTGATCTTGTACAACCAAGAAGGAACTTTGTGTCCTTGATTAGCAAATCTGAAGAAGGTTATTTACGGAACTTTGTGTCTTTAAATTTAATCCCATTCAGCTAATGCAAATGATCTTGTCTTAAATCCTTTGAAGCTTCGCATACACGAAGAATTATTCTGCTATCTATAATTCTGAATGTTGCTATTCTGCTCATCTTCTTATTCCCCTTCCTCAGTCCTGGCGTAACTGATGATCCTTGTGGAAAACACTTTCCTAATATCCAAGTTTGACCATAAAATAATGTTCTGTGTATTTGTAAATAAGTTCGTTTCAGAATAAGGGAACCTCTCCCATTAAAGAGGAGGGACTTCTTGTCCCCTGACTGTTGCTCTTCTAAAAAGTCCTATTTGACGACCAACAGTGTGAAATCACATCACCCCCCAAATGTCCTAGTTTTGTGTGGGGCATTTGGTGTGATCTGCATAAAATTGGACCATCTCTTAAGATGTGGGACTTACAAACTTGAGATGATCCTCCAGAGAAGGTTAGTTCCTCTCCTAAACTACCTGCCACAATCTATTCTAATGCAGGAAAAACTATCTAATCCTAATATAACCATTCCAAGGAGACAAGGAGAAAGAAAATAGAGTCTACACTAAAGTGGTGATACACCAGAAAAGGAAAGAGGTGAGATACTCTGCTGAGGGAGGATGAAATAGGGAAAAAGGAGATGAGGGAGGTCAGACAGAAGTGACACAAACCCAAATCCTAATCCACCATCAAAACTCTATGAAACATGACATCTTACACCTGCAAATGTGAAATACATGCACATGAAGAAAACACAAAATGGAGAGGCACAAAGAAACAAAAAAGCATGAGAAAGCATTGAAGAACACCTCAAAAACATGATTTTCTTACTCTATGAGGTGCATGGACCATTACGTGGATGTTTAGAAGCATAAAATCCACTTACTAGGTGTAGGAGAAGGATTACAGCTCAAATTGAGTTAGGAAACAAATTTTGACAGAGTTTCCCCACACCTAGAATGTCTCCTTAGCCCCACTGTTCCGTAATCTTCCCCTTTGGCAAAAAGTCTTCCCCAGGCCTGTCAGCCTGTAACTTGCAAAATATGAGGAGTTAGAAGGACTTCTTTATATTTCGGAAAGGGGAAGAAATTTCCTATCTGATGTTAATACTTTAGAGGACCTTAAGTTCTTGAAATATATAAAAATTCAGATTGAAATCACAAAAAGGGGAAAAATGGTGTTATTTGACCAAAAATAAGTGTGAGCTTATTTTTGTCAACACATTCCAAAAGATAGAATCCTATAATGTAAAAAACCTAAACCTATAGATTTAGATGAAGGAGAGATAACATCATGTCTACTTAGCACCTTATCCTTTTCCATTTCATATATTCACTAACTATATTTTGAAATTTTCCTTGAGACAAATTTTTCCAAAAAGGGTTATTTTCTACAATTATTTATCACCCACTTAATGAGAATGCAAATAATTTTATTCCAAAAGATGATATTCCTAATACATACATCATATAATTGGAGTATTCTTGGTACAAATAAGAACTCAATAACAAGTTATAGGAAACCAATTTTAATAAAATACATGTTTTGACCATGTCTTTATCATGTTTTAGGACACTAAGGACATCAATTTATGTCAAGATTATTTTGGAGTACCTTCCCACCCTTTTATTCAATATCACTATAATTTCGTCACCATGGACCACCCTTAGACACTCTTAAATTCAATTTTTGATGGCTTAGGTTCTCCATATCAATTAATTTATTCACCCATTTTTTATGAGCATCCTATCTCCCTATGATATACAATACTATTTATGTCCACTAGTGACCCAATATACTAGTGGTCCCCACTAAAAAGCCCTCTTTTCCCAATCATCATCTTTTCCTTTTGGTCATCTTTTCCTCTCCAACCTATGTTTCAATTTAGGTTTGTAAGTGTGTAGGAAACTATCCTAGGGATGCCTATATATACGCAAACACCTATAAAGAAATCACACATCTCAACGCATTCATGTATTTCATCATTATGAGAGTTATAAAGATCATCTAGAGTATTTACAAAAGAACTCAAGCCTATATAAAGTCTTCCTTAATCAATTTGTTATTATTACCATGTATTTGTGATAAAAGAATGATCCCACGTGTTTCCATTGATTGAGCATATGAGGAGATAAAAATGATCTTTTTCACATAAGGATAGACATTTGTTTGTATAAAACTACAAGCAAGGACATTTCTAGTAGATAATTTTCATTAATTCATGAATATTCTACTTTTCAAATCAACATTTGGTGATTTTTAGGAGCAATACACAACACCATTTCACCTAAATTATTAATATCCAATATAATTTTGTAGGTCATCTCACATATATTTGGAAATAATTTTCATAGGTATTAATTCATATCACTGCTACCCTCAAAACTCACATTGAACACAATCACAAACATATATACTATATAAGACTCCTAGGCTCTCAAAGGTGAAGGTAGAGCTTACATAAATTTTCTCTCATCTAATCCATAATAATCATCTATGTGCATAATATATTGTGTACATAGTCAAAATTGAGCCGACTGCTTGTAAATTCAATGTGTATGTATCGTGCAATCATCCTACTACATAAACATCAGTCATATGCAATTCTAAATTTTTTGAAGAAGTCCACATGTGTTTCCAAAATATTGATGTGATGACTTATGGTAAGGGGCTAAAAAGTGACCCTACTATCTTATTTTAATCAGCTACAAAAAAATAGAACACAATTGACATCCACACCAAATACATTTATTATATGATTAACTATGTTTTATTAATTTTTAGTTTGTATTTAGGATCAATAATATTACGAAAAAAAAACTATGAGGAAAAAACTAAAATAACTAATCATAGTAACATGTCACCACTTCAAAATATTATTGAGGATGACATGCCTCTACTGGAGGAAAATCCTTACTATGCGTCTTTCCTGGATGATCTCAAAAATTCTGATTATGAAATGTAACTAGTATAAGACATTTATACTTCTCATGAAACATCAACATTAGTAATAAGTTCTACTCATAATTTGGTGTCAAGGAAGAGGATATTGGAGGAAATTAATGATGATGAGATGCAACTAATAGAATACTTTTCTACAAATCAAACATCAATTTGAGTTGAAAAAAATTAGGAAACATGAGTGGAGGAAGAGAAGTAGATGTACAATTGGAAGATCAATTGAGTTAGAATAAGAAAATAAATATCCATTCATCAAACTAGTTATGTCAGAAAGTGGTAATGATACCCCAACTAACTTTATATGTGCAATATGTAGTTGAAAAATTGGAAATGAACACAAAATATAACTCAAGTTGGATAAAAATGAGAATATTGTCTAAAAATATATGTTTTTTTTGAGAAAACAATGGACCAAAAAATGAACACATAGATGGAAGAATGAAAAATAATGTATGCATGTAAGATATAAAATAGAGTATGCAAATGATCATAATCGACTTGCTTGAGGATTTTTTAGCTACCTGATTTTTAAAGTTCCAAATGTATTACAAAAATAAATTCTCATATCAAATTGCATATGTAATGCTTATAAAATTGTGTTCATTATTTTCAAATATTTTTAGTATCATTATTATTACTTATTTGTAATTTTGTTATCGAGTGTGACACTACCTTCTATTTATGAGAAAATTTAAAGCACCATCGAAGTTAGAAACATAGTATAATATATTTTTGTATAGGTAAATAAGGGGTGAAGGCTATCTTTCCTTCAACTAATAATTTTAAAGTATACATTATGTATCAAATTTTATATACAAAAAAACCATTACGAGATATGTATAATGGTAATAACCTTAATATATCCATAAATATATTTTTGGAGGGTAGAAGGACCAACAATATCTTTATCAAAAACATTAAATCATTTATTTCATCTTGTTTGTGTAGGGTTTTGTAAGATTTATCTCTCTTGGATACCTTGAAATGATCCACATATAGTGAAGTTAGATCCTACAAGTCATCCAATTTGGGAATTAGAACTCTGATGGCATCATTAAACTCATGATTAACCATTTTAAAAATCGAAAAAACCATAAGATTATAAAAGTGATCCTTTAATGAATGAAAGCAGTGACACTATGAATCCATGTCAGCCTGTCGGAACTTTTTGTCCATCTGTCCCAAGTACGAAAGTGTCTTCTGTTCTCGACGGCCGAAACCTCGAATTTGTCCCCATTTTGGGCTGTAGGAAGTTTTGTCCAGTGCAACAAAGCCAAATATGAAATCTGTGCCATTTGGCCGAAATCATCTTTCCCGCGTACTTCGCACTTCCTGTCCGAATGTCCCAGTAAAAAGTGCCGAGTCCGTTCCATTTCCCACCGAACCGGGCAGACGAAAACCCCGGACTCCAGGTGGAACTTTGTCCAAATTGTCCCAAATGTTCGAAACGGACCTGTTGTTCCATTTCGGCCGATGCGCCAATTTTGTCCAAACTATCCCGAGTTCCCAAAGTGCTCTCTGTGCCATTTTCGGCAGTGTGTCAGGTTCGAACGGACCGCGTTCCTTCGCCGCAATTTTGTTCCACACTGCCCCATTTAAAAAAGTGCGAGCTTCCCTATTTCGGCCGAGCTGGTCGAGTCGCGTACTTCGGAACTTTTTGTCCTGAATGTCCCAAGTCCAACAGGCCCGCTGTTCCAATTTCGGCCGAAACACCCGAATCGCGTACTTCACACATTTTCGTCCCATTTGTCCCCAAATACATTTGTGCGTTCTTCTCCCTATTTCACCCGAACCGGCCGAGCCGCGTGTTTCGCGCATTCGCATCTCACCTGTCCCAAGCGTACCAAGTGTCATTCATACTTAGTTTTTCCCGCTCGACCCGAATATGCTGTTTTTCAAAATATGAATTTAAGTTGCGGCTCTGATGCTATCAATCCGAAGATCCAAATTCAAGGACAGCTGGCAGAAGGATGAAAGCTCTCAAGACGTTGGGTGCATCAGTTTTCAAAGACACTCATTGTCATCCGCAAGATGAAACGTCAATTCCACGTGGTAGAGACAGAGCTGAGACGTTAGAAAGATTCAAGCAGCGGTTTCTGAAGACAGTGGGTCCTTCTTAGAACTGGACACTTGTCTCCTTCTCCTTTCTTTTCTCTTCTTCCCTTTCTCTTCGTATTCTTTGTAATCAGTTAAGGTATTGCGATTAGCATTCCCTAACTATTCTTTAGTTAAAAGAAACGGTTATGCAAGCGTAACTGATTTGTAAGCATATAATGGGCCCTTCCACGCCATTTTTACAGGAGGAGAGAACTTGGATATTTGCTGAAAGTGTTCAATAGATCTTAAGAAATCAATACAAAGGCTTTCCATTCTTTGTCTATCTAATTCTTGTTGTCTGTGTGTTTGCCTTTAATATTGTGAAGATCATTTTGTTCCTAACTCGTTTAGTCTCTCTGATTGCATACTGTTTAGTTTTGCAAGTACAGTGATCTTGTTACAACCAAGAAGGAACTTTGTGTCCTTGATTAGCAAATCTGAAGAAGGTTATTTACGGAACTTTGTGTCTTTAAATTAATCCCATTCAGCTAATGCAAATGATCTTGTCTTAAATCCTTTGAAGCTTCGCATACACGAAGAATTATTCTGCTATCTATAATTCTGGAATGTGCTATTCTGCTCATCTTCTTATTCCCCTTCCTCAGTCCTGGCGTAACTGATGATCCTTGTGGAAAACACTTTCCTAATATCCAAGTTTTTGACCATAAAATAATGTCTGTGTATTTGTAAATAAGTTCGTTTCAGAATAAGGGAACCTCTACCCATTAAAGAGGAGGGACTTCTTGTCCCCTGACTGTTGCTCTTCTAAAAAGTCCTATTTGACGACCAACAGTGTGATGGAAATCACATCACCCCCCAAATGTCCTAGTTATTGTGTGGGGCCATTTTGGTGTGATCTGCATAAAATTGGACCATCTCTTAAGATGTGGGACTTACAAACTTGAGATGATCCTCCAGAGAAGGTTAGTTCCTCTCCTAAACTACCTGCCACAATCTATTCTAATGCAGGAAAAACTATCTAATCCTAATATAACCATTCCAAGGAGACAAGGAGAAGAAAATAGAGTCTACACTAAAGTGGTGATACACCAGAAAAGGAAGAGGTGAGATACTCTGCTGAGGGAGGATGAAATAGGGAAAAGGAGATGAGGGAGGTCAGACAGAAGTGACACAAACCCAAATTCCTAATCCACCATCAAAACTCTATGAAACATGACATCTTACACCTGCAAATGTGAAATACATGCACATGAAGAAAACACAAAATGGAGAGGCACAAAGAGAAACAAAAAAGCATGAGAAAGCATTGAAGAACACCTCAAAAACATGATTTTCTTACTCTATGAGGTGCATGGACCATTACGTGGATGTTTAGAAGCATAAAAATCCACTTACTAGGTGTAGGAGAAGGATTACAGCTCAAATTGAGTTAGGAAACAAATTTTGACAGGTTTCCCCACACCTAGAATGTCTCCTTAGCCCCACTGTTCCGTAATCTTCCCCTTTGGCAAAAAGTCTTCCCCAGGCCTGTCAGCCTGTGTAACTTGCAAAATATGAGGAGGTTAGAAGGACTTCTTTATATTTTCGGAAAGGGGAAGAAATTTCCTATCTGATGTTAATACTTTTAGAGGACCTTAAGTTCTTGAAATATATAAAAATTCAGATTGAATCACAAAAAGGGGAAAAATGGTGTTATTTGACCAAAATAAGTGTGAGCTTATTTTTGTCAACACATTCCAAAAGATAGAATCCTATAATGTAAAAACCTAAACCTATAGATTTAGATGAAGGAGAGATAACATCATGTCTACTTAGCACCTTATCCTTTTCCATTTCATATATTCACTAACTATATTTTGAAATTTTCCTTGAGACAAATTTTTCCAAAAAGGGTTATTTTCTACAATTATTTATCACCCACTTAATGAGAATGCAAATAATTTTATTCCAAAAGATGATATTCCTAATACATACATCATATAATTGGAGTATTCTTGGTACAAATAAGAACTCAATAACAAGTTATAGGAAACCAATTTTAATAAAATACATGTTTTGACCATTTGTCTTTATCATGTTTTAGGACACTAAGGACATCAATTTATGTCAAGATTATTTTGGAGTACCTTCCCACCCTTTTTATTCAATATCACTATAATTTCGTCACCATGGACCACCCTTAGACACTCTTAAATTCAATTTTTGATGGCTTAGGTTCTCAATATCAAATTAATTTATTCACCCATTTTTTATGAGCATCCTATCTCCCTATGATATACAATACTATTTATGTCCACTAGTGACCCAATATACTAGTGGTCCCCCACTAAAAGCCCTCTTTTCCCAATCATCATCTTTTCCTTTTGGTCCATCTTTTCCTCTCCAACCTATGTTTCAATTTAGGTTTGTAAGTGTGTAGGAAACTATCCTAGG
Source organism: Taxus chinensis (assembly GCA_019776745.2). Taxonomy (NCBI): domain Eukaryota; kingdom Viridiplantae; phylum Streptophyta; class Pinopsida; order Cupressales; family Taxaceae; genus Taxus; species Taxus chinensis. The sequence goes on along the minus strand of CM034154.1, from coordinate 599,978,184 downwards.
ATGCCTATATATACGCAAACACCTATAAAGAAATCACACATCTCAACGCATTCATGTATTCATCATTATGAGAGTTATAAAATCATCTAGAGTATTTACAAAAGAACTCAAGCCTATATAAAGTCTTCCTTAATCAATTTGTTATTATTACCATGTATTTGTGATAAAAGAATGATCCACGTGTTTCCATTGATTGAGCATATGAGGAGATAAAAATGAATCTTTTTTCACATAAGGATAGACATTTGTTTTGTATAAAACTACAAGCAAGGACATTTCTAGTAGATAATTTTCATTAATTCATGAATATTCTACTTTTCAAATCAACATTTGGTGATTTTTAGGAGCAATACACAACACCATTTCACCTAAATTATTAATATCCAATATAATTTTGTAGGTCATCTCACATATATTTGGAAATAAATTTCATAGGTATTAATTCATATCGCTGCTACCTCAAAACTCATATTGAACACAATCACAAACATATATACTATATAAGACTCCTATGCTCTTAAGGGTGAAGGTAGAGCTTACATTAAATTTTCTTCTCATCTAATCCATAATAATCATCTATGTGAATAATATATTGTGTACGTAGTCAAAATTGAGCTGACTGCTTGTAAATTCAATGTGTATGTATTGTGCAATCATCCTACTACATAAACATCAGTCATATGCAATTCTAAACAATTTTGTAGAAGTCCACATGTGTTTCCAAACTATTGATGTGATGACTTATGGTAAGGGGCTAAAAATTACCCTACTATCTTATTTTAATCAGCTACAAAAAAATAGAACACAATTGACATCCACACCAAATACATTTTTTATATGATTAACTATGTTTTTATTAATGTTTTAGTTTTGTATTTAGGATCAATAATATTACGAAAAAAAACTATGAGGAAAAAACTAAAATAACTAATCGTAGTAACATGTCACCACTTCAAAAAATTATTGAGGATGACATGCCTCTACTGGAGGAAAATCCTTACTATGCGTCTTTACTGGATGATCTCAAAAATTCTGATTATGAAATGTAACTAGTATAAGACATTTATACTTCTCATGAAACATCAACATTAGTAATAAGTTCTACTCATAATTTGGTGTCAAGGAAGAGGATATTGGAGGAAATTAACGATGATGAGATGCAACTAAGAGAATACTTTTCTACAAATCAAACATCAATTTGAGTTGAAAGAATTAAGAAACATGAGTGAAGGAAGAGAAGTAGATGTACAATTAGAAGATCAATTGAGTTAGAATAAGAAAATAAATATCCATTCATCAAACTAGTTATGTTAGAAAGTGGTAATGATACCCCAACTAACTTTATATGTGCAATATATAGTTGAAAAATTGGAAATGAACGCAAAATATAACTCAAGTTAGATAAAAATGAGAAATATTGTCTAAAAATATATGTTTTTTTTTGAGAAAAACAATGGACCAAAAAATGAACACATAGATGGAAGAATGAAAAATAATGCATGCATGTAAGATATAAAATAGAGTATGCAAATGATCATAATCGACTTGCTTGAGGATTGTTTTAGCTACCTGATTTTAAAAGTTCCAAATGTATTACAAAAATAAATTCTCATATCAAATTGCATATGTAATGCTTATAAAATTGTGTTCATTATTTCCAAATATTTTTAGTATCATTATTATTACTTATTTGTAATTTTGTTATCAAGTGTGACACTACCTTCTATTTATGAGAAAATCTTAAAGCACCATCGAAGTTAGAAACATAGTATAATATATTTTTGTATAGGTAAATAAGGGTTGAAGGCTACCTTTCCTTTCAAATAATAATTTTAAAGTATTACATTATGTATCAAATTTTATATACAAAAAAACCATTACGAGATACGTATAATGGTATACCTTAATATATCCATAAATATATTTTTGGAGGGTAGAAGGACCAACAGTATCTTTATCAAAAACATTACATCATTTAGTTTCATCTTGTTTGTGTAGGGTTTTGTAATATTTATCTCTCTTGGATACCTTGAGATGATCCACATATAGTGAAGTTAGATCCTACAAGTCATCCAATTTGGGAATTAGAACTCTGATGGCATCATTAAACTCATGATTAACCATTTTATCGAAAAAAACCATAAGATTATAAAAGTGAACCTTTAATGAATTGAAAGCAATGACAACTACGAATCCATGAGAGAGAGAGAGATAAATAAGGGATATGAAATGATGAGTCATGTCCACTCAATTCCATGTTTTCAAACACAATGTCCAAATTTTTCCTATGCTCTACCTTGATGAAGATAACACCCATCTACACTGTTGACATTTTGTTAGGATTTACTTATAGAATATTGTTAATGAAACCCTAAATTTCTAGGGGTTACTTCAAATAATGATATAAGAATAATCTTAATTTCATCTAATAACTCCTATGTTTCGGATTTTAAAACAATATTCAATGTGGTGTCCATGACGGATCTGTGAAAGTTCATCTCTATGTTGGCTATGTAGATAAATTTGTGGATACCAAAATACCCCCATCAAAATTCTAGAAAAATGGGGTATATGGAACTCATGGTTAATAGGGTAGGGTGGGAGGGGGAGGAAATACATAGTATGAGTACATAACATGCTAGTAAAGTATGTTGAAAAATTTGGAAAAAATAGGGTTTGTTCTTATTTATAAATTGACGAGGACACGTGGTGGAATTTAGTTGCTTGACCATAAATATGCCACAATATCAACCAATTACACATGCATCCGGTTGATTACAAATGAAATCGGTTGATTGTAACTGCAAATGACAAGTTGTAGTTACAAATATCTAGAATTAGTTCTATCTAAGTGGTATTCACCCTCTCCAGTCATGTATTTATGATCTAGATGGTCGGTAGTGACTGTATAGACTCCCAACGGTGGCCATAAGACATCCATATGACTTTTTGATAACATATATTTTGGTGTTCTTGTATGTGTTCAATTGTATAAATGTGTGTTTGAGCCAATGAGCTATTCACCTCATTTTATTCCATTTCATTGTTCATGATTTGAGTCTCATGTGTGACTATATATATATATTTTTGTGATTCTCCATGAATCTGAAACAAATTTTCATCGATTTTCCATAAAAAAATCCTAGGGGTTTCTTAGTAACAACTCTTATTTTCTTCCCTGACTACTTGATACCTATTATCATGAGTCATATATAGTACTCCACCCTTGTTGGAAGTATCCCTACCTAATTTTATTCTATTTTTATTTATGTTTGCTTAAATTAATTGCTAATATTTAAGGAAATATTAAAGGATAATCCATTCATATATATTCATACATCATCATGCATATGCAAAAGATGTTTTTTCAAATTGAGAGTAAAAAATGTGTATGAATATTTTTTAGCCACTGTAGTTAATAAAGAAAACTAATAATGAGAAAGGTTTAGTAGCTTGGTATGATACCAATGATAACTACTATTATCCCCAATTATATTTCTAACCCAAGAGTATATGAGTACAATCACACTTCCACAACTTATTTCCATCTATTTATGAGTATAATTTTCATTAAAACACCCTTTATCGACTATATGGTACACAATTGAAGATAAGAAATATCATTTCACTTGCTCACCCTTATCCATTTCTATATCAATTTAATAATTTTCATAGATATTTTTATTATAATATTATTTGAGGAACTTGATTAGTATATTACTGCAGTTTCATGTTTATAAAGGATACGTATTGGGTTGGGAAGTTTTGTTTGTAATGACACATGGTGGCTTTTCTGAGTAGAGTTGTAATGTTTCCTCCAAAAATAGCTAGCTCGAGTTGTAATAAATTCTTATTCAGTTCATTGAATTTGTAATGCCATGTTGGGTGGCTATGGAAATGCAACAAGCTAATTGAGAGATCGATCCTCCAATAGTATAATGTGACTCTCCAATGCAAATAATGAATAATATAGCTCGCCCATTATAGAGAATAACTCGACCTGTGAAATAACACTGAGTTAATGCCGAGTTGATAACTAGCTTGGTCCAATGCAAAAACAAGTTGTAAAAATTCAACCGAGTTGATACAAACCAAGTTGGCTTGGTGAAAAATATAATGTAATTATAAAACTTGGTAGCCAAGGAACCTTTCTGGGAAAAGAGTGTGTTGAACTTGGCTGAGGGTCCCCAGCCAGTAAAGAGCTGGGCCCACAAATGTTTTCTCGACCATCGAAGACCAGTGGCACAAACCAAATTTGCAAATGATTAGACTTTATTTTTTCCAATACGCCAAGTGTCAACACATAACTCACTTGTTGACCCACGTTGACTAGTTTTCACTTAAACTTTGATTGGTCATAACTTGAGTGTATGAGCTCCGTTTTCTGTGTTCAAATAGTCAGAAAAAATCTCTCTGAATGATCTTACACACTATAATAGTTTAGGGGGAATTAGGGAATGTCTGAAGCCTAAAATTATCCCCTGATCATGAATGCAAAAATTTTGACCCATGTCCATGAGGACGTTTTGTATCTAATATGTATGAAGACACATTGATTTTATACATAGACATTTGATATTTATGGATATACAATGTGATGGATTATTGATGTATCATACTTTATTTATGATATATCATGCTTAATCTATATGTTTATTGTGGTTTATATTTGTATCACATGTTGTTAGATTATGAAATAGCATCTGATGATATCGCTTTGTATGTTGTTAAGATACTTTGTGTTTTACCTATCACATTTTGTGTATGAGATAACATTTTTAATCCACATTTTTATCATGGTCTATATTTGATTGGGGGACAGAAGGTGGTCCCTTTTTCCCATCTTGGCGATATTATATGATGTTAGGTTAACATACATGTCTAATTTTCATGTTTATGATTATGTATCTTAGCCATTATTGATATATGATGTATATATGAGATGATAGATTAAATGAATACAAACTACACAAGTGAAGCAACAAGCACAAATTAATCAAACCTAATCAAAGCAACACAACTATCTACAATTATTCAAGATAAAAATGAATTCAATGCAATGTACCACAGATTAAAGTAACACTCAATCCAAGTAAGAAAATGAATCCAATATAAATCTCACAATACGAAAAATATAATACAAATAAAACTGTACAAACCAACAACTAAAAGTAAGAAAAGTACTTCCTTTTTTTTGTAGGACGATTTTGAAATGTTTTTCATTGTTTATGGTATTATCTTGAGACAATGTTCTATTCTTTTTGGATTTTTCTATGAAATGTGTGTGAATGTTTTAAGTTTTTCTGACTAACATATCTATATGTTTTAGGATTTTCAAAAAGTTATACAAATGTTTTTGATGTTTTCCAAAGAGAACATGCAAAGAAATGAAGAAATGTGGATGTCCCCAAAGTTAGATGGGATTTACAAGGGTATAATGACACATATTATGTGTAAGAATTGATGATGTAAAGTTACACCCAGCGTGATATGGGAATATACAAAGTCACACTTTCCGCATTCAAAAGTAGGATTAGTCGGATCAAGTCCAAAAGGGATAGTCTCAAAAGTAGCTCAGATGTAGACAAATGCTAGCTTATGAAAAATCTATCATAATCCTAGAATTGAAATGATTTTGAACAACGGACCATCCAAGGGTGTCAAAAACTAGTTTTCATCAAAGGACTTATCCAAAGTGCCGCTATTGCGTGATTTTCACTATTTGACATGCACTTGTTTATATCTTTTTATTTTTCTATTTTATACTTTTTTTCTATTTTTCTAATACTTTACAGATCCCATACTTAAGCGTAGAAAAATTTAAGATGCATTGAATTCATGCATTCCCAAATCTCCTGACCATCCGATTAAGTAAATTTGTAGGCTCCTGAACCAATTTTTGTAACCATAACATATGGCCCTAACAAGTTAGGCTCAAATTTCCCCTTATTTTCCTGGTCCTTTGTGGTGTTGAACTGATTTTATTTTAGTACCAAGTATACTACCTCAAATTGACAAGGTATAAATCTTTTATTTTATCTTCAACGCACTTAATCCTAATATACTTTAACGTTATTTAGAGTGTGAAGTCATTTCTCATCTAATAAATCTAATTCTTCCATTTGAGCTACTCTGTAGTATTCCTCTTCATTAAGGTAATCTATCAACTCTATACGCAAAGAGGGGAGATTGATCTCTAGGGGTAATATGAATTCTGTGCCGAATTCTAGGGAGTGTGGAGTGACACCTATAGGAGTGTGGATAGATGTCATGGATGCCTGGAGGGTAGGGTGAACTTGTAAATTCCAGTTACGACTTGTAGCATTCACCATCTTCTTCATAATATGAATGATGGTTTTATTAGAAGCTTCAGCTTTCCCATTATCTTGAGGGTAATAGGGGTTGAAAACTTGAGAGTGATATGAAAATGTTTGTATAATACTTTCACCTTTTTTTAAGGACTTAACATTTTTAGCTATAATGGCAGAGGGGATACCATATCGAAAAATGATGTGGTTCATTATAAACTTAGATATCTGTGCACCTTCAACATAGGTAAGAGGAACAACCTCTACCCATTTTGTGAAATATTTTGTGGGCAGTGATAATGAACTTGTGGCCATCTAAGGATATAGGGTTAAGTTTACTATAAGATTGAGCCTCCACTTTGAGAATGGTAAAGGTGTCGTGATAGGATATAATGATTATGCTGGTGCATGTATCAAATTTTCATATTTCTGATAATGCAAGCATTTCTTTATATATTTGCATAAATCATTTTCCATGGTAGGCCAATAATAGCCTACTTTGAGTATCTTATTTGCTAGGATGATCCTGTTTATATGAGCCCCATAGATGCCTTAATGCACCTCTTTGATTTCCAGAATGGATTCATCTGAATTGAGATAGTGTAACTGATTCCCATCATAGCCTTGATGAAAGAGAGTGTCCCCAATTAGGGTACATAGGGATATACATTGGATGAGGTTTCATTTTTTAGTATGGGAAATATTGGTAGGAAAGGTTCCATTATGAAGGTAATTAAAGATGTCACTATACCATGGGAAAAGGGACCAGTAAATTTGCATACCAAACGTGAATCTAGCATGTCATATGCCGGTATTTGTAGATGCACAACAAAGAATGACATATCATTGTTCCTAGGTGGGATACTCAACATGGACCCCACTATGGTCATAGGATCTATTGCTATTTTTGGTGCTCTTGGGATTTGTTAAAATGTAATATGCTCAGAGAAATCCTTCAAAGAATCAACCATTCTCTTGTATGGAAGAAGTTTCTCATCTTTAACTTTACTACCTATTTTATAATTAGCATAGAATAACCAATTACGTTTACTCATCTGATATCCAAATTAATAGCCAAATTCATCCCTCAAATAAGGGCCTCATATTCTGTGATATTGTTTGTGCATGGGAACCTGAGTCGGAATGCCTAAGAGATCAAGTATCATGATGGAGTGATCAACACAACTTCGACACCTGAACCATGAAAGATAAAGGAGCCATAAAAGTATAATCTCCATATAATAGATTCCTCAAGGGAAATTATAGATACATCTAGGAGTTATAGACTCAAAGGTTCAACAGGGCTTTAGCTAGTTGATCTACTAAAACCTATCCTTTCATTGATTTCTGGTGTACATAATCGATGTCAAACTCGTTGAGTAAGATGATCCAATTAGCCATCTTTCCTGCAAGTGCAGGATTTGATAACAAGTAATTTAATGAACCAACCTTTGAAAAAAGTGTTTCACCTGATTTTGGAGTGTTTCTTAGAAAATGACAAAACAAATAAGGGTAATGGGCTAAAAGGAATACCTATTGAAATGTTGGTTGATAGGTTGTTGCGTGCATGTATGACTTCTGAATCCAAAACTAATCGTGAGAGCTTCCTTTTTTCTTGGAGTAACTATCTGAAATGGAACACAAGGCCATCGAATAAAAGTTAAACAATATGTGCAGTGGACTGCCTAGTGTGTGCTAGATCCTGGAAGTATTGATACTTCCTAGAAGGATGTTAATCCACTGTTTAAAACAACTTAATGCTGGTAATAAAGTAAATATTAGTGTAGTTAAAAAATGATTTAGGTCTCTCATTCATCTACAATAAGTGAATTCATTCACAACAGGCTAGGCTATGATTGAATTTGAAGGTCAAGGTCACTGTTATGATACTGTTATTAGTCAAGATCAAATTTTAGATAGTTTGGGGTATTTGGTGGTAGTTTTTAGGCTCTGATCTAGGTTTTTAATAAAAGACATAGAGACTGACGTCGGTTTAGGTTAACCGGGTGACGGTTATGAGTGATCGAGCATCAGTATGGTTGGGGTATAAGAAACTCAATAAAACTTGGTTGAGTGATAGATCTAGGATTAGATGGAGGTGGAAGGGAAATGCAAAGATTCGTCTGGATCCTGAGATATGCATAGGAATGGTAGAAAATCCAGGTATGGATAGTATCAATGATGTGGGTAAAGAGGATGGTTAAGTTTGCATGGAGATAAAATGGTAGGGGATGGAAATGAGAAGTAGAAACTAATAACCAATGTAAAAGGATCTACTCAAATGACAAGGAACCAATGCAGGATTAACAAACTTACTGTTTGTATGAGCTTGATGCCTGGTTGGTAATGGTGGGTTATAAAATGGACTTGATGTAGTGTTGGTGCTTCCCTAGATGCTCCTGTGAAGGTAGGTGGCTGTGTGATTGCTTTAGGTGTTACCTATGGGTGTTTTGATGCTTTGTACGAATGTTGGTTTTTCTTGCATGCAGCTTTGGTTTTGTCACTTGTTCTCAAAAGATGTCTCTCTCTTCTCATAAATGTGCCAAACCTCCAAAAACCATGTGCCAACCTTGAAATAAAGTTTTTTTGGGAGTTAAAAGTTAATCAACGGTAGTTTCAGCTTAACCGGCAGCTGTTAAGGGTAACCAACGTCGGTTAGGGCGGGATTTCCTATGTTTACTAAACTAGGCATATCCCCTTTATTTTTTGGGATCTCGTTTCATTTTCCCCACAGGATTAGCACTGGAAAACTTCCTTCTAACAGGCAGTAATGTGGTTAGAGGGAATGTAGGCATTGATTTTTAGGGTTTAGGTAGGTCTTAGTTAGTTATGGCAAACTTACTAAGAATAGGCCTTAGGATGAGGTGGCTAGATTAGATGTATAGGTGAGATGGTGGGGTCGGCATTATCCCAATTAGGATATTTAAATAATAAATAAGGTGAGGACATGCATTAATGAAATTAAATTAATATTAGTAGTGGGGTTTAAGGGGGGGCATGGCTAGGTGGATGTGTTCAAGGTATTTACTTGAAGAGGGGCCAAAGGGGGGTGTGACCTAATTTTGGTTGTCTACATTTTGCCCCTTTTTGTTGCATGGCTTGTATTGGTAAGTGAAACTGACAAAAATAAGATGTGGTTGCCCCACATGTGAGGGTGATGGTGATCCCCCTCAAACCAGGAACTGACGAGACAAAAGGCAGAAGTCAGTGAGTGGTTTGATTAAAAGGTGAATGTGATGAAGAGGAAGTTAGGTAATGGGGGAAAAAGAAAAAAGGTCTACTCGGGTAATCTAGGTAATGGGTCAGGGTCAAAGGTAGTAACATTCAAACTCACACACATGTATAAACTGTAGTACATGGTACTAGGTTGAAGAGTAGGTAAAACTCTACATTGTCTAAGTTTGAGAGGTTTATCCAAACAAGGTTGAGGTGATTTCAGATATCCAAGGTATAGGATATGGTTAGGAAACATGATGTAGGTCAGGTACAAGAATGTTTAGGTGTGTTTTGTTACACCAAAGGTAGGGTTAAGATAAATAGCCACAGCCAAGAGGCAAGGTAAGGTCATTAGGTCAATCAACATAGGTAACAGTGTCGTAAGGTATAGCAAACACATGAGGTCAAAGGTCACTAGCAATGTTCTAAGTCTAAGAATCTAGGTCAGGGCACGGGTAGGGCCGAGGTATGGGGAAAATAACTAGTCCTGAAATGAGGATGAGGTGAGGGTAGTAAAGGGTAAATGTTAATAAGGTCAGGAGTTGTGTGGCCAAGGGTCAGGGTAAACGTTGGGTGAGGGATAAAAATGAGTCAGATCAAAAATTTGGGGTAGGGGGTAGCAAAAAAGACTAAGCAATGTGGAAGAGAGGATGACTGATGCCGGTCAACGGAAACTAATGCCGCTCAAGGGTCGACTGACCACGGTAAAGCTAGGACACCGTGACTGATTTTGGTGAAGGTAAAACTAGATGTTGGTTAGGCCGGGGGATATTATAAAAATGAAAAATCCACATATTTTTGCAAATCATTTGTCTTCTTGTGAATTGGGAAAATGATGTGAGAGAGAGAGAGAGAAAGGTGGAAAAGTGACCAGACGGAATAGAGAGTTGATGTTGGCGAGATGAATTGGTGGATGATCGGTAATTGAGAGATGGGTCCACGGGATCATATTGATGTGCTTTGATTGGTCAGAGGTGTGGTTAGCGATTAGGTGATGGCGGAGGCTAGAGAGGTATCGGGCAAGCCACCAGTGCTGTGGCTAGATGTGCCACCACGAGCGATAGAAACATGATGAGGGTAAAGCATCAAACCCATATTGTGTTTTTGTGAGGTAGATTAGTTGAGTAAAGTGGGGTTTGGATAAAAATTGGGTTGTTTTTTGGGGGGGGAAATGAAATTTGAAATGTGGGAGGGTAAATTGGGTAAAATAGGAGTGGGGAAAGAGGTAAGTGGGAGAATAGGGGGGTAGGATGTGGTTAAGGAGAGGTGTAGGTGAGAATGGGTGGGTATAAGAGGTTAGGAGAGGTGAATTTTTTTGAGAGGGGAGGGTTTTGGAGGTCGTGGCTTTTGGCCACGATAGTAACCGGTGTTCAGTCAGGTTTAGCCAGCGTCGATAGGGTCAAATCGAGTATCGATCACAAAATAGGTGAGATGATGTCAGTTTAGGGGTGACTGGGGTCAGTTAGAGATAACTAGCACTGGTCAGGTTTTAGAGAAAAATGATCCGAAAGGGCCCTAGGTCAAGTGGGTGATATAGGGAAGGGTAGAATAGGGTGCATTGTTGAAAAAAACTAGAGTAGGCGAGGGGGAAAAATGGATTTGGGGAAATGATAATGGGTGAGTATGGGTATGATGAAGGTGGATTAATTTGTTGTTTGTATTATATGTAAGGGAGATATCAGCTGCGAATGAGAGATAGAGGTGTCACCTTTGCTCTTGAGAGTGCGAGGCGTGGTGACTGCTAAGGAGTGGTAGCATGTGGAGGAGGTGGGCCTGAGTGGGGTCCAGCTGCTATCGGCATACGGTCTGACAGCCGAGTCCAATGGTCACTCTCATCCATAGATGGGATTTAGTGACCAACACATTCCACCTACCGACGGGTGAGATGACAGTCACCCTTGAGGACATGTTTAGGATTCTGTACGGCTATCTGATATTAGGAGATGCATAGGTGTATTCAATATCCTTCGAGGCCTTGAGAGGAGTTGATGCTGATAGTGTTCAGAGAGGGACTGGTAGACATGACATTACATAGTGTCAATCTAAGTTACAGAGGGATGTACATAGCCCTTCCAAAGGAGACAATGTTCAGTTGTTTTATTGATGGAGTTAATGTGATGTTTTGTACTGCTTGATGCAGAGGGAGGGATATTTCCCCACTCGATTGATGGGGGTATTACATGACATGTTGATAGATCAGACCCAATTTACCTAGGCACCAACATTCCTGGTGTAGTTATATAGAGAGCTATGGGTGTATGGGCATCTGCACAGGTTCATCCTGTGTTACACATTTTTACTACACTATTAGGCCTATGAGCACATAGATTGTGTGTGGCCAGTAGGTATGCTTTGAGCAGATGCATTTCCATTGAGATTGGTGCGGGTGGGGTATAGGATATGTGTACCTGTGATTGGAGAGTGGTGGTCATGATAGGGCTACACATGATGTAGCCAATTACAGGTGTTTATTGGAGGGGTTTTTCTAGAGTGGACATCATATGGAGACCATGTGTGGGTTATCCCTCATTTAGGTGGATGCATGATGAGTTAGATGGTCTTCAGTTATTGAGATGGATAGTGGGGCGTCATGTACTGGGGAGCACAAGATGATCCCAGTGGACAGGGTTAGATGGAAGTTTGGACTACCATAGGACATACCTCCACCCTTCCCATAGTACAAGAGAGATGACGTGGAGAGGCCATTACCTCTACCACAGTTGAAAGTGCCCAGAGGGTAGGAGGAGTAGGTGGTAGACTGGTGGATTGATGATGTTAGGGGTTATAGATAGATACAGACAGTGGTGGGTGGCTCATTTACGAGTAGTACCACCCAGGCTAGGGCAGCCAGATTTAGCCACCATCACAGTGTAGAGGGATGCCCTACAGGGGCAGGTGGCGACCCTGATTACCCAGTTGGGTATGGTGCAAGGACAACTAGCAAGTTTAGAGGGGAGGTGGCCAAGTTACATGTAACAGGTGGCTAGTCTTCAGGCCTAGATGGCTCAGGGTGGGGATGGGGATGATGATGATGGTCGGGTGGCTACGCCTATAGGCACAGGTGACATGGTTACAGGGCCAGTTAGCCACGACACAGGCATAGATTCAGGGTTTTATAGGCCCAGATATAGGCATAGGGGTAGGGGCCGATGACACCACCATAGGCACCGGGATAGGGTCCCAGTTCATAGGAAGGGGTGGGATAGGGTCCCACAGGATAGGTACAGGGTCAGAGGCCGATGGGGCCACCACAGAACAGTGCCCATATCCAGGTTGCGGGAGGCGAGATAGGAGGCCAGATACTATCAGGAACCAGACTGATGGCAGCCAGGGATAGATTGTTTATCATATGGAGAGTAAAGGGCACAACAGGCCTCTGAGTAAGAGGACCAGATCAAGCACCCATAGTGTAGAGAGCACAGGGGGGCTATCGAGCCCCAAGACATGGTCAGGGGTGAGGCCACAAGTTCATCGGAGGCCAGTTCCATGGCTGATGTGCAACAGCAGGGACCTAGCCGTCACCTTATGATGGATGGGGATATGTTAGCATGTCGCTAGACAGGGGACAAGGAGGCAGAGGGGAGATGTGGATATAGATATGGAGGATGTTTGTCGAAGAGGATGCTTGATATATGGCTCCTGATTTGGACATATTTTTATATTTTTGATATATACTAGCCTATTTGCCAAGAGATTGTTATATTTTTGATCACATACCTAGCCTGCATGCTGAAGAGAGTGAGGATGTACGAGAGTTTTGTATTATTGAGCATATACCAGCCTACATGCTGAAGATATTTTGTATTGTTCTATTGTTTTATTGTATATGATACCCAGCCTACGTGCCGATGATATTTTGTATTGAGTATCAGCCTACATGTCGATGATTTTGAGAGATGTACATGATTGGATATCCGTTGTATATTGTATTTAGACACACATATTTGTTTATATGATGAGATGGATGAGATTCTAGATGATTTGTTGATGTTTTATGAGAATTTTAATTTTTCATCGTGATATGGACGAAAACTAGGTGAGTGAGGCATGATGGAGTCAGGTTGGTTTAGGCATGGATCGAGTCATGTTGGTTTAGGCATGGATCGAGTCAGGTCAATTTAGGCATGGATCAAGTCAGGTCGTAGGCATGGTTGAGTTAGGTATTAGGCATGGATTGGTCAGGTCTTAGGCATGGATCGAGTTAGGTCTTAGGCATGGATTAGGTCTTAGGTAATCGAGGTTCTTAGGCATGGTTAAGTTAGGTCTTAGGTATACATCAAGTCAAGTCTTAGGCATGGTTGAGTTGAGTCGAGTTAGGTTTGTGGTCTAGGCATGGTTGAATTTAAATTGGTTGAAGTTGTGATTCATTAATTTGTGTAATGAATGATGATATGGGTCATGTTTAAGATGCTTTGTAATACATGCATGATGATGGTAGAGAAATGGTAGTCATAATAAATGTATGTTGTGATGATGATAAAAATGTTAAGCAACTTATTGGTTTGTTTGGTTTAATTTCCAATTTTTGACATAAAAAGGAAACTAAGTGGGGTAGAATGTGATTTAGGAAGATGAAAGATGAATTGGTTAGGGTAGAGAGTGGCCAAACTAACCTCCAAGGGCCCCATGCCCTTGGAGTGCTGCCTACATAGTCGTGGCGAAAAGGGACCTCAGGCCGATGTAGTTCTCCCATAAGCTAGGGAAGAATATGAGGAGGTATGAAAATGAGTTGGTAGGTTTTAGGCATGATTTGGGTTTAAATCTAGTTAGGTGTGGGTGAGTTGTGGGAAACTTGGTATAGGAAATTTTGATTGTGGTGGAAGAAGAAGATTACCCCAAAGGTAAGCATCAAGGACCAAGTCCTGTATAAGGTAATCAATACGTAATAAAGAAGGTTTAAAAGATAAGAGGGGGCAAGAAAGCTACCTGATTGGTTAGGATCATACCGAGTAGGTCATACCTTGGAGGAGGTGATGAACGTGAGACCCTAAATACATTACATGATTGATTGTTCTAAGGGTGAAAAGTAGTCACATGATCACCAAATGTCAAGGTTTCTAAGAGGTCCCTTGAGGTGATAGGAAATGGAAGTGCAAATGGTGAGAGGGGTGAAAGGTGGTTAATTTCGATATGGTATGAGGTAGGATGCTCTTTGGGCAGGAGATCCAAAGTCACAATGGGAAAGTCCATGACAAAAAAAGTTTTTATGTATTTGACTTGTATTTGAGATAGACTGATCGATGCGGGAAGTCTATATGGGATGAGGAAATTAACTCCTTGAGGTCTTCGTGAAGCTGATCGATGTGGGAAGCTTCAGATTTTCTCACTTTTTTGTTTTGAAAGAGCCTTACATAGTTTTCCTTTAAGGGAGCATTCTATTTATAGTAGCAAATTCTAGAGAGGAATATGTCCTTTTGAGGGAGTCATCTTTTTATTAGAATTTTGACTCAAGGAGTTGGATCCCATGTGAGGGATTTTGAAGTCATGGACAAGATCAAGGTGAAGAACAAGATTCTTATTTAGTAAGTATGGTGAAATGACCATGGGATCTCATCTAAAGGTAGATGAAAAGTATCCATGAGAATCATGCTATGTGCAGTGCCGTGGTACACATATTGAAGAGAAGATAACAAATTTTTAGATACACCCATGATTCTTGTTTAAATCATTGGTGAGGTGTAAGAAATGGATAGCACTCAAGGGACGAGCATGAAAAGAGGAAAAAGGTGAGGTAGGACTAAAATTCAATAGTAGAATGGTCGAAGATGCAAGGCATTAAGGGGCTCAGTTTCAGGTTTACCATCGAGTGAAGATAAACGATAAGCACCTGATCCATAAGTATGGGTTATGATGTATGGTCCAAGCCAATTAGGAGCAAATTTTCCCCGTTTACTTTTTTCTGCTTTGGTTACATGTTGATTTTATTTCAGGATGAAGGTCACCAACTTAGAAGGTTCATTCATGGACACATTTTGTCATAGGCACGTTTGATACATTTTTGGTAAACTTGAAGGTGGTCAAGAGCATTAAGATGCCATTCATCTAATAACTCAAGCTGTGCTAAATGGTCCTGACAAAAATTGTCATCATTGAGCATGTCATGGAGAGAAATGTGGAGTGAGGGAATCTAGAATTTGAGAGGTAGAACAACCTTTGTACCGTAGACCAGAGAAAATGGTATGGCAGTAGTGGAAGTACAGATACTAGTGCGGTATGCCCATAGGGAAAAAGGAATGTGTGTATACCAGTCCTTCCCAGTATCGTTAACCAATTTCATGAGAATTTTGTTTAAGGTTTTGTTAGTGGATTCAGCTTGGCCATTGGTCTGTGGGTAATAAGGTGATGAGAAACTTAGCTGAATGTCGAAGGTGTCGTAAATTTTTTGCAATGTTTTATTTTTGAATTGTTTTCTATTATCAGTGATGAGGCGATGAGGAACACCAAAGTGAAAAATAATGTGATGATTGATGAACTCACATATTTTCTAGGATTTCATGGAGATAAGTGGTAGGGCTTCAACCCATTATATGTAGTATTCAGTAGCAGTGATGATCCATTGATGGCGTTGGGAAGAATGGGGGTTTATATCTCCAACAAGATCTAAACCCCATTGAGAGAAGGGCCAAAGGTCACAGGTGACCTGTAAGGCATGACTAGGTGCATGATGAAGGTTGGCAGTGTTGTTGGAAGTTGACACAATGTTTCATGTAGTCATAACAATCATGGTTGAGGGTCAGCCAATGATAGCCTAGGTAGAGAATACGTTTAGCAATAGAAATTCCACTGAAGTGACCTCCACATATGCCATCATGAAATTCCTTAATGGTATAAGGAATTTCAGAACTCGTGAGGCATCGTAAGAGAATACCATTAAAGTCGTGCTTATAGAGGAGGCCCCCCATGATGATGTAACAAGAGACATTTTTAAGGAAGGCATGTTATCCATTACAGGTGAGATCAAGAGGTAAGACGGAGAGAGAAAGATAGTAGGAGTATTGTTTATACCAAAGGTCACTTAGGTCTAGGGTGCCAGTTCCAATGGCGTAAACATCATGAGGTAAATAAGAGGGTGATTGGAGTCATTGTATAGTGACAAATATTTTAGAATTAGTAGGCAAAGCAGGTATTTGAGAAGCCAAGAAGGACATGGTATCTGTAAATTTTTTGGTTGAACGGGGGACAGTTTGAAGGGCGTAACGGTCGAAGGTGGTCAAAATTATGTCTACATCATGTTTATACTTTTTAAGTATCTCATTATAACATTGGTATATACCATTGACTTGGTTTATAGCCAATTGAGAATCACCAAAGATGTTGATTGATTTGACATCTAGGGCGTAGGCAGCTTGGAGACCTAATACGAGTGCTTCGTATTCGACAATATTGTTTGTACAATAAAAATTGAGTTTAAAATACAAAGGCATGGGTTCACCATCAAGTGGAATGAGGATAACACCAGCCCCACCCCCATGCTAACATTTGGAACCAACGAAGAAGAGTGTCATTTGGTAAGTAGATTCATCCAAGGAAAGGGTAGCAATTGACTCATCTAGAAAGTCAAAATTAGAGGGTTGATACCTGGAAATAGGTCCGTTGGCCAATTGGTTGGAAATAACTTGGCCCTTGATGGACTTGTGATGAATGAATTCAAGGTCGAGGTCAGATAAAAGCATAAGCCATCGTGCGGCACACTGATTTTGATAAGGTTTGGCATACATGAAATGTAAGGGGTTAGTGTTGGTCACAACATAGGTTTTGTGGTTGAGTAGGTAATGGCAGAGTTTTGTGGCAACAAAAACTAAGGCTAAGAAATTTTTTTTGGGATGGCTATATCAGGTTTCGTAGTCTAAAAGAGTAAAACTTATGTAATAAAACACCTGTTCCCTGTGTTGTTCATCGTGATGAGTGAGCATGGCCCCCAAAGGAGTGATTAGTAGCAAAGATGTATAGGTAGAAGGGTTGATCATATTTAGGTGGAATGAGTACAGGTGGTTAGAGAAGGTATTTTTTTAAGGCCTCAAAAGCTTTGTGGAAGTCATCATCCCATTTAAAGGAGACATCCTTCTTGAGCAGATGATGAAATTGTTGACACTGATAAGATAATTGTGAAAAGAAATGATCGAATAGACCACAACTTACCTTGCAGGCTACGAAGTTGTCTAAGGTTAGTGGGTGGAGGCATTTCTAGAAGGGCATTGACCTTAGCAGGGCCAACTTCTATACCACGTAGGGAAATGATAAATCCCAAGAGATTTCCTAAGAGGACCGCAAAGACATAATTATTTGGTTAAATGTGAATGCAATATTTAATGAGGTGGTCAAAAATGGTTTTGAGGATGGTGAGATTCTCAAAGTGGAATTTAGATTTGGCCAGGAGATTGTCCACATAATCTTCCAATATATGATGCATGATATCATAGAAGATATAAGTCATAGCCCACTGATATGTGGCACCAAGCATTTTTAACACCAAATGGCATGATTTGATAGCAGAAGGTCCCCCAAGGGGTGATGAATGTGGTTTTATGTCGATCCTCTAGGTCAAGCAAGATTTGGTTATAACCTGAAGAAGCCATCCATGAGTGATAGCATCTCATGACCAGCGGTAAGGTCAACCAAGTTGGTCAATACCAGGTAGAGGAAAGTTTTCTTTTGGGCAAGCTATATTGAGGTCACAAAAATCTATGTAAATGTGGAGTCCCCCTGTCACCTTGGTGACAGGGACAATGTTAGAAATCCAATGGGGATAATCAATGGGTAAGATGAAGGAAACAGAAAGAAGGCGTTGAAGTTCTTCTTTGATGAGAAGGGCAATGCAAGGGTGCATTTTCCTCAATTTTTGTTTGACGGGTTTGGCATCGGGAATTGTTATGATATTGTAGACCACTATGGTGGGGTGAATACCGGGCATGTCTGCATAAGACCAAATGAAAGCATGGTTATGATCTTTGAGAAAAGAAGTGATGGCTTCCTATTTCAACAACATCTAAGGATTGAATGATCTTTAGGATGTGTGGGTCATCCTGAGTATGAATTTTAATCTCGATAGTCGATTCATTTAACATGGTTTGAATCTCAGAGGGTAACGACTGATGAATTTATGAGTCTTCTTCACTAAGGTAGGTGAGTATAGATTCATCCTCCTAACATTGAACGCCGTTAATTGAAGGTGTATCGTCATCGATTATTTTGGGATATAAGAAGGGAAGAGAGGAAGGATCCTTGCCCTCATGTTGATAAGTCAGAGGCCCCAAGGAAATGGTGTTTATGAAAAAAATAGTTAGGAGGGATAGATTCTAGATCCATCGACTCCATTGGCGAAGGCAGCGATGAAGGCGAAGCAGGTGAAGAACGTGGAGAAGGGCCAATGTCCTTGATGATTTCAATTTGGTCCTGCTTGGTAGGTGGTTCAGTAAAGCAGATACCACTACGGTCATTATGTTTACGAGAAGTACATGAAATAATAGTATGGCAGCCTTGCTCATAAAATCCAAAACCAAAACCATTCCACACACATCGGTGCACAAAGGTGTGGGTGAAACGATGATTGGTGAGAGACTGGAAGTTAGTAGAAAATGGGTGGGTTTGAGATGGTGGTTTGGGTGTGTAAGTGGTAATATCAACTCCCCTATATGTGATATTAGTAAGAAGATGAGGATGACCATAAAGGAGGCGTTCTCCTATGCGGTGATCATAGCGAGGATGTTGGTGAAGAATTCCATACTCCTGTGGAGTAAGGAATGTGTTGACACTATATAGGTGATACTCCCTCAGACTGAGGCATTGAAAAATGCCTTCCAAGGGATTGGTGGTTGGTATGTGGGTAGCTAGAATAGATGATGTGTTGGAGGTCGATGTAGAGGTGGTGTTAAAAGATTAGGAGGCTGATGGGTTGGCCATGAAGGTTGTGGCGGTGGTAGGAATGGAGGAGGTACATGTGTGGTTGAGGTAGCGAATGTACTGGTAAGTAGAGGTGTAGATGAAGTGGTAGTGGTCATGTCGAGGTAGACACCTTAATGGGTATAAGCATGTCATTGGGTTGGTAAAGCATGGTGTATTTTTTAAAAGGTGATGGGTCAGCTAGAATAGTATAGGTGTGTCCTTCATGCTCAAACTTTACAAAGTGATGAAAAGTGGAAGGAACACAACCCATGACATGAATCCAGGGTATGTCAAGCAAAAATTTATATTGAAATTCCCCCTCCAAGACGTAAAATAACTCTGTAATAGTGTGGGGGCCCACGTGAATGTGGAGGATGATGGTGTCTAGTGTAGAGGTGATAGCGTCATTGAATGAATGCAACATGACCAGATGTTTATGCATGTAATTTTCAAGTATGCACATTTGAGTGAATGCATGAGATGAAATGCCATTAATGATAGTGCCCCCATCAATAATTATGTATCATACATTTATATCATTAATGTGGGCAGAGATGAAGAGAACTGGGTTGGGGTCATCCATTTGGTGCAGTACGATCTCTTCCTTTGAGAAGCTAAGGGAGGTTACCTGGTGAGTAGGGTGAGGTGTGGATAAAGGTGGAAATTTCGTGAGAGAGGATACATAATGGGGTGTGATAATGGAGGCTACGGGTGTAGGGTCATTGGGTAAA
This sequence comes from Taxus chinensis, assembly GCA_019776745.2. NCBI lineage: Eukaryota > Viridiplantae > Streptophyta > Pinopsida > Cupressales > Taxaceae > Taxus > Taxus chinensis. Next base: position 599,958,047 of record CM034154.1, on the reverse strand, counting down.
ACCTCAATAGATTGTAGGACCTCATTAAGAGCTTGATGATGGGATTCTGATGTTTAAATGAGGTCATATAAGGAAATTTTGAGTGGGTATTGGTGTAGCTCATTGAGCATTGTGTGATGTGTGACCCCATTAGAAATAGGGTATGTGGGACCGCAGATAGTAATTTTAGGTATGGGGGTAGATGGTATGTTGGGTATAGGATTGGTTGGTGAGTCAGTTGCCTTTTCCTTGAATTTGTCTCTCTGAGCATGGGTAGTGATGTGGATCATGTATCTGAGGGGATTTGGTAAATGGAGAAGGTGTAAGATGAGTGGGAAAGATAAAATTGCAAGGTGGTAGGATTTTGGTCAAGGAGTTGTGTGAACTCCTCATCTCTGGTAGCGATAGAGATAGGCTAGATAGATTCCATGATGGGTGATAAAATAGAAGGTGGTGAAGCGATAGGTGGGAGTGGTTGAAAACTGGCATGGAATACGAGGGTGCTTACTTATCGACGCGTCAGTACCATGTGAATAGGTACTAACATGGTAAGACTACTTTCTATAAGTGACACAGAAATACAACACATGTAGGATAAATAGACAGTGGTAGGTGAATTGGGGCTAAAATATCAGCTACAAAATGACACAGGCTAACCAATTTTGGTTAGGGTAAACTGACACCAGTCATAGGTAACTGCTGCCGGTCACTGTGGAAAGTGGACAGTTATTCAAAAACAAGGTATAAGGCCAAATTTACCAAGTATGTGAAATTCTGATGAGATTTACCAGTAAAGTGAATATGATGAGAGTTACAAGGACTCTAAATAGTCAAAGAAGGTGAATATGTGTCCTTTTGGGTAGGTCAACCAAAAGAACAGTGAACCGATGTCAGTTAGGTATAACCGATGAAGGTCAGGGGGTAACTGACGATGGTCGTTGGACTGGCACCGGTCACTGTGAAATCAAAATAGTGATGAAGAAAATGTGGTTGTGAATTAAAATTTGATGTGGAACAAAATATAGAATTCTAGGAATGATGAGAATATGGTCCAGGCACACTCAGATAAAGCTGGAATACACCAACTGTGATGAGAAGTGTGCAAGGAGAAAATAAGAAAAATGAAGCAAGGAGAAAATAAGAAAAATGAAGAGCGTGACCTCTCACCTCAAAACACAAGCCAAGATGAAACACTAAGAAGAAATATGATCCTAAGAGTGTTGTTTCTATTATGTTTGTTTAGCTTATGCTATTTAAGGACTGAATCATGAACTATAGAATAGAGTTTATTTATGAGGATGGTTTCCTACGAAGAAGGAAATCTACAAGGAGAGGTTGCAGGTATGTTATGGTGGGGGTGGGCCTCACTCTGAAGTATGACTTGACAGAGCAGTAAGTTGGGTGCCCACTATTCTGTGATCATGTGATCACCTACAACTTCTTCCAGGAAAGATGTTGTTTAAGAATATGTATATTTTAAAATTTTGTGAGGTTTAATAAGACTCAGAGAAAGAGAAAGAGAAATAATTGTTTTTCTATGATTTTTTTGTCAACCATCAACTAGTCATGACTTCTAATGTATAGGTTTCCCTCATTTAATATGAGATATTGTAGAAAAGTAGAATGAAATGAAGTTAATTTTAAACCCAAATCAAAATATGTAATTCGATGACATAATAAGAGGAATAGGAGAAAGTATGATCTTTCACTAATGCAATGCAAATGAAATAGAAGAAGAATTATTTTTAAGCACCAAAACACGATTCCTTTGAGACAATAGAAAGAAGAGAAGATTTCAAGGGAGAAATTTTAATGTGTGAACCTTTTAGAAAGGAAAAAAACATGCAACCTTTCACCTAGAAATGAATAAATGCAAGGAACCCTGAATGGGTCCCACGGGGCATGCGAAAATGTTTCACCTGATTCTTAGACATTTCTTATAAAATGATGAAACAAATGAGGGTAATGGGCTTAGGAGGAATACCTATTGAGATGTTGGTTGATAAGTTGTTGTGCGCGTATGACTTCAGAATCCATAACTGATCATGAGAGCTTCCTTTTTTCTGGGAGGAACTACCTGAAATGGAACACAAGACCACCAAATAAAATTTAAACAATATGTACAATGGACAGCCTAGCGTGTGCTAGATTTGGGAAGTGTGATCCTTCCTAGATGGTTGTCAATCCACTATTTAAAACAACTTAATGCTAGTAATAAAATAAATCCTACTGTAGTTAAAATGATTTAGGTATCTCATTCATCTACAATAACTAATTTTTTTCACAATGGGCTAGGCTATGATCGAATCTGAAGGTCAGGGTCACTATCAGGATACTGTTATTGATCAGGGTAAGCTTCTGATCAGTTTAGGGTATTTGGTGCTAGTTTTAGGCTCTGATATGAGTTTCTGATAAAAGACACAGAGACCGATGTCAATTTAGGTTAACCAGTGAAGGTTATGGATAACCAGCATCGGTATGGTCAGGGTACATGAAACTCAATAAAACTTGGTTGGATGATAGATCTAGGATTAGATAAAGGTGTAAGGGCAATGGCAAGATTTGTATGGATCTAGAATATGCACAGGAATGATAGTGGTCTAGGTATTGGCAGTGTAAGGGTGTGGACAAAAGGATGGTCATGTTTTCATGGAGGTAAAATGGTGGGGAATGGAAATGAGAGAAGAAACCAATAATAAATGTAAAAGTATCTGCTTAAAATGACAAGGATCCAATGCAGGTTAACAAACTTATTATTTGTATGAGCTTGGTGTTTAATTGGTAATGGTGGGTGATCAAATGAACTTGGCGTAGTGCTGGTGCTTCCCTAGATGCTCTCGTGAAGGCAGGTGACTATGTGATTGCTTCAGGTACTGGATATGGGTGTTTTGATGTTTGTACGGATGTTGGTTTTGCTTACATGCAGCTCTGATTTCATTACTTGTTCTCATAAGATGTCTCTCTCTCTCAGAAATGTGCCAACCTCGAAATAAGGTTGTTTTGGGAGTTAAATAGTAGCTGATGATAGTTTTGTCCTAATTGGTGGTGGTTAAGGGTAACCAACATCGATTAGGGTGGGATTTACTAGGTTTACTAAACTAGGTAGATCCCCTTGATTTTCTGGGATCTCGTTTCATTTACTCCACGGATTAGCATAGAAACCTCCTTCTAACGGGTGAAAATGTGGTTAGAGGGAATGTAGGCATTGATTTTTAGGGTTTGGGTAGGTCTTAGTTAATTACGGCAACTTACTAAGAATAGGTCTTAGGATGAGGTGGCTAGATGAGGTGTCTAGGTGAGGTGGATATGGGGGCATTATCTCAACTAGGATAATTAAATAATAAATATTGTGAGGACATGGATTAATTTAATTAAATTAATATTAGTGTGGGGTGTAAGGGGGCCATGGATAGGGAAATGTGTCTAAGGTATAATAAAGGACCAAGGGGAGTGTGACCTAATTTTAGTGTCTACAAAAAGCTTAAAATTGTTATTTAACAGATAATGATGTAATTTTTGAAAGGTGAAAACTACAGCCAAGAAAGAATTTTCTATCAGTGGGTAGTTGTGTTCGTAACCTATCAACATCCTGCTTAAGTAATACACAACTTTTTTCTTTCTGCTCCTTATCATATTGGGCCAACAGTGCCCCAATTGCAAAGTGTGTGGCATAAATTTAGAGTAACAATGGTTCACCTACCGTGGGTGGAATTAGAACAGCCAAATAGTCTTTGAGAAAAGAAAATTCCTACTACTATTCTGGTCCTCGGTGAAAACTGACATATTTCTTGAAAATATGCGTAAATGTGTGACACTTGTCTACAAGATGAGAGATGAACCTTCTAATTGATTGGATCTTTCCTTCTAAGCTTCACAATTGTTTGATATTTTTTAGAGGAGGAATTTTTTTTATATAAGTAAACTTTGTTATATCTACTTCTATTCCTCTTCGTAAAATAATGAATCCTAATATTTTTGCAAATAACACGCCAAAGACACATCTCTTTGGGTTTAGACGGACCTTATAGTCCCTTAGATACTGAAATACACATCACAATATCTTTAGGTGATCTTCCTGAGTCCTAGATTTTTCCAATATTTTGTCCACATAGTATTCCATGATGTCATTGATCATGTCATGATAGATAATAGTCATTTCCCATTAACAGGTAGCCCCTACATTCTTGATGCCAGAGGGCATGACTTGATGAAAAAAATTTCCGCATGGGGTAGTAAAAGTTGTCTTATTCTGGTCTTCCTTAACAATCTTTATCTGGTTATAACCTGAGAAATCATCCATGAGTGATAACATCTCATATCCAGTTGTTGAATCAACAATCATGTTGATGTTAGGAGGAGGGAAGTTGTTCTTAGGACAAGCCTCATTAATATCTTTAAAATCAGTGCAAACTTGAATACTAATAGGTTTCTTCTGCACTGAGACTACATTGGAAATCCACTTTGAATAGTCAATAAGCCTAATGAAGCCTACTTCCAATAATCTTTCTAGCTCTTCTTTGACCAAAAAGGTGACGCAGGATGCATATTTAAGATATTTTGTTTTATGTACTTGAGGTATGGTTGTAGAATAATATTGTGCACCACTAAAGAAGGATCAAGTCTAAGAATGTCTACATAAGACCAAACAAAAATATCAATAAATTATCTGAAAAGTAGTGTAAAATGTTTCTATTCTTGAGCGCTGAGAGAATCTCCCAACTTGACTATCTTGGGAAACTCATTCATGACAATATTGACATCTATTGTCTCATCCACCAACATATTGGACTCATCTTCCATGCACGTAGGATTAGAGGGAATATTAAGATCCTCCTTTACCAAAGGTGGCTCAAAGACATCCTCATTTCAAAGTGGGTCAACTATCTTATCCATTAATTTTTCTGTTTCTTTATCCACAAGCGCCTCAAAGAATTTTTCACTATAGGACTTATAATTATTATTTTTACAATTATTTTAAGTGTAAATTCTTCCCTTGCTTTGTTTTTTCTTATACGGCTGCACAACTCAGCCTCCTCCCTAAAGTACGCACATGTGTTGAATTGACTGGAGAATCCTTTCCTATGGTGATTTATTGGAATATTGTTATGAATCTTGTTGGCAAGAAATTTTTTTGGGTGGAAAAACTTGTGAATTTCTTGTCAATGCTCTGGGAATATAAGTCCCTCTACTTAACTGGTGCAGTTGTCGTTTATGCATGTGCATGAAAAGGTGGATTTCAATTGAGGCCTTTCGACTGGGGATCCAATAGGGGAACTCCACTACCCTTGCAGAAAAGCTAGAAATTTCTTGCTAGAGAGGAATTTATCTAAAAAAGTGGGAAAGGGGAGAGAAAAATGAGATAGGGGACCTAATGTTACAGGTAGGAAATCAGATTCTGGCACACACTAGTTAGAAACTTCAACACATGCATTTATGAGAAAAAATAACCCCACAAATGGCAACAAGACAAGATAAGATTGAAAATTCATAGTTTCTAAAATCTCCTCATCAAAAAGAATACAAAATCCTTCTTCTTGTATTGATGCTTAAATAAAAGTTATACATAGTGTGGGAATAGAAGAAGTTTGAGAGTGGAGGAAAATAGAAGAAAATGGCTATCTCTTTTACTTTCTCTACGTACAATGCACTCTTGAGTTTACAAGATCAATCGTCAAACCTTTGAAATGGGAATAGCGTTACAATTTATAGAGTAGAATATGACTCTTCATCTACTCCCAATGCCTTTTCATATGTCCTCACACAAATTAAAACTTTTCAACTTCCTAGGAAACTTTTAAGTCCTTTTTTATTAGATAAAGGTGACTTATTACATTAGGAACATTAGGACATGAAAAAGTGCAATCCCAACGTGAAATTAGAATATTGGAAAGTGAGAGAAAGTTGGGGGGAAGAGGAGAGAGAAAGAGAGAGAAGAAGAAGAGGAGATGTCATTTCTAATGAAGTTCGTTGATCCTCGTTGATGGAAAACTCCAAATGCAGTGAAACTCTGAATCTTTAAACTCCTTGCACACTATGAAACTCCTCCAAATTAGCTCATGAAAATTCACCAAGTTGAATGAACTAAGATGGATCTCAAATTAAATATGAAAATTGACTAGGATTCTCCCGAATAATGATGTCCCCCTAAATGATTATCCTTGTACAACCCATTATGCCAAAAATACTTTTTGAGTGTAGCTTACTATTTTTAGTAAGTCTGAATTGCGAGCCAAGATGACCTTTTTGATGACCTTGCTTGTGATGCTCCATTTTTTTTCACTACCTTATTAATGGTATATTCAAATGGTGGTTTACACAAAGTAAAATATACCTATGCAAAGATACATGCTATTTTTAGCAAGTGCGCCATGAATGTCAAATTGAAACAAATGAGTCTTTAAATTCTGGGTTTTATTTTAGGGTTCCACGCTCCGAATTTTGAGTAATTACTTCATTTGAACAAGTGGGAAAATGATGTTTTCATTGGTAGGGGTAGAATAAGGACAAAAAAATTAGTCCTCCATATCCTTAAAAAATAGGGGCTTCATGGCACAAAAACTAGCTCACGTGAAACTAGATTTTTAACAATCATTCCCTCCAATTTTTGGATGATTTCACTCATCAAATATTCAGGAATTTGAAAATTTCTTTAAAGAGGGAAGAATACTGATAAAAAACACAACCCTCCATATCCCTTAAAAATAGGGACTTCATGGTGCAAAAACTAGTTCACATGAAACTAGATTTTTTGATGATCGTTTCCTCCAATTTTCGGGCGATTTTGCCCACTAGAAATTTGAGAAGTGGAGAGGTAGCTCGCTGAAATTTTCCACTACTGTGTCATGGCGGCCATTAATGGATCTTGAAATTTTTAGGTCTAGTTTTTTTCTCTGTTCACAACAAAATCAACTCCATTGCGATAGGTTTTTCATTATGGTGCTTCACGTTGTTTGTTTTTTATTTAGCACATTTATAATGAACCACAGTCAGGGGACATAAAAGTCCATGCTCTTTAAGGGAGAGGTTCCCTTATTGAAAGCAAACAACAAATCTTACATATAAATTTACAACTTTCATATTAATAAAAACCTCTGATATCTTGAAATGTTTTTCTATGAAACTAGATTATCAATACAAAAGAATATAAGAACTCATAAATGAGAAGAGTAGAATATAACAGTACTTTCAGGAGATATAGATAATAGAATATAACCTTATATATACTGAGCAAGGGTGATACAAAACAAAATCATTCACATTCGATCACAAGATATTATTCCATAGACACAAAGTTCTAGAAATCACATCCATAAAAACACAAAGTTTCTTAACATAAAATCATTAATGATCCACAAAATTTCAGATGAGCAAGAAAAAATAACGGATGAAGATAAATACAAGAGGAAAATTCTTCTGTATTGATTGCTTTCAATTCTATCTACATTTCCAAAAGTATAAGATTTTTCCCTCATTCTGAACAATGGCATGGACAGCCCATTATATAGCTTACAAAATAGTTATGTTCGGTTAGAACTTCTTTTAATCAAAATATTAAAGACTAACTAAGAAATACATCAATAGAAAGTCTTTAATTAATATTACATCAAAGGTTTCAAAACCTTAAAATAAAAGAAGTGTCTTAAGACCCCAAAGTAGAAACATCTGACTGAAGCTTAGAGGTGCCAACCGACTTAAGAATTTGATGCATGAACCTCTTCAACGCCTCAGCTATCTCCATGCATTTTGGAATGGTAGTGTTGGAAGTGGCATGAGTCCATGTGCCAAGACACTTCTCCATATCCTTATCAAATTTTGTATTCTCTAGAAATTCTTTGTTGGCTTCGGTGATGGCTGACTGGAGAGAGCACACATCCTTCATCTTTTCCTTGGTCATTGACTCTTCTTTGAACATATCTTCTTGGATGAAGGCAATAAACTGAGCCTTGATCTCCTAAATGGAAAAAGGAACACTTATAGCTTCATTTTGAATTTGACAGTGAATATCTTTGAAGGCAGACAAAACACAAGCCTTGAAAGATTTTCCTTTTTGCCACATATTGTTCATTTCCCCTAGTGCTTCTTCCAGAACCTTAATCTTCCATTCAACACTAAAAATCCATGTTCTTGATAGGGTTTTTGTTGGCTTCATTGAACACTTTATTGGCCAATAGGATTTTCTCATTTGTCTGGCCCATCAAACGAAGATCATGAATACATTCACACTAGAGCTTTAATTCTTTGTTCAAGCCATTAATTGCTGCAGTGAACTTCAGCTACAAATTGGACACCTTCTCATATGATTTGAAGGCCTCCCCTATGAAGTTTATTCTAGATACTATCAAATCATCCATCAATGCTTTTATGGCTTTCCTATAGGTGGTATATTTAAGAATGTCCCAATTGTCTAAACTTCATCTTTGTTGATAACTATGGGAGGTGGAAGAGTGGCCAATGGAGTTGGATCCAAGACTTCATATTTTTCCAATAATGATTTTATGAAGTTAGAAATAACTTGGTTATGTTCTTCCAATTCATCCATAGTTTTCTTTCACTTCTCCACTCATTCAATGACTCTGGTTATAGTTTATTTGAGGTTGTGGACCTCACTTTCAGGTGATGATTCTCCCAGTGGAACTCTTGTAAGATCCAAGTCAGAAAACCAAGAGATATTTCTCCTCCATATCCACCTTAGGCTTAGCTATCTCCATGAAATATTGACCATTTGAATTCATCACTAGCCTTGAGGTGGTATTTGCTTTCTTTGTTGTAGGAGGAGAAGTAGTACCGAGTAGATCTACCACAACATCAAAATTGGGAACTATTACTTGAGAAGAGGATTTCATTTTCTTGTTATCAATAAAAGGTTGAACCTAAACAAAGGAAGAAGAAGAAGAAGCAGGGGAAATAGGTCTAAGTTCAAGTGAGCTCATTCCACTTAGTGTTTATACTGCTGATGTCTCTAGTGGAGAATTTGGCACAATTTCAGAGATATCTTTGGAAGGGGTATCAACCAAACCGAGAGGTTCAGTCATTTTTTTTTCATTTTCAATCTCAACAGTAAGGAAAGTTGTTGTCTCTTTTCCCTTCATCTCTTCAATATCATCTTCAATAAGAACAATAATATTTTCTAGCCTAATAGGGATTTCAAGATTCTCCATGAGAAATTCTTCTTCTTGACTAGTTCTTGTTTAATGACCTTACCTTTCTTTAAATATACCTTCATTGAAGAAGATGGAGTAGACTATTCATGAACCTTTACCGAAGAGGAAGAAGTAGATTTTTCAGGTGCTTCTATGTTGGGTGTATTCTCCTCCTTCCTAAGAGAGGAGGTTTCTCTTGAAGAGGACTTGGCCTTGTTCACCCTAAAGATTTTCATCTTCCTATCAAACCATATTTTGGTTCTTATAATGACAGGGTTAATTACCTCCTTCAAATCATCTTTATCTTTCATAAACCAATCAATGGTTTCTATAGGGGTGTGTTGAATAGACCTTTCATATTCAATAGACTGTAAATCTTCATCTTCATCTTCGAGCCCTTTAGGCACTTTATAGAGGTTGAAGTCTATGACTTTTTGAAGAGAGAATCTACTGAAATATCTTATTCTTGCCTCAAAATCATATGCACAATTAGCCCAGTAATATTCAGTTTTGGGACGATGATAGTAAACCATTTTGAGGTTCTCGAGAATATAGCCCTTGATGTCAAAACAAGTTCTAGATTTGAAGAAATGAATGGTGAGAGGAGAAATGGTCCTATCAATATTTTGTGCATCTAAGGCTATCTTGCATGTATGATTTAATAGGGAGATAACAAAATGAATGCCAGAAATCTTCTTATCTCTACAGGTACGTGAAGTTTATCTAGTTGCCTATAAAGTTTGAGCAGAGCCATTTTATCATTGTATAACATGGGTAGCTTCAGGGGTACTCCCTCAAAACAATCTAGCTTGATATATGAGATCTTTTTGAATTGAGTGAAGAAGCTTCCATATTTGGATATAAAAATCTTGGCTTCTTTAGAAAATCTCCTGGAAGTTTCACCCTCTAGAAGCCTTACAATGTACATGGTGAATGCATCATTAACCCTCTTGATATTATGGTTGCTGACTTTGAAGGTGAACTGAGGGTAGTATTCAGATATGGGGGCATCTTTCTTGTTTGCAACAAAAGTGAAGCCAAGCCATTCCCTGGAGTCTGCCAAGGTGTAAATGAGGTAGGAGGTCATATAGAATGTTTGGGTTTTATGAACATTCTCCAGCTACTCTATCAAATTCTCACAAATGATCTCATTCTAATTCAAATTTTTTTTACCCTCACAAATGATGTTGATGGAAGGACACATCCAATAGTGAAATTCATTTATAGAAGGCATACCCATGATTCTAGCAAGTAGGGTGATAATATCTGAGAGATCTTCTTTAAAGTCAACCCTAATTTTTTTTTTGAAATTTGGGATGCCCCCTTTTTAGGGTTCTTCAACCAAGATTTGGCCACCCTAGCTTTGTATTTATCACTGTCATGATCGAACAATGCTTGTTCTTGGGCAAGAGTGAGAGTGTTGGCTCCTTCTACTACTGGAATGCGTAGGGCAACACTGATGGCCTCAGAATCCAAGTGTGCAACCACTTCACCATGAACATCAATAATTTATTTTTACTCAGGACTGAAATGAGCACCACACGTGAGCACAATATCCACATATTGCACAGAAATAGGAAATCCTACAGCAAATGCAATCCCACTATCTTTGATCATATGATCAATGGGGGTAGGGTTGTTACATCCCAATCTATTCTAGAAATCATCAAGATCTAGATGTCGAGATTCATTGTCGCTAATTTCAGGTACATAGGTTTCCAAGGAAGGGAGCTTTTTTGTGCCCTTGATATTGAATTTTCATTGTGATAGAGGTAGGAGGGAAAATATTTCAATGGAGAGAAAACACAGTCTCAAAATAATCCCTGCAAGATAAGATCTTGAAGCACAGACATGAGCAGGAAACAAATTAATTTTTCATAAATACAAACGAGGAGAAATAAGCAGGAAAGGTGAAAAATGAATGAATGATCATCCCCTTTAAATAGCCATGAAGAGAGAGAAAGTCATAAAAGCAAAATTGCTAGTCCTCACGCCAACTGAAAAAGGAAAAAGTGAAAAAAGTGGAAAAACTTAGCCCATACGGTCCGTGGGACGTTGGGATGTGAGGGATGCATAAAGCTTAGAATACCCTATCCAAGAAGAGTGCGGAGAAAGCAGGTCAAGAGAGCATAGATGGTCCATGGGACATTGGTTTGTGAGAGACACACAAAGCTGAAATACCTGATCCAAGAAGAGTGTAGAGAAAGTGGGTCCATAGATCACAGATGGTCCATGGGACATTGGGACGTGAGGGACGCGTGGAGTCGATTTGGATGATGCAGGTAAAGAGAGGAAAAATGGTCCATGGGATGCGGGGACATGAAAGACGTGCAAACCTGATAAATCTTATGAGAAAAGTGATGCGGGTAAATTGGAAAATTTGTAAATAGAAGGCCTTGCAGTACTTGGGATGCATGGGACAAAAATGGCCGATGAACCTGACAAGTAGTGTAGTGCGGAGAAAGTAGAAAATCGGAGGGAACAAAAAGGCTTGGGCACACTTGGGAGATATGGAAAAAAAATATCTGAAAAATATGCACAAGCATAGTATTGCGGAGAAAGTGGTAAATCGGGGAACTGGGGGCCCAGAAGTACTCGGGACATGAGGGACAAAAATATCTGATTTACCCGCACAACACTAAAAAGACTTCAAAGAGCAATTTTTTTTAACTTTCCAACCTTCTTACTTTATTTAAACACTTATAAAGGGGATAAACTCAGATTTTTCATATTTTATCTTTCACAAAGAGGGGAATATTGAGGGTGACAACACACGTGAAATTTCTCTTCAATCCGATGACCGGTTTTAATGGAAAATCAAGCTTTTTTCCTTCGTAGAGACGGAAAGAGGATTTATTTACTACGAGAATTCCTTACTGCAAATTGGAGCTTTGAATATGATTTTTTAATGGCCTTTAATAGGGAAAAAATTATAAATAAATGGTTTTTCAATCTGTTCTCCAGTTTGGAAGATTTCTTCAAATTTTGATTCATGAAAATGAGGATTTCTACTATTCTTCTTCTCTGTTATTCATTGCTTATTCTTATTTCAATGAATTATTCTTACAAGACCTGTGTTCCATCATGGAGTGAAGGATAATGTGCTGTAATGGAGCTGGTTCAAGCTTTAGCAATGGTCGAGGGGTGGATTGGTGTTCTCTACAATTTTCTTCTGGTAATGGAGAAGTAGTAAAAAACAACAAGAAGCAACTAACAGTTAGAATTTTTTTAAATTTTTTGGATTGGGGTTGAGAGATTTTTTTCATGTTTGATGTCCCTGACCTTAGGGACATGAGGGACATAAAATTCCATGGTGGTCAAGAGGACAACATGTGGCAGCGATATGATGATAGGGAATGAGTTCTCCAAAAGCAGCTTTAAAGCACCAAGGAGATGGAAACTAGTCATATGGGTTACCAAAACACTCTCGTAGAGAGATGGGAACATTTTTCCATGTTTGGATGTCCCTCACCTCAGTGACATGAGGGACATCATTTTCCATGGTGGTCCTGGAGCTTACACATGGCATTTGATTTGACGGCAGGTAATGGATGCTCAAAAAATACACATGGGGGTTGTTCTGTCAAGTCTGGAGGTCACATGAGGGTCCCACATGTCACATGGGGGTTGAGATGGATTCAAGGGGACTGGGCACTATTTTTTAACCTTGATGTCTCTGACCTTGAGTGACGTCATGGACACAAAATCCCGCCAGGCTCTTGGAGCTAAAATGTGTCCTCCAAAAATTTAACAAAGTCCTAAACTTGTGCTAGTGATAACTTGAGTTGTAGATGGAATTTTAAACAAAATGTTTTATGATCCTGACTGGAAATGTCTTTTTGAATCCAATGGTGGGCATATCATGTCTTTATTCTTCCCATTTTATCCCTAAAAAGTGAAGTTTTTATTTGGTACTCCACTTATGCCTGAGAAAACTTGCCTACACGCCTAATGCGCTAAAGTGTTGTGAAAAATATGATTTCAACATCATTTAGGGATTGTAATTATCTATACAGAAATTTTTTATTTTAATTATAAATACATCTGGAGCTCCTAGAATCTTCTTTGAAGCCCATCAATTGTTTTAGGCCTGTGAACTTCCTAGGCTTGTGAACCCTGTTTTCACTCAAAATGCTCCAATTATTTCAAAACTTCCCTAAACCTTCCAAAATCATTTTTATAATGTTATAATGTATCCAATTCACCTCCAAGTTGAATTTTTCCCTTCCATTCTTCTCCAAGGGGTTGATCCAGTCCTAGGAAGGCCAGTGATAGCCCTTCCCAATACTGCCCTCTAGTTTGCAAATGAACTCCTGAAATCACCTAGTGGGAGTGAATGGAATTTCCTAAATGACCTAAGGGGATGATAGAACATTACTAAGGAGGTCACTTGGACTTACTGGATAGAGCTGAGGTATTTGGAATGATAGAACTTGAATAATTTGACACTAGGGTATAGTTGTTGTTCTCAGAAATTTTTAATTTTCCTATTACATATTTGTACAATAAAAAATGGCTCTATCTTAGGGAGATGACATGGAATAATCATAGTGAAGACATGATCAATTTTAGACCATATAATTTGTTGGCTAGTGCCGTATCCATTGGGCCTTGCAGAGTCATGTATAACTTGCAACAAAAGAGAGAGAAGAAGGAAACAAACGACACAAAAGAGAAAGGGAAACACATGTAACAGAAAGGGAAACACACCTAACAATCACCAATGGTACAAGGTGAGAGATAACCTACTTTCACTGAAGAACTTTTCATTTCTCAAAATTTACCCTTGATGAGCCAACACCGAATGATGATGTTATATAAAGCCTTTGACGGGTTCAAGAAATTAGCCTCCCCTCCTCAACTGCTTATGAAAGCGAGGTGCTTTCACAATTATTTGTGTAATTATTAGGAGTGAGTCCATGTGAGCTTCTTGATGCCTAGGTCCTTGCTTGGAAATTCCACTGCCTTTATGTTCTTTGAAATCAGTTTCATAGTTCCACTTTCCTTCCATGTTTATCCATATAGTTTATTCTCTATCGAGTGTGCTATCACTTCTCCGTAGCTAATTTTTGTTCCAATTACTTTGATATTCTGAGTTACTTTCTTTCTCGTGTCTATGCTCATTGACATATTATCCATGAGAACCATTTCATTGTTGTATCCATCAACCATTGAATTATGAAGGACATCATATTTCACATCTTGCTTTCTTTCTTTAGTTTCAACATAGCCAACCTTCACACTTGTTGAGGCTTCTGATTCACCTTCATGTTTTTCTTGCATATTCATGGCTTGCATCAGGAGTTCAAGATTGAGCTTGGGGTCCTTTGTTTGTTATGTGGTTCTCAACAATTCCTTTACGGATATTTCCTTCAAGGAATTCACGGCCTCATCACAAGCTGATTTTTTCTCTCCATAGATGGCATGACTAAGATCATCTTCATCCCCAACTGAGAATGAGAATAACTCCTCATCTTGTATAAGCATATAAGCTGATTTTTCTTCTTGAAAATCATCAAGCACCATTTCCTCTTCTTCATGGTTTGCATTGTCTAGAAATTAAGGGATTCCATCTTGTAACTCGAATCTCCTCAATGCTTATTCAAATTCAGAATCCCTCCGGGAAGGAATGTTTAGACCTATCAAGATGGGGATATCCTCTTCCCTCCTCGGTTTCCACAAAGTGATTCATTTTCATGCTATCTTGATACAAGATGTTAGCTTCTGGGCTTCCATACTTTCGTACCATGTACCTCATCTTCTTCTCGAGAAGCAATTTATCCATGTATCCCTTCACTGGTATAGTTGCAGATGACAATTCATCTGAATTTTCCCTCCCAAGTCTTGGCACAAACTTCTACTCAACAAAATTCTGAATGAGATTGGGATTTCTACTACCAAAATCATTGCTAAAACTTTCTTGTCCTCAAATCTAGTCAAATCCAGTTGTTCATCTTCGACCTTACCTACAAGCGAGACCTCTTTTGACTCCAAAGAGTAACAAGATCCACTAGGTGTAGATAGATGAAATTATTTATTACATATTCTCCAGTTTGGTAGCATGCTTTTAGAACTAGATGTTACAACATTGGGTGTTATACTACCACTACTGATATATCAGACGAACCTCTTAAATTTTTAGGATGAGTCCATAAATATTCAGTTTTAGTAATCTACACTTTGGCTTTGTTTGCATATTCTATGAATTCAAAGGGAGAATATGTGGACAAGGGGGGTAAAGGAACTGCTTTGGGATTTAGGATAGGTTTGGGAGCATGGTTTGATGTTTAGGGAATAGATGGTATTTTGAACGACAACACTAGGAGATTTCAAGGTATTAGATTTTAAAGGAAGCACATTTAGATTTAGAAATAAAAAAGGAATTGGAAATCTTACTTTGAATAACATGAGTCTTCTTACTTGCTATAAGGGTCAGGCTTTAACAATGCAGACTTCATGGAAGATGGAAGTGGGGATCCTCGACTGATTATTTTGTTTCAAGGTGTTGTCACATAAGGATCATTAACCTTATTTTCATTCATAGTAGTGGAGGGATATGCTCTTTTATTAGAATGAGAACGAGTGAATACCACACATGAGAAATTAGGCGCATCCTCTTCATCTTATTCATCACCTATGGAATACTCACAAAATATGATTTGTCTATCATCCTCAACCTCATCGATCTCTAGGAAGTTGCTTCCTTCAGCTTTCTTGTTCAATTTCTTCTTCAATTTATTGAAATCTGCAATTTACGTTCATGGGTGGGGCCTCTAAGGCAAGCCTTCGGGGGTACTCCTGCAATCTGATTTTTTTTGCTTCTTTGAGAATAAAATCACTCAGAAATTTCCCTCCTCAAGGATGTCATTTCATTTTCCATTTTCTGCATTTAAAGGATTGGTTCTTTTATCTCTAGGATGTTGACATTTACCCTTTTTGGGATTCTTGATCTTTCCAGATAGGATGAGATCTTCATCAAGTTAAATGGCCAATATTTGTGCTTCTACAATATCCCTTGGTTGAAATATTCATAGGAGAAATCCTACCTTTGGTGATTAAGCATTGATGAAGAATCTCTTAACATTGTTTTCAGAGGGTGAATCCTCTTCAGGTATCCTATGAAGCAACTAATCAAAATGATCCACAAAGTCTCTCATAGTTTCATTTTCTCCTTTCTTCATTTGAGCCAACTACACTATGAGGTCCTGATAGTCTTTAGTCTATTTAGATATCTTTACAAAGGCATTCTTGATGTCATTCTAACCCGTGATGGACCAGGAAGGCAAGAGGTAAAACCATTTTGTTAATTTTTCTTGGAGGGACTCCATGAACAATATCATAGCAATGTCTTCATGTTTGACACCAAGAATTCCACATGATATTGTGAAAGCAACGATGTGTTCTTCAGGATGTTTTTTGTTTTCAACTTTGAACGTTGGAAATTTCTTACGAGAGCCTGTTGGCAGATCATTAAGATCTTTTTCAAGAGAAAGCGGGCTTGTATTCCTTCCCCATGGAACAATGGGTTGAGGTATTTATAATTCATCATTCATTGTCATTTCTATTTCTTTTCTTACTTCTAAAAAATATTCTTTTTGGAACTCAATGACCAATGGTGGTTGGAATATGGGAGAATTTGAAGGGGGAGTATCAATTTTTTTTTTTATAGTATTGCCAAGTGAACTGCTTGAAGCACATGATGGAGAGAAGGCTTGACAGAAGAAGTATGGATTATCTCTAATTCATTCTTGCTGATTTTGCAAAGCCTCAAAATTGGAATCAACAATGCCTCTCAACCTACTCAACATCGTGTATCTTCCTTTAGCCATCTTTTGGAAATTCTTGAAGTGGGAATATGAAAAGACATTGTGGAATATGAAAGGTCACTTGTAGGAATTGAGAGTGTATCTTTCAGCAATGGATTTTTGTGATTTTTTTTTTTTTTTTCCAATATTTGTTTTTTTATTGAATTTTTGGACCTTGCGGTCATATTTTGGGTGCAGATGCTACTAAATATTCCCAACAGTGGACGCAAAAAACTGTTTGCGATAAAATTTTTCAGGTGGAAAAACTTGTGGATTTATTACCAGCACTCTGGGAATTTAGGTCCCTCTACTCAATCGGTGCAACTATTGTATATGCATGCATGTAAAAAGGCGGGTTTTTTGTGGTGACCTTACGGTCAGAGATCCAATAGGGGCACTCCATTGACCATGCAAAAAAGCTAGAAATTTCTTGCTAGAGAGGACTTTGTCAGAAAAATGGGAAAGGGGAGTGATAAATGAGATAGGGGAACTAATGTTATAGGTAGGAAATCAAATTCATGCACACACTAGTTAGAAAATTCAACACATGCATTTATGAGAAGAAACAACCCTACAAATGGCAACAAGATGAGATAATATTATGAACTCATAGTTTCTAAAATCTCCTCATCAAAAATGCTAAAAAATTCTTCTTCTTGTATTGATTTTTAAATAGAAGTTGTACATAGTGTGGGAATATAAGAAGTTTGAGAGTGGAGGAAAGTAGAAGAAAATGGCTATCTCCTTTGCTTTCTATTAGGTACAATGCACTTTTGAGTTTACAAGATCAATCACCAACCCTTTGAAATGGGAATGGTAAATAAAATTTATGGAGTAGTATGATGAATCTTTAGCTACCCCCCAATGCCTAACTTCATATGTCATTGCACAAATTAAAACTTTTATAAAATCCTAGGTGACTTTTAATTTACATTATGTTATAACATAAAGGTCACTTATTAGGTTAGGACCATTAAAGACATATGAAAAATTTCAAACCCCAACGTGAGAATTAGAACATTTGAAAGTGAGAGAAAGTTGGGGGAAGAGGAGATAGAAAAAGAGAGAGAATAAGAAGAGGAGATTTCATTTCTGATGAAGTTCATTGATCCTCATTGATGGAAAGCTCCAAATGCAGTGAAACTCTTAATCTTCAAACTCCTTGCACATTATGAAACTCCTCCAAATTAGCTCATGAATGCTCACCAAGTTGAATGAACTAAGATGGATCTCGAATGCCTATGAAAAATTACTAGTATGCTCCCAAACAATGATGTGCCCCTGAATGATTATCCTTGTATGACCCATTGTGCCAAAACTACTTTTTGAGTGTAACTTACTATTTTTAGTAAGTGTGAATTACGAGCCAAGATGAGATGACCTTACCTGTGATGCTCCCTCTATGTTCACTTCCTTATTCATGGCATCTTCAAAAGGTGGATTACCTAAAGTAATAAACCCCTATGCAAGGATACATGCTATTTTTAGCAAGTGCGACACAAATGTTAAATTGCAACAAAATGGGTCTTGAAATTCTGTGTTTTATTTGAGGGTTCCACGATCTGAATTTTGAGTAATTCCTTCATCTAAACAAGTGGTAAAATTATGATTTCATCAGCGGGGTAGAATATTGACAAAAAACTCAGTCCTCCATATCCCTAAATAATAGGGGCTTCATGGCGTAAAAACTAGTTCATGTGAAACTAGATTTTTCAACAATCATTCCCTCAAATTTTTGGATGATTTTGCCCATCAGATATTCAAGAATTTTAAAATTTCTTCAAAGAGGGAAGAATTCTGATGAAAAATACAACCCTCCATATCCCTAAAAAATAGGTACTTCATGGCATGAAAACTAGTTCGTGCAAAACTAGATTTTTTGACGATTGTTTCCTCCAATTTTTGGGTGATTTCACCCACCAAAACCTTGAGAAGTGGAGAGGTAGCTCACTGATTTTTTCCACTATTGTGTCATCGAAGCCATTAATGGAGCTTAAATTTTGCAGGTTTGGTTTTTTCTTCATTTTCAATGAAATCATCTCCATTGTGATAGGTTTTTCATTATGGTGCTTCACATGAAATTTCTCTTCAATTTGACGACTGGTTTGATGGGAAATCAAGATTTTTCCTTTATAGAGATGGAAAGAGGATTTATTCACTGCAAGAATAAGTTGCTGAAAATTGGAGGTTTGAATATGATTTTTTAATGGCATTCAAGAGAGAAGAACTCATAAACAAATAGTTTGTCAATTTGTGCTCCGGTTTGGAAGATTTCTTCAAATTTTGATTTCATGACAATGAGGATTTCCACTGTTATTCTTCTCTGTTCTTTGTTTCTTCTTCTTATCTTGATGAATTATTATTACAAGACCTCTATGGCCATCATGGAGTGAAGGATAATGTTTTGTAATGGAGCTGGTTCAATCTTTGGAAATGGTGGAGTGGTGGAGTGGTGTCCTCTGCAGTTTTCTTCTGGTAATGGAGAAGCAGCAAGAAGCAGCTAACAGTTAGATTTTTTTTCAAATTTTTGGGTTGGAGTTAGGTGAATTTTTTTCATGTCTTGATTTCCCTAACTTTAGGGATGTGAGGGACATCAAATTACATGGTGGTCAAGAGGATGACACGTGGCGGGAAATCCGACGGCAGGGAATGAGTGCTCCAAAATCAACTTTAAAGCACTGAGGGGCTAGAAACTGGTCATATGGGTGACAAAAACACTCTCCTAGAGGGATGGGTGACTTTTTCCATGTTTTATGTCCCTCACCTTAGGGAAATGAGGGAAATTAGTTTCCACAGTGGTCCTGGAGCTGACACGTGGCGCTTGATCCAATGAGCAAGGAATGGATGCTCCCAAAAATACACCTAAGGGGGCTGAACTGTCAAGTCTGGAGGTCACATGAGGGTCCCAGAGGTCACATGGGGGATGAGAGGGCTTCAAGGGGGCTAGGAAATTTTTTCCAACCTTTGATTTCCCTGACCTTGAGGGATGTCAGGGACACAAAATCCCACCAGGCTCCTGGAGCTAACACGTGTCCTCCTAAAATTTGGCTAAGTCCTGAACTTGTGACAGTGATAACTTGAGCTCCCGATGGAATTTTTTGGAAATTTTATATATGATCCTGACTGGAAATGGAATTTTGAATCTAATGGTTGGGGGTATAGGATGTCTTTATTCTTCCATTTTATCCCTGAAAAGTCAGATTTTTTATTTGAGTACTCCACTTATACCTGAGAAAAACTGCCTGCAGACCTGATGCGCCAAAGTGTTGTGAAAAATATGATTTCACCATCATGTAGGGCTTGGAATTATATTTCTGGAAATGTTTTATTTTACTTATAAATCCATCTAGAAGCTCCTAGAATCTTCTTCTGAAGCCCAGTAACTATTTTAGGCCTTTGAACTACCTAGGCTTGTGAACCCTGTTTTCACTTAGACTGCTCCAAGTCTTTCAAAACTTCCCTAAACCTTCAAAAATAATTTCCATGATGTTATAATGTCTTCAATTCACCTCCATGTTGAATTTTTCCCTTCCATTCCACTCCAGGGGGTTGATCTAGTCCTGGGAAGGCCAATGATAGCCCTTCCTAATACTGCCTGTAGTTTGCAAATGAACTCCTGAAATCACCTAGGGGGAATGAATGGACTTTCCTAAATCACCTAGGGGGTGATAGAACATTATTCAAGAGGTCACTTGGACTTACTAGATAGATCTGGGGTATCTTGGAATGATAGAACTTGAAAAATTTGACACTGGGGTATAGTTTTTGTGCTCAGAAATTGTCAATTTCCCTATTGCACATTTGTATGAACAACAACTAGCTCTAGCTTGGGGACATGACATGGACTGAGCATAGTGAAGACATGACATGGGAATCCATAATCTCAATTTTAGACCATATAATTTGTTGACTAGTTCCTTATCCATTGGGCCTTGCAGAGTCATGTATAACTTACAACAGAGAGAGAGAGAGAGAGAAGAGAAGACAGACACACACACACATGAAACACACACGAAAGGATGAACAGTAACAACGACACAACATGAAGTGGAAACACACAACAGAAAGGGAAACACACCTAACAATCACCTATGGTACAAGGCGGGGAACAACCCACTTTCACTGAAGCACTTTTCATTTCTCAAAAGTTACCCTTGAAGAGGCAACAATAAATGATGATGTTCTGTGAAGCTGTTGATGGGTTCCAGAAAGTAGCCTCCCCTCCTTAGCTGCTTATGAAATCCAGGTGCTTTCACAATTTTCTGTGTACTTGGTAGGAGTGAGTCCATGTGAGCTTCTTTATGCTCAAGTCCTTTCTTGGAAATTCCACTACCTTCACATTCTTTGAAATCAGTTTCATAGTGCCAGTTTCCTTCCATGTTTATCCATATAGTTGATTCTCCATCGAGCATGCTATCACTACCCCAGAGCTGATTTTTGTTCCAATTCCTTTGATATTCTGAGTTACTTTCTTTCCTGGGTCTATACTCATTGACATCTTCTCCATGAGAAACATTTTATTCATCCTTTATCTCTACTCCACTGTGAGGCATTTGAGTATTGATAGGAGGATCAGACAGGAAAACTCATACTTTTCTTGTATATCCATGGCACTAGTGAAGAGATCAAGAATAAGCTCGGGGTCTTCTGTAACTTCTACTGCATCCAAGATTTCTTGCACAGAGTTATGCTTCATCATTTCCTGTAGCTCATCTTTATATGCCTTTGAAGAATGTTTATCTTGAGCTCAAGAAACTATCTAGAGGAGTTACCTCATCATCTTGGGAATCTCTGCACTCTACTAATCCTTCATCAAAAATAGCTTCATCTTCAGAGGTCTCAAAACTTCTTGCTTTAGTTTCTTCATCATGGAAAGATTCTTCCTCTTCAAATGGGAAATAAAATACCTCAATTTCATCATTGTATCCATCAACCATTGGTTCGAGAGGGACATCATATTTCACATCTTGCTTTATTTCAACATAGCCAACCCTCACACTGGTTGAGGCTTCCAAGTCAGCTTCATGTTTGTCTTGCATATTCATGGCTTGCATTAAGAGTTTGAGACTGAGCTCAGGGTACCTTTGTTTCTTCCACGGCTCTTAGCTAGTTCTTGTACGTAGATGGTTCTTTCAAGGATTTCACGAAGGCTCATTATAAAGCTGGTTTGCTATCTCTCCTAGGTAACATGGCATGACTGAGGGATCATCTTCATCTTCAAATGGGAATGAGAATAACTCCTCATCTTGGATAAGCATATAAGCTGATTTTTCTTCTTGAAAATCATCAAGAACCATTTCCTCTTCTTCATGGTTTGCATCATCTGGCAATTCAGAAGCTGCCCTCTTGTAACTCAAATCTCCTCAATGCTTCTTCAAATTCCAAATCCCTCTATGGGAAGGCATGTTTAGGACCTATCAAGATGGGAATATCCTCTTCCTCCTCAGTTGTCCACAAATTGATTCATCTTCCTGCTACCTTGATACAAGATGTTATCTTTTGGGCTTCTGAAACTTTCATACCATGTACCTCATCTTCTTCTTAGGAAGAAATTTCTCCATGTCTCCCTTCACTGGTATGGTTGTCAAAGACCAATTCATCTAAATTTTCCCTCCCAAGTCTTGGCAGAAATTTCTACTCAATAACATTCTGAACAAGGCTGGGATTGTCTACTACCAAAATCATCATTGAAAATTTCTTGTCCTAAAATATGGTGAGAGCCACCTGTGCATCTTTGACCTTCCCTACAAGTGAGACCTATTTTGATTCCAAAGAGTAACAAGAGCCACTAGGTGGAGATCATGGTAAGTTTGAGAGCCTTGGTGACCTTTAAATGCATCATGTTTTCTGAAGGCACCAGAATCTATTATGTAATTGTTTAGTACATATTCTCTAACAAGAAGGGAGATGTAGAAAGGTTCAACTTTATCAGTCTTTGATGCACTCAGAGAAAGCATGTTCTGTGAGGGAGGTGTAGGTGATTTTGGTAGCATGCCTTTGGAACTAGAAGTTACAACATTGGGTGTTAGACTACCACTCCTGATATATCAGGATGAACCTCTCAAAATTTTCAGGATGAGTCCACAAATATTTAGTTTTAGTAATCTGACACTTTGGCTTTGTTTGCATATTCTATGAAGTCAAAGGGAGAAGATGTGGACAAGGGGGGTGAAGGGACTGATTTTGGAGTTAGGATGGGCTTAGAGAGTAGGATTTGATGTTTGAGGAATGGACGGGTATTTTGAATGGCACACTAGGAGATTTCAAGGAATTAGATTTTACAGGAGAAGATTTAGATTTAGAAATGGAAGAGGAATCGGAAAGAATTACTTGGAATAGTAGGAGTCTTCTTACTTGCTACAGGGTCAGGCTCCAACAATGTAGACTTCATGGAAAGATGGAAGTGGGGATCCTCGACTGATTATTTTGTTTTGTCAGAGTCACCATAGGAGGATCATCAACCTTCTTTTCATTTACATAGCAGTGGAGGGAGATGCTCTTTTCTCAGACTGAGAATGAGTGAATACCACACATGAGAAAATGGGTACATGCTCTTCGTCTTCTTCATAACCTCCAGAATACTCACAAAATCTTATTTGTGTATCATTCTCAAGTCTCATCACTCTCTAGGAAGTTTTTGCCACAACCTTCACTTTATTGTTCAAGATCTTCTTCAGTTTCTTGAAATCTACAATTTGCGTTCATGGGTGGGGCCTCCAAGGCAAGCCTTCAAGGTGCTCCTGCAATCTGATTTTTGTTGCTTCTTTGAGGAAGAAACTCATTCAAATAATTCCCTTTTCAAATGATGCCATCTCATTTGCACCATTTTCACTATATGGAAGGATGGTTCTCTCATCTCCAGGACATGTTGGGCTTTACCCTTTGATGGGATTCTTGATCTTTCAAGAGAGGATGAGATCATCATCAAGTTCAATGGCCAATCTTTTTTGCTTCTTTAATATCCCTTGGTTGAACTCTTTGTAGGATAAATCCTACTTCTGTTGATTGAGCATTGATGAAGAATCTCTTGATATTGTTTTGAGATGGTGAATCCTCTCTAATGTATCCTGCGAAGCAACTATTCGAAATGAGCCACAAAGTCTCTCATGGTTTCATTTTCTCCTTTCTTCATTTGAGCCAACTGCACCAGGAGGTCCTGACAGTCTTCAGTTGATTTAAATCTCTCTTCGAAGGAATCCTTGATGTCATTTCAACCCATGATGGACTGGGTAGGCAGGAGGTAAAACCATTCTACTGAATTTTTCTTAGAGGGACTCCACGAACAGTCTCACAGATAACATCTTCATGTTAAACACCAATAATTCCACATGATGTCATGAATGTAGTGATGTGTTCTTCAGATTGTTATGTTTTGTCACCTTTGAACTTTGGAAAGTTCTTGTGGGAACTTTTTGGTAGATCATGGAGAGGTGGTTCAAGATCAAGTGGGCCTGTATTCCTTCCCCATGGAACAATGGGTTGAGGTATTTCTTCTTCATCTTCCATTTTCCATTTCCACTGCTTTCTTCATCTCTTGCTTCTACAAATTCTTCTTCTTCTTTCAGGAGCTCAATGACTCAATGGTGGTTGAAAAAATGGGAGAATTTTAAGGGGGATTATTAAAAGGAGTTTGATAGGATTGTCAGAGTGAACTGTTCGAAGATCTAGATGAAGAGGAGGCTTGAGAGAAGAAGTATGGATTATCTCTAATTCGTTCTTGCTGATTTTACAAAGCCTTGAAATTGGAATCAACAACTGCCTCTCGACCTACTCAACCTAGTGTATCTTCCTTCAGCCAGCTTTTGGAAATTCTTGAAGTGGGAACTATGAAAGGACACTTTGGAATGTGAAAATTCACTGTGTAGAAATTAGTAGTGTATCTTTCAGCAACAGAAATTTCATGAACTCTTTTTTTTTTGGTTTTTTCAATATTTGATTTTTTTTTGTGAATTTGTGGATCTTGCGTTGTCATATTTTGGGTGCAAATGCTGCTAAATCTACCCCACGGTGGGCACCAAAAACTGTTGGCAAGAAAATTTGTCGAGTGGACAAACTTGTGGATTTCTTGCTAATTCTCTGGGAATCTAAGTCCCTCTACTTAACCGGTGCAGCTATCTGTATGTGCATGCACATGAGAAAATGTGTATTTGTGTGGTGGCCTTTTGACCGGGATCCAAGTAAGGGCACTCCATTGACCCTGTGGAAAAGCTAGCAATATCTTTCTAGGGAAAAATTTATCTGAAATAGTGGAAAGGGGAGTGAGAAATGAGATAGGGGAACTAATGTTATAGGTACAAAATCAGATTCCTTACACACACTAGTTAGAAACTTCAACACATGCATTTATGGGAAGAAACAACCCTGTAAATGGCAACAAGACCAGAGATAAGATTCCAAAGATCATAGTTTCTAAAATCTCCTCATCAAAAAGGCTACAAAATCCTTATTCTTGTATTGATGCTTAAAATCATTAGTTGTACATAGTGTGGGAATAGAAGAAATTTGAGAGTGGAGGAAAGTAGAAGAAAATGGCTATCTCCTTTGCTTTCTCTAGGTACAATGCACTCTTGAGTTTACAAGATCAATCGCCAACCCTTTGAAATGGGAATGGCATTACAATTTATAGAATGAGAGGTATGACTTATCATCTTCCTCAAGGACCCTCCATATGTCTTATTTCTAACTTTAGACTATTTCATATTCCTATCAAATATTTAAGTCCCTTTTTATAAAATCAAGGTGACCTAATTTACATTATGTTTCTAAAGTCACTTTTAGGTGACTTAATGGCATTTCAAAAAGTGAAAACCCTAACGCAAAATTAGAAAATTTGGAAAGTGAGAGAAAGTTTAGGGGGGAAGAGGAGAGAGAAAGAGAGAGAGAAGAAGAAGAGGATATGTCACCTGATGAAGCTCGTTGATCCTCATTGATGGAAAGCTCCAAATGCAAGTGAAACTTTGAATCTTTGAACTCCTTGCACACTGTGAAACTCCTCCAAATTAGCTCATGAACGCTCACCAAGTTGAATGAACTAAGATGGATCTTTATTCCCTATGAAAAATGACAAGGATTCTCCCGAAATTGAATGATTATCCTTGTAGGACCCATTGTGCCAGAACTACTTTCTAAGTGTAACTTACTATTTTTAGTAAGTGTGAATTGTGAGCTGAGATGACCTTTTTGATGACCTTTCCTACGTCATGCTCCCTCTATGTTCACTTCCTTATTCATGGAATCTTCAAATGGTGGCTTACCAAAGTAACAAACCCCTATGCAAGGATACATGCTATTTTTAGTAAGTGCGCCGTGAATGTCAAATTGTGACAAAATGGGTCTTGAAGTTCTAGGTTTTATTCCAAGGTTCCACGCTTCCGAATTTTGAGTAATTCCTTCATCTGAAACAAATGGGAAAATAATGTTCTTCATCGGTGGGGGTATAATAATAATAAACAAACTTATTCCTCTATATCACTAAAAAATAGGGGCTTAATGGTGTAAAACCTAATTCATGTGAAACTAGATTTTTTCAAGGATCATTCCCTCCAATTTTTGGATGATTTCACCTTGTCAGATCTTCAGGAATTTGAAAATTTATTTAAAAGAGGGAAGAATGCTAATAAAAACACAGCCCTCCATATCCCTAAAAAATAGGGACTTCATGGTGTGAAAAACTAGTTTACACAAAACTAGATTTTTCGAAGATCGATTCCTCAAATTTTTGGGCGATTTCGCTCTCCAGAACCTTGAGAAGTGGAGAGGTAGCTAGGTAATTTTTTCCACTATTTTGTTATGGAATGGGCATTAATGGAGCTTGAAATTTATAGGTCTAGTTTTTTTTCTCCGATTGCAACAAAATAAACTCCATTGTGATTAGGTTTTTCATTATAGTGCTTCACGTGAACTTTCTCTTCAATTTGACGATCGGTTTGATGTGAAATCAAGCTTTTTCCTTCATATATCTGGAAAGATGATTTATTTTCTATGAGAATTCCATGATCTAAAAATTGGACGTTTAAATATTATTTTTGATTGGCATTCAAGAGATAATAACTTAGGAAAAAATATTTTGTTCAATCCATGCTCCGATTTGGAAGATTTCTTCAAATTTTGATTTCATGACAATGGGGATTTCAACTTTTATTCTTCTCTGTTCTTTATTTGTTCTTATTATCTTGATGAATTATTCTTATGAGACCTATGGTGCCATCATGGATTTGAAGGATGAATTTTTTTGTAATAGATCTAGTTCAAGCTTCAGCAATGGTGGAGTGGTGAACTGATGTTTCTCTGTAATTTTATACTGGTAATGGAGAAGTAGCAAGAAGCAGCTAACAAGTTAGAAATGTTTTCAAATTTTTGGGTTAGAATTGAGAGTGAATTTTTTCATGTTTAATGTCTCTGACCTTAGGGATTGTGATGGGACATCAAATTCCATTAGTGGTCAAGAGGATGACACATGGTGGCAATCCGATGACAAGGAATAAGTGCTCCACAATTAGCTTTAAAGCACCAAGGGGCTGGAAATTGGTTATATGGGTGAAAAAAACAATATACTATAGGGATGGGAATGATTTTTTCCATGTTTTATGTCCCTCACCTTAGGTAAATGAGGGACATTAGTTTCCACAGATGGTCATAGAGCTAACATGTGGTGCTTAATCTGACAACAGGGAATGAATGCTCAAAAAATGCACCTGGGGGATAAAATTCGGTCACGTGGATGACCAAAAGACTCCCCATAGGGGATGGGCACATTTTTTCATGTTTAATTTCCCTCATCTTAGGTCCATGATGGAGGTTAGTTTCCACAGAGGTCCTGGAGCTGACACGTGGCGCTTGATCCGACAGCAGGGAATGGATGCTCCAAAAATGCACCTAGGGGCTGAACTGTCAAGTTTGGAGGTCACATGGGGGATGGGAGGGCTTCAAGGGGGATGAGAGAAATTTTCCATCCTTGGTGTTCCTGACCCTGAGGGACATTAGAGACATAAAATTCCTGTGAGGCTCATGGAGCTAACACACATCCTCCCAAAATTTGGTTAAGTCTTGAACTTGTGATAGTGATAACTTGATCTCTCTATAGATTTTCTTGGAAAATGTTTATATGATACTAATTTTAAATTTCATTTTTAATCCAATGGTCAAGGTCTCTGATGCCTTGTAATGCATCCATTATTGTCACTGAAAAATTATAGTTTGTTATTTGAGTACTACCACTTATGCCTGATAAAACCTGCCTAAAGATCCTAATGCTCTAAGGTTTTTGTGAAAAATATTATTTCACCATCATGTAGGTATTAGTAATCCTCTTTTTGGAAAAAATTTTAGTATTACTTCTAACTCAATCTAGATCTCCCGTAGAATCTTCTTTTGAATCCCAGATAGCTATTTTAGGGCCTATGAACTGCCTAGGCTTGTGAAACCTTGTTTTAACTTAGGTTTCTCCAAGTCTTTCAAAAATTCCCCAAACATTCGAAAATAATTTCCAGGATGTTATAATATATTCAATTCACCTCCATGTTGAATTTTTCTATTCCTTTCTGCTCTAGGAGGGGTTGATCCATTCCTAGGAAGGCCAGCGATAACCCTTCCCACATACTGTTTATAGTTTACAAATGAACTCCTTTAATTACCTAGGGGGAATGAATGGAATTTCCTAAATCACCTAGGGGGATTATATAACATTATTTGGGAGGCCACTTTGACTTACTAGATAGAGCTGGGGTATCTTGGAATGATAGAACTTGAAAAATTTGACACTTGGGTATAGTTGTGCTTGGAAATTTTCAATTTCCGTGTTACACATTTACACGACAATAAATCCCAAGGAACTCACCAATATCCTCATCATTCTGAAATACATTGATTGAAATATGTTTTTTTTGGTCCCAATTCATGAGTGATAGATAAATGAGGTTTGATTGGCAAGGGATACATCGGGGGTTATAGTTAGGATAACCACGTTAGAAAATAGGTTCATGGAGGTAAGGTATTCATAAATACTAAACCAGGAATCTATTTCACTTTTGTATTCAGATGGTCTATCTTCACATTTAGAAGAGGTATCCTTGACCTATGAGGGGTGAGATTCATACAATCAGGCACCAATACCATTCTTACTCACTTGATGATAAGGTATTGGAAGATATTCCAATATACCTTGTTTGTTGTGGATACAACCATGCCCTTTGTATCCTATAGTAAGCATAATTCGATTGGGGATAACATACCTAGGTGATTGATAACATAGATCTATTTCATCATCTTTAGGATGTAATACAATATCTTTGAGTAACCTTTCATCTTCTAATAATCCACCATGAGTAAAAGTGTCGAAAGGAAAATTTACCCTGGATCTTTAAAAAGTGTAACATGACTTATCATGCACTTTGACAGATAAGGGAGTATTCCTCATGTGCACATCCCCTTAGTTGCAGATTCCTCACATGACCTTGTGAACTCCTCCTTCCCTTCACCTTTTATTTTCCTTTTCCTCTTTATTCCATTTTCCCTTTGTGTGCACCCTCGACACATTCTCCTTCTTCCGAGAAGTTCATAGATCTATGTGTGTGCCTTGAAATTACTTTCCAAAATTAGCTAGGTCCCTTACATTATCCACACACTCCTTCATTGTTGTCACACATTACCTTATTTTAGTTACACCTTAACCATGTGCTCCTATGGTAGGTATTTCTCCCATTCCTCCTATGTGCATTACCTTCATGCACCCTTTCCATTTGTTTCCCTTCTGCGCATTTCTCTTACGTGCATATCTTACCATTTCTTGTGTGCCCCTCTGTGCCACGTGTTATATGTCAGACCTTGAGTTTGTTACATGAAACCAATCAAACTATGCTAGCTAGGCACCGAATCTTGAAGAAAATTCATTGCTTGACACATGGCAGAGCATGACAAAGTGGTTACATAGTTGGATAATCCGTCAATCAATCAATGTGTGCCATCTGTAATTGAATGTCAGAGAAACCTTTAGACTTTTAATAGCAATAAATTTTGTTGAAGGCATCTTACACATGCATGCCTAGTCTCATTTGAAAGCTTCTGATGTAGGACATATTACATGGTATTCAAATTCAAATTTCAGCAAGATTTGGTAGGTAAGAAGCTGGAAAATGTATTTATAGCAATTAATAAGTAGATTTGATTGCTCCAACCACCCAATTTGATATTTATCTTTTCTCCTTCCTTCTCCTACATGCCAAAAATACTTAGACAAGCACATTTGATAGATTTCAGGGGGATTTTTAGGCATTTATTACTTGTTATTGGTGGTTGTGATTCAAAATATGATTTTTCCCTCCTTCTCTTCTCCGTCTCTCATTGATTCATCTATAAATCTAAGAGAATTTCTCATTATAAAGGGTTAGACATTTAGGATATTCTATATTTTTCTAAGGACTCCATATCGTTGTATTTTGAGTTACAAACCTCTAGATCTATCTCTTGCATGCGGATATCAGCCTTTAGATGCCATTGTAATTCACTGTGCATACCTGGAACTAATAGAAGCATCATTTTGTGGCTATTCTCTAACTTAACATGCTTATGTTCTTCGTTATTACATCCCATTTTCATTGTATGCTTAATGCACCACTTTAAATCCCTTGCAGTTCCATTTATTATTGTGTTTCATGGAACTAATCATGTGAATATGTTCTGGTTTGTGTTATGCATGCCTAGCCTTCCTTGACACCTTCACTTTTGCTTCCTTTCAGAACAAATAGTGTTCATCCCAATTTTTCTGGTGCTATCTCCTCCCTTGGATTAATTTTCCATTTTATGTAATCCTTTTATCTGATCTGAAAATTAACTAATTTTTTTTTCTCTTGATCACAAACCCCTCTAGGCTTTTTAAATTCTTTACCAAATTAACCCCATTAAAATCAACTTTAAGCAATGAAAGAATTGAAAAACATTACACACATGTTGATAATGGATTTCGACAAAATGCTTACATTTGTGGGTTCATCGATGGAACTGATATATTTTCCACTTAACAATTACAACAAATAATACAATCTAAATAAGATAATACTGAATACAAATTGGAACATGAAAATGAAACTCAAGTAGATATCTCGGTTGATAAGAATATTTAATCCAACATTCTCCTTCATGGTACAATGCCCAGTGGCCTCTCAATCGGTCTTCCAAACGCTATTAGGATGCCCTATGGATCCCCAGTCAGTCTTCCATACGTGACATAATCTGAAGTTGTGACTTGATAAGCCTGAATAACAAGAACCTCCTCCACAACCACCAAGTGATAATCCTTGACTTATGCAATAGATCCAATATTCCTTTGCAGAATATCCTATGGCACTAAAGTCTTGGAACCACAATATATAGTGTGGCTCAAAGGGCCTATTGAGTAGTTTTAATAACTCCCAATAACAATATTTTTCCTATTAAAAATATAATAGGTATTATCTTCACTTTTATGATAACAAATAATATTGGTCCTTAAAATAAACAATGCCTATGTGATATAGGTCTTAATGTCTCTCCATAATGCCTATACTTAAATAGGTCTTCTGTCTCCATAAATTCGCCACAGTCACCTTCGAATTGCATCAGTTGTCCTTCTCAGCTTTGTTTTAGAGTCATGTCTTCTAGGAGAGAATTCACAACTTCAAAATAATATTTCACCTATTAAAATAATAAGACTTAAAAATAATAACAATAATGCCTATAATAGGACTTACCATTTTTACATGCCTATTATAATAGGCCTTAGCTCTGAAATATACATATATTAAAATATAGGTCTTTAAAAATAATAATGGCCTATATAAAATAAATATAGGACCCATTATATTCATTATATTCTCCCTTAGCCTCCATAGGCTTAGCTTGGGAGAGACTAAGCTCCACAAATGAGTTGTTTGAAAGCATTAGAAGGAAGGCTTGTTATTTTGAATGGAGGAGTGTCGAGGATTTTATAGCCTTTAGGAAGACTAAAATTCAAGCTATATGTCTTATTTTGCCTACTATGTCCCCACTAACTCATTAGCCGAGTTGGTTGTTCCAATCCATATCCGAAGGGGAGGCCACGGGTTCAAATCCTACTCCCCACAATCTATCAGCCATTATGCTTAGTTGTTTTTGTTGACTCCTTGCAACCCATGCACATTACCATCAATCATTTCCATGATCTCTTCACCATCTACATGCCCTTGTTCTAGTCGGTTGTTGCTTACCATGTCCATGTGGCCTACGCTAAGCCCCAAGTCTTTTGCTGACAGTTTTGGGGTGTGAGGAGCATGCCACCATAAATGTGATAAGGATAAGAAAAGGCTATCAAAAGCCTTTGTTGTTTCCTTCAACGTATCTTGGACCATGTTTCAAAATGGTTTATTTCCATCCAATAAACATAACCAAATAGCTTGTCAAGTTATGTGATAACTCACCGTGGTAATGCAATAAAATAGCTCCCCATATAGCTCGATGCATAGCCATAACTCGAACTTGACAATGTAAATATCTCAGTCCCTTAGTGCTATAACCTTGACCCTTAACTCAATCCAATGCAGAACTTGATCATTGGCTCATCCTAGTAACTCACCAATGTAACTCAAACTTGGTCCATGGCTCGATGAGATATTCTATTAACTTGTCTGAGTTGACTTGGGGGAAAAGTGGTGGAAGGCCATGTTGTGGCCTAAGGACCCACCACATGAACAATCTTATTTTTGATAATGTATGAAGATGAAGATGATGTCGAATGAAAATTTCTTGAGGCATAAACCTGTAAACATCACCTTCACACAATCATACTTGCCACTCCTTTGTGACTTGCAAGTTCACCTGGTCCCACCTAGGGATTCATTGAACTTTGACTGGCCACCATTTGCACATGCAGATTCTATTTTCAACATTCAAATAGTCAATGGAAATCTCTCATAGTCATATTATATATAGTGTTAATCATGGGAGATTTAGGGGAACATATGTCCTCCATATTGACATATATATCACAACTCCCCAATGGGAAAGAATTTTTGTCCCAAAAATCTTGTAAACTCTAAATCACATTACTGAGAAGAGATCTACATAGTATAATGCCAAATCCATAATCAAACAACTGATGGTTAAAACTCTAGGACATATGGCACTCGGGATTTCTACCTCCTGTAGCGCTACTTTGATATCGGAAGATGACTTCCACGTCTCCATCGTACGGTGCTAAGTTTCAGAATGAAACTTCAATGCTTCCAATGTGTGGTTCTAAGATTCCAGAAATCTAACAACAATGATCTCCTTTCACTCTATAACAAAAATCCTTTATATGATTTGATTCTATAGAATCCAATCTGGCTCAAAGGAACTCCATACTATGTAGAGCTATGAGGGATCCAATGTTGGTGTTTGATAATGACTTGTTAGATACCATCCTGCTATAGGTCATATGAGAATCTACACAGAATAAAGATGTGACCTGATGTCATGTCTCTTTCCAGACCTCAATTATTTTATTACATGGTGTTAAGTCTCTTTCAAGACCTCAACACCTCTGTTGTGCGGTGTTAAGTCTGATGATCAACTACCATTTAGATGTACAGTCATAATGCCTTGAAACCAAATGATGTTCTGAGCTAATCTCTTATGAGCTCCACTTATTGACATGAACTATCAGGTACCACTTTATTGTATGACCATAATGGCATACTTATAGAATGAAGATCCGACCCAATGTTGAGTGCCAACAGTAATTAGCTACCATCCTGTTGCATGGTCATAATGCCATAATACAAAATAAAGATCCGAACTAATACCTGTGATCTCAAATGTCTGTAAAAAATGGTTGACCAATCTCCAAGCTTATAAATATGAGTATTTTACTGTAAAAATTACTTAAAAAGCTGATTAGGAGAAATGTGCCCTTAAAAGGGTCTTTATACAATAAGCTTAAATACCAAAAATAAGGAAAATAATTTCTCATGATAAACCTATTGAGAAAATTTCTCCCATTTGGTGGCTTATGTAATTTTTATTCCCCACTATACTACAACATGGATTTAATTCATTTGTCTCCTCCCTACTCAATAAATAACTCAACAAGGAAAAAATATAGTGCATCTCATGGTGTTAGTAAAATCACAAAAATAATTTCCCTCTGAGGGGTCGTACTAATGCACGTATAAGAGAGCACAAACATTGCCTGAAAATAGGGTCTTTGACTAATGTGCCCCTGTTAATCTTCGAACGATCTATTATCTACACATGAGTTATAATGGAATAAATCCAAATCTAAATGCAAGAAAATTACTAAGGATGATAAAAAATGTCCCTAAATCTATCCCACCAATCTGGACTCCACAAGTACAAGCCAATGTATTTGCTATTAACTCAGCCTACACTGATTAACCTGCTCGAAGAATAAAAAGTTTACAAGTGTGATCACTTGCTCTGATAAAAAATTTCTTCGAATATTAGCAAGTTACAAGCACTATCACCTGCTATGATACCAACTTGATCTGATAATTAATCAATTTTTTTCTCTCGATCATGGACCCCTATAGGATTTTAAATTCTTTACCGATTTAACCCCATTAAAATCAACTTTAAGAAATGTAAGAATTGAAAAACACTGCACACAGGTTTATAACAGAGTTCAGATGAATGCCTACATCTCCAGATTCATCAATAGAATTTATATATTATCCACTTAACAAGTGCAACACATAATACAATCTAAATAAGATAATACTAAATACAAATTGGAACATGAACCTAAAACCTGAGTAGTTTTCCTAGCTGATAAGAAGATTCGATCTAGTATTCTCCTTCATGGTAAAATTCCCAATGACTCCTCGATCGGTCTCCCAGATACTATTATGATGCCCTATGGCTCCTCATTTGGTCTTCTTGACATGACATACTATGAAGTTGTGGCTTAATAATCCCGAAGAAAAAGAACCTCCTCCATGACCACCAAGTGATAATCCTTAGCTTATGCAGTAGATCTGATCTTCCTTTGTATAATATCCTATAACACTAAAGTCCATGAACCATAATATATAGTGTGGCTCAAAGAGCCTATTAAGTATTTTTAATACTCCCAATAACAATATATTTCATATTAAAAATATAACAGGTATTATCTTCAGTTTTCTGATAACAAATAATATTGGTCCTTAATATAAAAATGCCTATGTGATATAGGTCTTAGTGTCTCTCCATAATTCCGATACTTAAATAAGTATTCCATCTCCATAATGTTGCCATGATCACCTTTGAATTGCATTAGTAGTCCTTCTCAGCTCTGTTTTGAAGTATTGTCTTCTCGGAGAGAATTTAGAACTTCAAAATAATATTTCACCAATTAAAATAATAGGACTTAAAAATAATAACAATAATGCCTATAATAGGACTTACATTATTGCATTCCTATTATAATATGCATTAGCTCTGAAATATACCTATATTAAAATATAGGTCTTTCAAAATAATAATGGCCTATATAAAAATAAATATAGACCCATTACATTCATAATATTCTCCCTTAGCCTCCACGGGCTTAGCTTGGGAGAGACTAAGATCCAAAAATGAGATTTTTTAATGCCTTAGAAGGAAGGCTTTTGTTTTTAAAAGGAGGAGTGTCAAGGTTTTTATAGCCTTTAGGAAGCTTGCAAATCAGGCTATAGTGTGGCTAACATGGCTTATTGGGTGGTTTTAATAACTCCCAATAACAATATTTTTCCTATTAAAAATAGAACATGTCACATCTTCACTTTTCCGATAACAAATAATATTGGTCCTTAATATAAACAATGACTATGTGTGTCTCTCCATAATGCCTATACTTAAATATGTCATCCATCTCCATAATGTCGCCATGATCGCCTTTGAATTGCATTAGTTGTCCTTCTTGGCTCTGTTTCAGAGTACTGTCTTCTGAGAGAGAATTATGAACTTCAAAATAATATTTCAGCTATTAAAATAATAGGACTTAAAAATAATAACAATAATGCCTATAATAGGACTTATATTTTTACATGCTTATTATAACATGCCTTTGCTCTGAAATATACCTATATTAAAATATAGGTCTTTCAAAATAATAATGGCCTATCTAAAATAAATTTAGGACCCATTACATTCATAATATTCTCACTTAGCCTCCACAGGATTTTAGCTTGGGAGAGACTAAGCTCAAAAAATGAGCTTTTTGAATGCCTTAGAAGGAAGGCTTGTGTTTTTAAATGGAGGAGTGTTGAGGCTTTTATATCATTTAGGCGGCCTACAAATTAGGTTATATACCTTATTGTGCCAACCATATCCCAACCAAATCACTTTTTGAGTTGGTTGGGCTGCTCCATATTTGAAGGGGAGGTCGTGGGTTCAAGTCCTACTCCCCACGATCCACTAACCGTTATGCTTAGTAAGTTTTTTCGATTCCCTATGACCCATCCATGTTACTGCCAATCACTGACATAAACCCTTGGCTATCCACATGCCATCATGATAGATGGTTGCTACTTTCCATGTCCATGTGGCTTACTTCAAACCCTAATTTGTTTTCCATAAGTTTTTTGGTGTGAGGAATATCCCACCGCAAATAGGATGAGGATAAGAAAAGGATATCAAAATCCATTTTCGCTGGTTTAGATGTGGTTTGGGCCATGTTTCAAAATGGTTTATTTCTGGGCAATAAACATAACCAAACAACTCACTAAGTTATGGGATAACTCACCATGAAAATGCAATACAATAACTCCCCATATAGCTCGATGCATAGCCATAACTCAGACTCGACCATTAAAATAGATCGGTCCCTTAGTGTTATGACCTTAACACTTAACTCAGTCTAATGCACAACTTGATCATTGGCTTGTCCTGGAAACTCACTAATGCAACTCTAACTCAATCCATGGCTCGATGAGCTATTATATCAACTCATCTTAGTTGACTTGGGGCAAAGTGGTGACAGGCCACGTGGTTTCGTGAGGACCCACCACATGGAAAATATTTTTTTTTCGATCATGTACGAAGACAAAGATGACGTCAAATGCTAAATCCCAAAGGTATAAACATGAAAAAATCACCTTTGCATGATCATACTTGCCACTTTGTGAGTCACTAGTTGACCTAGTCCCACCTAGGGTTGACTTTAACCTTTGACCGGCCACCATTTACACATGTAGACTTCGTTTTCAATGTTCAAATAGTTATTGGAATGCTCTCAGAGTCATCTTCCATACTATGTTGATCCTAGGAGATTTGGGGAACATATTTCCTCCATATTGACCTCTGGATCAAGGACCAATATTATGCATAATATGAACTAATAGAAGCATTGTTTTGTGGCTATTCTTTTCCTTAATGTGTTTATGTTCTTCTTTCTTTCCTCCCATTTACATTGTATGATGAACATGACACTTTATATCACTTGCATTTTTATTTATTGATGTGTTTCATGGAACTGATCATGTGAATACCTTTTGGTTTGTGTTACACGTGCCTAGCCTTCATTAACACCTTCAATTTTTCTTCCATTCAAAACAAATAGTGTTCATCCCACTTTTTCTGGTGAGATCTCCTCCCTTAGATTAGTTTTCCATTTTATGTAATCATTTTATCCTTGGTCCCTTGGAATTGTTAGCTTAGGTTTCACTTTTAGCATTAGGAGTATTAATGGCAATAGAAGTAGAGGAACTAGCCTTCTCTGAGGTTTCTCTTAAGCATGCAAGGTCCCACAACTTAGAGACAGTCCCATTGTTTAATCAAATGAATTAGGTCTATCAGATCCGAGACATGGGTATAATTATGATCTCCAATACTATCCTTGACCTATAAGGGGTGAGATTCATATAGCATGGCACCAATACAATGCTTACCCACTTTACGATGAGGTATTGGAAGAGTTTATAATATACCTAGTTCATTACAGCCGCAACCACATCGTTTGTATCCCATAGTAAGCATAATTTTATTAGGGATAACATACATAGGTGATTGATAACATAGAGCCATTTCATCATCTTTAGGACAAAATACAATATATTTGAGTAACCTTTCATCTTCTAATAATCCACCAGGTTTAAAAGCGTCAAAAGGAAAATTTTCCCTGGATCTTTAAAACTTGTAACACAGACTACCATGCACTTTGGCAGATAAGGGAATGTTATGAACTAGAAGGGCTTGTTCAAGATCATATTCTCTACAACCTCTTTCTCTAACCTTCATCTCACATACATAGAAATGAGTATTTGATGTAAAATCATTGATATCTTTAGGAGATAAGGTATTTGGATCCACTCGTGAAGCAAGGTCCTTTGACTAAACTGGAACATCTATCATTGTAGAAGGAAATTCGTAAATTGTGGGAAAATATCTCGATAATTCTATGTAATGAGAAAATAGTTGGGGATCCCCTTGAATTGTGATGCTTTATCCTTCATGGTGTAACTTTAATCACTGATGATACGTTTAAGGTATAACTTGTATGGCATGAATCCATGGGTGTATGAGTAATATGTTGTAAGGAATCTGCAAGTCTAAGATATGAAACTTTATATCTTGATTAATAGGACCTACTTCAAGTGAGAAAGTTATCATACCAGTTGACTGTCATTCTTCATTGTAGTGTTCCTTTATGATAATGACCTTTGTCTCTAAATTAGCTTTAGTGCACCCTAGTTGTCAAACTAACTTTAGAGTATAAATATTTAAACCTGATCCGTTCTCTACAAGCACTATTTTTACCTTCTTGCTTTTGAATATGACTTCAATATGAAAGGGTAAACTATGATAGGGATTATCTTCTGGGATTTTTGTTTGACTGAAGGTTATATACTCTATAAGAGAAATCCATGCTAAAATTTCTTAAAAGTTTTTTGGGTTGATATCAATAGACACTCTTGATGAAGCCCACTTCTAATCATCTTTCTAGCTCTAGTTTAACCAAAAAGGTGACACAAGGATCCATCTTTTAGATTTTTTTTATGGGCTTGGAGTCCAAGTGTAGAAAAATATTATACACTACTAATATAGGATCAAGTCCTTGTATGTCTACATAAGACCAAACAAATATATCTACAAATTCTCAAAATAACTATAAAAGTTTTTTGTTCTTGAGATGAGAGAGAAGATCCCAACTTGGCTATCCTGGGAAACTCCTATGTGCCAATATTGACATCTATTATTTCCTCCACCAACAACTTAGACTCATCCTCCATGCATGTAGGATCAGGGGGAGATTAAGATCTTCTTCTTCTACAAGTGGCTCGAAGGTATTCTCACTTTGAATTGGGTCAACTATATTGTCCATTAATTGTTATTTTTGTTTGTCTATAAGTGAATAAAAAAGGTTTTCTCTATAGGATTGGACTTTTTGTAAGGGTTTTTTAGTATAATTTTTTCACTTGCTTTTTTTTTTATATTAAATGACCACACAATTCTACCTCCTACGTAAAGTACACCCATGCATTAAGATGAATGGAGAAGCCTTTTTTGTGTCCATTTATTATAATATTGTCACGAATGTAAATGAACTCACCAATAGCCTCGTCGTTATGAAATACCTCAATTGGTACATGTTGTTGTTAGTCCCAATTCACGAGTGATGGGTAAATGAGGTTTAGTGCTTGAGTGGTAATGGATACAATGGGGGTTATAGTTAGGATAACTATGTTAGAAAACATGTTCATGGAGGCAAGGTCTTCATAGATACTACACTGATAATTTGTTTTGATTTTGTATTCAGACGGACTATCTTCACATTCAGAAGTGGTATCCTTGACATCTGAGGGGTGAGATCCATATAGTTGGACACTAATACCATGATTACCCACTTTATGATGAAGTATTGGAAGAGATTCTAGTATACCTTTTTTGTTACGATAATAGCCACGTCCTTTGTATCCCATAGTAAGCACCATTCGATTGGGGATAAAATACCTAGGTGATTGATAAAATAAAGTAATTTCATCATCTTATAATATTCCACTAGGATTAAAAGCATCAAAATGAAAATTTTTCATGGATCTTTGAAACTTGTAACACAACTTACCATGCGCTTTAACAGATAGGGGAATGTTATGAGCTAGAAGGGCTTACACAAGATCAAATTCTCTACAAACTCTTTCTCTAACCTTCATATACCATGCAATGAAAGGAGTCTCTGATGTAGAAGCACCGTTATCATTGGGAGATAAGGTATTTGAATCCACTCATGAAGCGAGTGAATTTAACTGACCTGGAACAACTATCTCTATAGAAGGAAATTCGTAAATGGTGGGAAATTATCCTGATAATTATCTGTAATGAGAAAATGGTTGGGGATCCCATTGAATAATGAGGGTCTTCTCTTCATGGTATAAATTTAAGAACTTATGATACATTGAAGCTATGGCTTGCATGTCATGAATCCATGGGTGGCAGAGCGGTAT
The DNA here is from genome assembly GCA_019776745.2 of Taxus chinensis. Classification (NCBI taxonomy): domain Eukaryota; kingdom Viridiplantae; phylum Streptophyta; class Pinopsida; order Cupressales; family Taxaceae; genus Taxus; species Taxus chinensis. Next base: position 599,917,712 of record CM034154.1, on the reverse strand, counting down.
GTTGTATGGGAGTTCCAAGTCAAAGACTTGGAACTTCGTGTCTTGATTGATAGGACCCAATTCTAATTATAAAGTGATCATACCGATTGGCTATCATTCTTCATTTTCATACACCTTTATGGTGATGACCTTTGTCTCTAAATCATGTTTAGTACACCCTATTTTTCAAACTATATTTAGAGTACAAATATTTAAACCTGATCCATCGTCCACAAGCACTCTTTTTACCTTCATGCGTTTGATTATGAATTCAATATTCAAGGGTCAATTATGAGAGGGAATCTCTTATGGAATTTATTTTGGACTGAAGATTATAGGCTTTGTAAGAGACATATGTGCTACCATTTCTTGTAAGTGTGTTGGGTCAATATCAATAGACACTCCTAATCCCTTTACTGTCTTACAAAGGACATCTTTATGAATGTTATAATTTTTAAGAAGATCCAAGATTGAAATATTGGACATGGTTTTCTATAATTATTCCAACATGTCATAATGAATGTCTTGAGGATTAGGGGGAGGTGATTCTAAAACAAAAAGGTGATCCTGTCGCGTTGCCATGAAACACTCCCTTGATTTAATTTTGATCGTGTTGATATTGTTTCACCATTTCAAAATGATGAAACAGATAAGGGTACGGGCCAAGGAGGAATACCTATTAAATGTTGGTCGGTTCATGGTTGTTATACATGTTCTGAATTCTTGATCCATAACTGAATGTGAGAACTTCCTTTTGGCTAGGAGGAACTACCTATAATAGATAACAAGACCACAAGAGGATAATTAAATGGTATATGATAGTAGAATTCCTAGTGTATGCTAGTTCTGGGAAGTGTGATACTTCCTAGATGGCTGTCAATTCACTATTTAAAATAAGTTAATGTGAGAAATAAACAAAGTGCTACTATAGTTGATATGATTTAGGTATCTCATTCAAGTACAATAAGCAAAACCAATCACAACAGGCTAGGCTATAGTTGGATCTGAGAGGTGAGGTCTCTGTCAAGGTACTGGGACTGGTTAAGGTTAGGTTTTGGGTTATTTGGGTCAACTGGTAGGGTGATTATTGGGTTTGTTCTTGGTCCAGGTATAAAACATAGAGACTGACATCAGTCAGGTATGACTGACGTTGGTTTACGTAGAACCGAAGGCGGTTATGGATAACCAGCGTCAGTATGGTCAAGGTAAAAGAAACTCAAATAGATTAAATGGCAAGGGCTGATCTAAGATCAAATGAGGTTGGGAGAGTGAATGAGAAGGTCTGTGGAGATCTCAAGTACACTCAAAAATGAGTATTAGCTTGGAATGGCACTTTGGTGGTGTGGGTAAAGGAAATGGTGAGATTATAATATATTAAGCAATGGAGGGATGAACATGCAAAGTATAAACTAATGACAGGAATGACAAAAGTTAACTATGCTGAAATGGACAATACCGGTAGAGATATACTTACTGTGATGTAGATTTTGATGGTTGAATAGAGATGACTATTGATCAGAAGAATGGTGTTAGATATCATAGAAGTGGCTCCCAAAATGGTTCTGTGAGTGCAATGCTTCCAAAATATATCCTAGTGATGGATCTAGATGTTTGGATAAATGAAAAGATGTTGGTTTCACTTGCATGCAACTCTGGTCTACTTTTCTTGCCCTCAGAATGTACCAACCCAAAAACAAGGATGTTTGGGTGAATAAATAGTAACTGGCGTCAGTTTAGGGGTGACCAACATCAGTTAAGGTGGGATTCCCTAGGTTTACTAAAATGGGTAGATATTTCTAATTTCTTTGGCCCAGTTAATTTATTCTCAGATATTATAACAGAAACTTCCCTTCTAATGAGAAAGAATGTGGTTAGAGAGATTTTAGGGATTGAATTTAGGGTTAGACAAAATCTTAGCTCATTAAGGCAAGTAAGACTTAGTTATTGTTAGTTTTGGAAACATGCCAAGAATAGGTGTAGGGTGAGGTGGAAATTAACTTAATTAAAATAATTGAGTAATGAATATTGTGAGGATGGGTATTAATTTAATTAGTTAATTAAATTAATATTAATGTGGGGTGGAAGGGGCCATGGTTAGATGAGTATGCTTGAGCTGGTTATTTGACAAGGGACCAAGGGGAGTGTGACCTAATTTTAGTGTCTACATTTTCCCCCTTTTTATTATGTAGCTTGTATTGGTAAGTGAAGCTGACAAAAATAAGATGTGGTCTCCCCATCTGTGGGTGAAGGTGATCCCCTCAAACTAGTAATTGATGTGGCAGAAGACAGAATCAGTGAGTGGTTTGATAAAAGGCGAATGTGATGAAGAGGAAGGTGGACAAAGGGGGTAATGGGGTGAAGGTCCAATCAGGTAATCTAGGTAATGGGCTAGGGTCAAAGGTAGTAATGGTCAAATTCACGCACACGTATAAAATACAAAACAATACCAGGTTGAAGAGCATGCAAACTCTACATTGTCTAAGGTCGCTAGGTTTATCCAAACAAGGTTGAGGTGATTCCAGTATCTAAGGTATAGGATATGGTGCAGAATCACTTTGCAGGTCAGGTGCAAGAATGTTTAGGTATGTTCTGATACACCAAAGGTTGGGTAAGGATAAATGGTCATGAAAAGAGGCAAGGTAAGTTCATTAGGTCAAACAACACAGGTAACAGTGTCACAAGGTGTAGTGAGCACATGAGCTCACAGGTCACTAACAATGCTTCGGGTCCAAGTAGCTAGGTCACGACATGGGTAGGGATGAGGTATGGGTAAAATAATAAGTCCCTAAACATAAATAAAGATAGGTATAGGTAATGTAGGCTTAGAGGTAGGTAACGATTAGGGTGGGTAAGGCCAAACAATGGTTGGGTTGGTTAAGTTGGGTCAGAAATGGGGAAAGGATAGGGGCAAGAGTATGATAGGTAACTTATGCCAGTCATACGTAACCAGTGACGATCTAGGTTAGCCAATCATGGTTTATTAGGGAAGATGAATGATGTTGGTTTGGGTATAATTGACCATGGTGCACTAGGGCACAAGACTGATGTCGGTTTAGGAATAACTGACGTCGGCCAGGTTGATGTGGGTATATAAAAAAGAAAAAATCCATATAATATAGATTCATTTGTACGGTTTGGATTTTGTGAAAATGATAGAGCATTGAACGAGTTGTGTTTTGTTGGGAGGAAAAGATGAGGGATGATATCCTTCTGAGGTGGAGAGATCCAGTTGATTAGAGGACCTAGGTAGATGGGTTCATAAGTACAGGGGGATCAATTGTGATTGGGTGGAGGTTAGGAGAATTGGAATTGGTGATTGGACATGGTAGAGGTAGGAGAGGGATAGGGTGGAGCACCGGTGTAGCAGCCTGATGTGCCACTACGGAGACGATAGTGTGATGAGGTAAGATCAATCCCTTGCATTGGTTTGGGAGGTATATTGGGCATATAAGTCAGGGAAGGAATACAAGTTTTGGGGGGAAAAGGGGATTTTGATTTGGGAAGGTGAATTGGGTAAAATATGAATGGGGTGAGGTGGGGTTAGGTGAACGAGGGGTGGGGAAGAGTTGAGGGTAGATTTAAGTAGGAATGGGTGGGTAGAAAGGTAGAAGAAGGGAGGTTTTAGGAAGAAGGGGTTTGGTGTCACAAATTTCTACACGACAGTGACAGACATCGGTTAAGGGGTGGGCAACATCAGTGGTGTTGATCTAGTATCAATCACAAATAAGGTGATTGATGCTGGTTTGGGAGAGATCGTGGTGTGTTAGGAGTAACTGGTAACTGTCATCATGTGGAGAAAAGGGGCTCTAAAGATCCCTAGGGTGGGTGGGTGAGATAGATAGTGGGAAAAGAAGATGTTTTTGATGAAAAAAATAGCATGGGTAAGAGGTTGAAATAAGTATGGTTTGAGCGATAGTGGGTGAGGGTTGGGGTGGGTAGATAGAATATGTTATAAGAAGGTAAGTTGTGAGGGGAAAAAGAGGAAGGGTAATAGGTGTAGGTGAGGTGTGAAGAATGATTATGGGTATGATCAAGGTGTATTAATGTGATGTTTTGTTAGATACAGGCGAGAGACCAGATGTGGATGCAAGATAGGGTGTTGCCCCTTCTCGTGACCATTTGAGAAGGTGCGACAGCTGAGGATTGGCAGCATGTTGCAGAGGTTGGCTTGATTGGGGTCAGATGCTACCAACATGTAGTTTGGCATCTGAGTTTTATGGTCGCCCTCATTGATAAATGGGGTTCGGTGACCAATACATTCCATCTACCGATGGGTGAGATCACAGTCACCCTGGAGGATGTGTACAGGATCTTATGGTTGCCAATAGTGGGGACACAAGTATATTCAATCTCCTTAGAGGTGTCTTATTAGTTGATGCTGAGAATATTTGGCAAGGGGTTGACAGAGATGAGGTTTCATAATGCCAACATGAGCTATGGGGGGATGTACTTGGCTCGACCAGAGGAGACTAGGCTAGTTGTGTTGTTGATGGAGGCAGTCTGCTACTTTACACTGCCAGATGGAGAGGGTGGGAGATTCCTGTGATCATTGATGGGGGTCCCGCATGACATGGGTACCAACATTCTTGGTGAAGCTATATAGGGATTTATAGGTGTATGGATGGCTACAGAGGTTCAACTTATGTTGCACTTTCCTACTTCATTATTGGGCATATGAGCACATTTTGTGTGTGTGCCCAGTTGGTATGCCCCGGGTTGATGCATTCGAGCTAGGTTTGGTTCTGGTGGGTTACAGGTGATAGGTGCCTATTATTGGAGAGTGTCAGGCAACCATGGTGACGCATAATGTCACCTACTACAGGTTTTTATTGGATGGGTTATTTGGCGTGGACATCATTTGGAGACCGTATGTGGGTTTTCCCTTATACAAAAAGATGAATGTTGAGTTAGATGATTTACAAATACTTAGATGGATAGAGGGGAATTGTGTAGGAGAGCACGACATGATACCCATGGACAGGGTTAGACAAAAGTTCAGGCTAGTTCAGGATACCACCACCTTTCCCACAGTACAGGAAGGATGACGTGGAGAGGCATCTACCTCTACCACAACCAACAATGCCGATAAGGTAGGAGGAGCATGTGAGAGACTGGTGGATTGATGATGCTAGGGTCACAGATAAATACCGATAGTGGTGGGCTGCACACTTACGAGTAGTACCGCTGAGACTGGGGTAGCCAGATTTAGCCACCAGCACCACGTAGAGGGATGCCCTACATGGGTAGGTGGTGACTTTGATTACACAATTGGGTATAGTGTAGTGATAATTGACAGGCTCATAGGCACATGTGGCTATGTTGTAGGCACATGTGGCCACTCTTCAGGCCCAAGTAACGTAGGGACATGTACCCGTGTAGGGTGGAGATGGAGATGGGGTACATGTGGCTTCCCTACAGGCACAAATTATAGGTTTTGAGGGCTAGCTAGGCATTACATAGGCATAGGTTACAGCCCTTCGGGCCTAGATATAGGTCAGAACGGGACAGGGTCCCTCAGGACAAGCATAGGTATAGGGACAAGGTCCCTCTCTGTATGTACCAGCATGACAGGGTCTCGAGAGATAGGTACAGGGGTCGAGGCCAATGGTAGCACCATAGGTAATACCAATAGGCCAGTTGAGAGATGCCTTAGGTGAGTCTCGTATTATCAAGATATTTTGATGGCATAAGGGATAGATTTACTATCCTCTTGGGATTACAGAGCACAAAAGGCCTTGAGTGAGAGGATGAGGTTACACATGCACAGTGTTGAGAGCACAGGGGGTCATCGAGCCCTGAGACAAGGTTCAGGTGAGGCCACCAGTTCACAGAGGCTAGCCCTGATGATGGGTGATGAGATGTTAGCTGGACACTATATGGGGGCAGAGGAGGAGGAGGAGACAGGTGAGACAAATATGGAGGATATCTAGCAAGGGTATATCTGATAGCTGTATGTACCTCCTATTTTGTATAGTTATTTTTTTTTATATATACCGGCATGCGTGATGAAGAGAGTGAGATGTACATGAGAGTTTTGATATTTTGATGATATACCAGTCTGTGTGCCAAAGATGGTGAGGATGTACATGAGCGATTTGAGATTTTGATGATATAACGGCCTGCGTGACATAGATGGTGAGGATGTACATGAGAGTTTTGAGATTTTGATGATTATTATTGGGATATATGTTCACATGTATTTTTATACAGATTTTTTGATTTATAGATGATGGTGTTTATAGTATGAATGGTGTACATGTTTTAATTTTCATTGTTATATATATATATATAGGTGGAAATCAGGTGGATTAGGCATGTTATAGTTAAGGTCATGTAGGCATGGTGGAGTCAGGTCAAGGCATGGATTGAGTCAGGTCATAGGCATGGATGGAGTCAAGTTGACTTAGGCATGGTTGAGTTTAGGTTGTAGGTATTATTGAGTTAGGTTGGTTTAGGCATGGTTGAGTTTCTAATTCATTAATTTGTGTAATTAATGATGATGTGGATCGTGTTAAGATGTTTTTTAGGAAAATGTATGATAATGGTAAAGAAATGGTAGACAAGATGAAATGAATATATGAGTGATAATGGTAAATATGTTAAGCAATTGTTGTTTGTTTGGTTTAATTTCCAATTATCAATATAAAAAGGAAACTAACTAGGGGAGAATGTGACTAGGAAAGGGGCAGAGGGAATTGGTTAGGGTAGAGAGTGGCCAAGCTAAAATCCAAGGGCCCCATGCCCTTGGAGTGATGCCTACATAGTCACAATAAAAAGGGACCTCAGGCCGATGTAGTTCTCCCATAAGCTAGGGAAGATTAGGGTGAAATAGCGGAATAGTCTAATAGGTGCTAGGCATGGGTGATGTAGGTCATATGCATGATTGAGTTTAGGTGGTAGGTATGGTTGAGTGATTTTTAAATATAGGTGCTGAGGATTTGGTCATGTATAGGATAATCAATAATTAATGAGGAAGGTGAATGGTAAGAGGTGGTAAAAGAGCTGCTTAATTAATAAGAACCCTAATGAGTCTATCATACCCTAGATGGGCTTATGAACGTAAGACCCTATAGGCCTTGCATAATGGACTGTTTTAAGGGTGAATAAAATTTGCATGATCACAAAATGTCACATTTGTGGCAAGTCCCTTGAGTAATGAGGAATTTAGGTAAAAAATACAAGGAGGTGAGAATGAGAGGTTTATCTTAACTTAGTGTACGAAGACGTGTATTTCTGAACAATACCCCATAATCCAAAATAGGCAAGTCCATGATGAAATTTTTGTATTTTTCTTTATTTTTTTGTTTTTAATAGATTGATCACTATGGGAAGTTCTTCGTGAAGCTGATCGATGTGAGAAGCTTCTAAATATTTATTATATTTTTGTAATGATCGTATATAGCTATCCTTTGAGGGAGCAATCTGTTGATAGTGGTAGAATATAAAGAAGAGATGCCCCTTTTGAGGGAGTCATCTTTTTCTAGAAGTTTGACTCAAGGAGTTGTAACCCTTTTTTTTAGATGTTTAAGTCATGGACAAGACTATAAAGGATGATTAGGTTCTTATCTTAGAAGACAAGATCATAGTACACAAAGATTAACTATGAAAGAGGTCATTTTGAGTGATGAATGAACATGGGATTCCATCTTGAAGAAGACAAAAAGTATCCATGAGAATCATGCTATGATCAGAGCCGTGGTACTCATATTGAAGATAAGGCTAAAAGGTGACGGGTAATCACATGATTCTTGTTTAGTCATGGATCCTCAAAATGAGTAATTATGGAAGGTGAACATCACTCAAGGGATGAGTGATCAATTGACAGAAAGTTATATAGGACTTTATATCAATAATAAAATGATTAAATATGAAAGGCATTAAGGGGATCAGGTTCGGATTTACCTTTGAGTGAAGACAAATGATAAGCACCTGATCCATAGGCATGGGTGACAATATAGGGTCCAAGCCAATTAGGAGAAAATTTTCCCCGTTTACTTTTATCCTTTTTGGTTACATGTTGATTTTCCTTAAGGACGAGGTCACTGACTTGAAAGGTTTATTCATGAACACATTTTTCATAGGCACGTTTGATACATTTTTGGTAGATTTGGATATGGTCAAGAGCATTAAGACGATGTTCATCTAATAATTCAAGTTGCGCCAAATGATCCTAGCAAAATTCATTTTCGTTTAGCATGTCTTGGAGTGAGATGCAGAGAGATGGAATCTGGACTTCAAGATGTAAGACGGGCTCAGTACCGTAGACTAGAGAAAAGGGGGTGGTAGCAGTCAAAGTGTGAATACTAGTGAGATAATCCCACAAGATGAAAGGAATGTGCATATGCCAATCCTTCCCAGTATCATTAACTACCTTCATAAGGATTTTGTTCAAGGTTTTATTGGTTGATTTGGCTTGACCATTGGTTTGTGGGTAATAAGGTGATGAGAAACTGAGTTGGATGCTAAAAGCATCACATAATTTACGTAGGGTTTTATTTTTGAATTTTTTTCTATTATCTGTGATAATGCGGTGAGGGATACCAAAGTGACAGATGATGTGATGATTGATGAATTGACATATTTTCTCTGCTTTGGTGGAAATGAGGGGAATGGCTTCTACCCATTTAGTGTAATATTTAGTAGCATTTATGATCAATTAGTGGCGTTGTGAAGAATGGGGGTTGATCTCACCAACAAGATCCAAACCCCATTGAGAAAGGGGCCAAAGGTCTCAAGCGACCTATAAGGCATGGCTAGGGGTGTGATGGATACTAGCATGTTGCTAGCATTTTACGCGTCATTTGACATAATCAAAATAGTCATGTTTTAGGGTTGTCCATTAATAGCCTAGGTGAAGAATACATTTTGTGATAACAAGACCACTAAAGTGGCCTCCACATATTCCATCGTGGAATTCCTTAATGGTGTAAGAAATTTCAGAACTTGTAAGGTAGTGTAAGAGAATGCTGTCGAAACCATGTTTGTATAAAAGAACTCCCATGATGACATAATGGGAGACACTTTTAAGAAAGGCACATTGTCTATTACGAGTGAGATATGTAGGTAAAATGGAAAGGAAAAGATAGTCTGTATATTGCTTATACCAAAGGTCACCTAGGTCAAAAGTAGCGGTTTCGATAGAGTAGAATTCATGAGGAAAATAAGAGGGTGATTGTAGTCTTTGTATGGTGAAAAAGATTTTAGAGTCAGCGGGTGAAGCAGGTATCTGAGAAGCCAAACAGGACATGGTATCTACAAATTTATTAGTAGAACGTGGGGTAGTTTGAAGTGCGTAATAGTCGAAGGTGGTCAAAAGTATGTCCACATGATGCTTATACTTTTGAAGTATCTCATTACGAAACTGGCATATACCATTAACTTGGTTTATGACCAACTGTGAATCACCAAATATGTTGATTGACTTAACATCTAAGGCATAAGCAGCCTAGAGACCCAATACAAGTCCTTCGTATTCAGAAATATTGTTTGTACAGTCAAAATCAAGTTTGAAAGACAAAGGAATAGGTTCACCATCAAGAAGAATGAGGATAACACCAGCCCCACCCCCACGCTGGCACTTTGAGCCATCGAAGAAGAGTGTCATTTGGTAAGTGGGTTCGTCTAAGGAAAGGGTAGCTATAGACTCATCTGGAAAGTTGAAGTTAAAGTGTTGATTCCTGGAAATAGGTGTGTCAACCAATTGGTTGGGAATAGTTTGGCCCTTGATGGAATTTTTATGGATGAATTTGAGGTCGAGGTCAGACAAAAGCATAAGCCAATGTGCTACACATTGATTTTGATAAGGTTTGGCATACATGTAGTGTAATGGGTTAGTATTAGTAGTGACAAATGTTTTTTGGTTGAGTAGGTAATGGCGGAGTTTGGTGGTGATGAAAACTAAGGCTAAGAAAAGTATTTCGGCATGGGTATATTTGGTTTCATAGTCAAGAAGGGTATGGCTTATGTAATAAACCACTTGCTCTCAATGTTGGTCATCATGATGAGCGAGCATGACACCTAGAGAATGGTTAGTGGCTGAAATATATAGGTGAAAGGGCTAGTCATCCTTAGAAAGGAATGAGCACTAGTGGTTGAAGGAGGTATTGTTTCAAGGATTCTAAGGATTTATGGTATTCATCATCCCATTTGAATGAAACATCTTTCTTGAGAAGATGATGGAATGGTTGACATCGGTCAGAAAGTTGGGAGATAAAATGACAAATTGATTGCAACTTTCCCTGTAGGCTATGAAGCTGATAGAGATTAGTGGGTGGCAGAATTTCAAGGATAGACTTGACTTTACTAGGATTGAATTCTATGCCATGCAAAGAAACAATGAAAACTAGGAGTTTCCTGGAAAGTACCGTAAAGACGCACTTTTTTGGTTGAAGATGAACACAATATTTGATGATGCAGTCAAAAATGACTTTAAGAATGGGTAGGTGTTCGTTTCAATGCTTAGATTTGGTAATAATATCATCTACGTAATCCTCTAATACACGATGTATCATGTCATGAAAGATGTAAGTCATGGCCCACTGATATGTAACACCAACATTTTTGAGACCAAAAGGCATGACTCGATAGTAGAAATTCCCCCAAGGGGTGATGAAGGTAGTCTTGTGTTGATCCTTGGGAGCTAGTAATATTTGATTATAGCCCAAGAAACCATCCATGAGTGATAAAATTTCATGGCCAGCAGTGAGATCAACTAGTTGGTCAATGCTTGGTAATGGGAAATCATCTTTGGGATAGGTGAGGTTGAGTTCATAGAAATATGTACAAATGCAGAGTCCCCCTGTTACTTTCTTGATAGGAACGATGTTAGAAATCCATTGGGGATAATCAATGGGTAGAATGAAGGAAACCAAGAGAAGGTACTGAAGCTCTTCTTTGACTAGAAGAGTAATGCAAGGATGCATTTTCTGTAGCTTTTGTTTGATGGGTTTGGCATTAGGAATGGTTATGATATTGTGAACCATGATTTTTGGGTCGATACCAGGTATATCGGTAGAGGACAAAGAAAATGTGTTGCTATGGTCCCAAATGAAAGAGGTGATGATTTCCTGTTTAGTAACATCTAAGGATTGGCCGATCTTTAGAATATGCGGGTCATCTTGAGTATTAATGTTGATTTTGTTGGTTGATTTGTTCAACATGGTTTGTGTCTCAGAGGGTAGTGACCAGTGAATATAAGAGTCTTTTGTACCAAGGTAGGTGAGGATGGACTCATCACCCTGACATTGAATGACATTAATTAAAGGTGTATTGTCATTGATCATGTCAGGATGTAAGGATGTGAGAGAAGAGGGAGCCTCGCCATCTCATTTATATGTCAGTAGTCCCAGGGAAAAGGTGTTTATGAAAAAAAAATTAGGAGGTGTAGATTCAAGATCTATGGACTCCGTGGGTGAGGATGGTAATGTGGGTGAATGAGAAGGGAAATATTTCTTGTCCTAGATAAGGTTGATGTGAACCTAGTTCATTTAGGAATGGTTGAGTTTGGTGAAAGAGGAATTCCTAGAATGAAGGTGTCAAATATATGGTCATTTATAGGAGAATCAAATAAGTAAGAAAAAGGTGAATGATTACAGGAGACAAAATTACCGCCTAATTAATAAGAAACTTGACAAGTGTATCATACCAAATATTGGCTTATAAACAGAAGACCATAAAAGGCATTACATGATTGAGTGTTCTAAGGATGAAGAAGGTCACATAACCACAAAATTTCACATTGTGGAACGTCCCTTGAGTAAGTGGAATGTTAGAAAGGAAAGGCGGCACGGTGAATGAAGCTATTTTTGCATAACCTGGTGTGAGAGATCATGCTTACTTGGCAAGAGACCCAAAATCAAAATAGGCAAGTCTATGAAGAAATTTTTTTCTTTTTCTTTTTTATTTTTATTTTTAATATATGATCAATGTAGAAAGTCTATGTGGGATGAGTATAATATCTCCTTGAGGTCTTCATGAAGCTGATCGATGGAGGAAGATTCAAAATATTTTTATTTTAGTTTTATAAGAATAATCTTCTTTTTGTGATAGACTATGTATAGTATGGATAGCTTTGTATAGTTGTCCTTTGAGGGAGCAATCTATTTATAATAACAAAATAGAAAGATTAGATGTCCTTTTGAGGGAGTCATATTTTTGTGAGAAGTTTGACTCAAGGAGTTTTTTAAAATTTAAAAGTCCCATGTATTGATTTTTGAATTATTTTTTTGGACTTTTAGGTCACGGACAAGACTATAGAGAAGGATAGGCTCCTGTTATGAAGACAAAACTATAGTACATAGAGGTTAGCTATTAAATATGGGTTTTTAAGTGATGAATAACCATGGGATTCCATCTTGGAATAGATGAAAATTATCCATGAGAATCATGCCATAAGTAGAGACGTGGTACTCATATTTAAGATAAGGCTAAAAAGTGATGGTTAATCATGTGATTCTTGTTTAGTCATTGATCTTTACAAAAATAGGTAAATGTAAGGTGAATGGTGCTCAAGGGATGAGTGTTTAAATAGACAAAAATGTGATATAGGACTTTATTCAACAATAGAATGGTCAAAGATGTAAGGTATTGAGGGGCTCAATTTTAGGTTTATCTCCAAGTGAAGAAAAATGATAAACACCTGATCCATAGGTATGAGTAACAATATAGGGTCTAAGCTAATTATGAGAAAATTTTACCCATTTACTGTTCTCTTTTGTTACATGTTGATTTTCCTTCACGACAAGATCGCTAATTTCAAAGGTTCATTCATGGACACATTTTTCATAGGTATGTTTGATACATTTTTGCTAGATTTGGTGGTGGTTGAGATCATTGATATGACATTCGTCTAATAACACGAGTTGTATCAAATGGTCCTGATGAAAGTCATCATCATTGAGCATCTCTTTGAATGAGATACGAAGAGATGGAATATGGAATTCAAGAGGCAAGACAACCTCTATACCATAGACCAGAGAGAAGGGTGTGAAAGCAGTTGAGGTACCAATACTAGTATGATAAGCCCATAAGGCAAAAGGAATGTGTGTATTCCAATCCTTTCAAGTATTGTCAACTACTTTCACAAGAATTTTTTTAAAGTTTTTGTTGGTTGATTCTACCTGGCCATTGGTTTGTGGGTAATAAGGTGAGGAAAAAATGAGTTGAATGCTGAAGGCATCACAAAATTTTGTAAGGTTTTTTTTTTGAACTATTTTCCGTTCTTAGTCATGAGGCGACGAGGAACACCAAAGTGACAAATCATGTGATGGTTAATGAATTCACATATTTTCTTAGCTTTCATAGAAATGAGAGGCATGACTTATACCCATTTAGTGTGGTATTCAGTAGCGGTAATAATCCATTGATGACATAGAGAAGAATGAGGGTTGATCTCTCTGAAAAGATCTAAACCCCATTGAGAGAAAGGCCAAAGATCTCGTGTGACCTGTAAGGCATGAGTAGGGGTGTGTTCAAGATTAGCATGTTTCTAAAATCTCATACAAAATTTGACATAGTAACAAAAATCATGGTTTAGGGTTGGCTAGTAATAGCCCAGGAAGAGAATGTGTTTACCGATAACTAAACCATTGAAGTGACCCCAAAAAATTCCTTCACGAACTTCCTTTATGGTATAGGGAATTTAGAACTTGTAAGGCATCGTAAGAGGATACCTTCAAAGTCACATTTATAAAGAAGAGCACCGATGATGACATAAAAAGAGACACTTTTGAGAAAGGCTCATTGTCCATTACGAGAAATACCTAGAGGTAAAAGGGAAAGGGAAAGGTAGTTAGAAAAATTCTTATACCAAAGGTTACATGGGTCAAGTTCAATGTGTCCTACTAGGTTGACATCTCAAAATTGATAAGAAGGTGATTGCAACCTTTATACAATAACAAATATTTTTGATTAGGAAGGAAAAGCGGGAATTTGATAAGCAAGACAGACCATGGTATCCACAAATTTATTAGTGGAACGTGGGGTAGTTTCAAATTCATAATGGTCAAATATAGTCAAAAGTATGTTGACATGATGCTTATACTTTTGAAGTATCTCATTATGACACTGGTATATACTATTAACTTAGTTTACAACCAATTGGGAATTGCCAAAGATATTACTGGATTTAACATCTAAGGCGATGGTGGCTTAGAGACCTAATACGAGTGCTTCATATTTGGTTATATTGTTAGTATAATCAAAATCTAGTTTGAAAGATAATGGCATAGGCTCACCATCAAGAGGAATGAAGATAACTCTTGAACCACCCCATGTTGACATTTAGATCCATATAAAATAAGGTCATCTAGTAAATAGTATCATCCAGAGATAGGGTAGCCAAAGATTCATCCAGGAAATTGAAGTTAGAGGGTTAATTTCTTGAAAGAGGTGTGTCTACGATTTGGTTAGCGATGGTTTACCCTTTGATAGTTTTTTTATGGATGAATTAGATTTCTAGGTCTACAAGAAGCACGAGCCAACATCGTATCATGTTGATGTTGATAGGGCTTTGTATACATGCAATGTAAGGGGCCAATATTGGTGACAATGAAGGTTTTGTGGTTTAGTGTTGACAACTAAGGCTAAGTAGATGTTTTTGGTGTGAATGTATCTATTTTTTAATTCTAAAAGTGTACAACTTATATAATAAACCATTTATTCCCTATGTTCCTCATCACGATGAGCGAGCATCGCACCCAAGGAATGATTAGTGGCAGAAATGTAAAGGTAAAATGGTTGGTCATCCTTTGGTGGAATGATCACAAATGGTTGGAGGAGGTCATGTTTTAAGGTGTTAAAGGATTTTTGGTATTCATCATCCCATTTCAATGAGACGTCCTTTTTGAGGAGATGATGAAATTTGTGGCAGTGGTCAAAAAGATGTGAAATAAGGTGATGAATAGATTACAACTTCCCTTGCAAACTATGAAGTTGAAAAAGGTTAATAGGTGGAGGAATTTAGAGAATATCCTTGATTATAGTGGGGTCAAATTCTATGCAACACAAAGAAATGATAAAACTAAGGATCTTGCTAGAAAGAACAATAAAGACACACTTCTTGGGTTGAAGGAAAACACAATATTTTTTGAGATGGTTGAAGATGACCTTGAGGACTATAAGGTGTTCGGTCTGATGTTTGGATTCGGAAAGAATATCATCAACGTAATATTACAATATGTGATGCATAATGTCATGAAAGATATAACTCATAGCCTACTGATATGTAGCACCAATTTTTTTAAGGCCAAAGGGCATAACACGATAGCTAAATTTCCCCAAGGAGTGATGAGGGTAGTTTTGTGTTGATCTTACGGGGAAAGTAATATTTGGTTATAACCTGAGAAACCATCCATGAGTGATAGCATCTCATGGCTGGCAGTGATATGAACTAGTTGGTCAATAATAGGTAGAGGAAAGTCATCCTTGGGGTAAGCTAAGTTAAGTTCATGGAAATCCATGTAAATAAAGAGTCCCCCTATCACTTTTATGAAAATAATGATGTTAGAGATCCATTGAGCATAATAAATGGGTAGGATGAAGGAAACCAAAAGAAGGAGTTGGAGTTCTTCTTTTCCAAGAAGGGCAATATGAGGATGCATTTTCCATAGCTTTGGGTTCATGGGTTTGGCTTTAGTAATAGTGATGATATTGTGGACCACAATGTTTGGGTCAATACCAAGCATATCAATGTAGGACCAAGCAAAAGCGTTCCTATGATCCCAAAGAAAAGAAGTAAAAGCTTCTCATTTAGCAACATCTAAGGATTGGCCTATCTTTAGAATGTGTGGCTTGTCTAATGTTAATATTGATTTCAATGGTTGATTCATTTAACAAGGTTTGTGTCTTAGATGGTAATGACCGGTTAATATAATAATCTTTCGCACCAAGGTAGGTGAGAATAGACTCATCGTTCTGACATTGAATGAATTTAATAGAAGGTGTATCTTCATCGATCATGTCAGGATACAGGAAGGGAAGGGAAGAGGGAGCCTTGTCATCTCATTGATAAGTTAGAGGTCCTAGGGAAATGGTGTTCAGGAAATGTTTTTTTAGGAGGAATGGATTTTGGATCCATAGTCTCTATAGGTGAAGGTGGTGATGTTGGTGAATGGGGTGGAGAAGGTTTATCATCCTCAATGAGTTCGACCTGGGCCTTCTTGGGAGATGATTAAGAAAAGCCAATACTAATGCGGTCTTTGTGTTTATGGGTGGTACACAGGATCATAATATGATGGCCTTGTTCATAGAAACCAAAGCCAAAACCCTTCCATACACAATTATGGAGGAAGGTGTGGGAGAAATGAATATTAGTGAGAGAATGAAGGCCATATGAGAATGGTCATGTTTGGGAAGGTGGTTCAAGATAGTAGGTAGAAGTATTAAGTCCCCCATATGTTAAGTTGGTGTGAAGGTGGGGAGGATCATAAAGGAAAACCTCACCTATACGGTGATCATAACAGAGATGTTGGAAAAGGATATCATACTCTTGAGGAGTACAAAATGTGTCAATTTTGTATAGGTGGTACTCCCCCAGAGTAAGAAGTTAAAAACCACCTTCTAAGGGATCGGTAGTCGATATGTGGGTAGCTAGAATGGAGGTATTATCAGATGGTGGGGATGAAGAAGTATGGGTTGGTTGAGAAGTAGATGGGTCAGTGGATGGGTTAGCTATAGAGGTTGTGGCAAAAGTGGGAATAAAGGAGTTAGGTGTGGGAGAGGTAGTGACAAAATTGGTGGATGGGGCCATGGGTGAAGGAGAGGTAGCTATGGTGGTAGATGCCTTAACTAGTATAAGGACATCATTAGTTCTATACAACATGTTATAGGTTTTGAATGGTGAAGGGTTAACTGGAATGGTATTGTCATGTCCTTCATGTTTAAATTTTACACAACGATGTAAGGTATAAAGAACACCAATCCATGGCATGGATCTATGTTTGGCCAAGCAACATGTTGCACTAGAATTCCCTTTTTAAGACGTAGAATTATTCTGGAATGGTACGGGGGCCCACATGAATGTGGAGAATGATGGTGCCAAGGGTCAAATTTCTAGCATCTTTTAATGAACACAACATAACTGAGTTATTAAACATGTAATTGGTAGGGATGCACATTTGGTTATAGGATTTAGAGGAGATATTGTTGATGTTTGCATCGCCATCGATCACAACATGTCGAACACATATATTAACAATATAGATAGAGATGAATAGGGTGGGATTAGAGATGAATGGAGAGGCACGAACTCGTCATTATAGAAATTGAGAGCAACTACCTGATGAGTGGTAGCAGGTGTAGAGGAAGGGGATAAATTTTTGAGAGAGACCACATGGTGAGGGGCAATAATGGATGCCGCAGGCATAAGGTCATTAGGTAAAACCTTGATGGATTAGAAAACCTTCATGAGGGCATGTGGGTGAGACTTAGAGGTTTGGACAGGGTTGTACAATGAAATTTTAAGAGGTGATTGGTGTAATTGTTTAATCATTATACAATGGGTGACATCATCATAAATAGGGTATATGGGTCCATGGATGGTGATTTTTGGTGCATGTGATGATGGTATATTGGGTATAGGATTAGCAAATGAGATGGTTATTTTCTCCTCTCCTTTTTATTTCTAGGCGCGAGTGGTGATGTTAACCATATTAATATGGGTTAAGGGAGCAAATGAGTCATGATAGGTGAAGCAACATGACATGAAAAAGTATGGTGATGGAATATACTAGTGTTGTGAAAAGAAGGAAGCACATTGAACTTTTGGTGGAGGTTTGGCTAGCTCTCTTATGCAGACCATATTGATCTCGAATGTTTGAGGAGGGTAAAATGGTTTTGGAGGTGGATGTGAAGGTTGCTAAATAGGGAAGGGGTGAGGATGTGTGGTGATGGGTGAAAGTAGAACAAGGTCCTCATCTAAAAGATAATTGTTGTCAAAGTTTTCTTCAAGAGTACATAATTAGAGAAGAACGGTCTTTAGATCCTTATAGTTTTATACATTGTGCCCTAGCACATGATGGTAGGCACAATTTTTTGTATCATCAAACACTATTTGTTTAGGTTTGAGTGGGTCATAAGGTTTAAGTGGTGGCAATGTGATGATAGAGGTCTCTAATATATTTTCTAAGATTTTGGCGTACGATCCTACCAATGGATCACAATGTGAAGTAAGCATGAGTGGAGATGGAGGTGTGAGTGATTTTGGTGGGAGATGCACCAAAAGAGGTGGAATAGGTTTGAAAACTATTTTGGTAGGTAATACTATTATAGCTTTGGTCTACACCACTTTGGGTAAAGGTGTAGCAGATGAGCTAGTGGTTAAAGGTGTTGTAGGTTTGACTACCTATATGGAGGGTAGTGAGCTCTTGGATTTTGGTTTCACCTTCTTGAGTAAAGATGAAGGAGTGCGTGATGTAGAAGGGAAGGCTGATTTCTGAAGAGGATGTGTTAGCCATGGTGATAATGGAGGTGTGGTGAAAGTTGTGGGAAGTTGAAAAGTGGATGGTATGGGTTGAAGAGCTAGAAATATCATGGGTAGTGATGAGGCTAATGGAAGTGGTGTGGGTATAGGTGGTAAGGAGGATGCAAGTGACGGAGAAGGAGTACGTTGTATAGGTAAGTTAGGTTTAATAGAGGCTCATGATGAGGTAGCGTATTGCTGTGTTTTTAGTTTACCTTGGGTAGGAGGTTGTTTGGATAAGGTGGATGGGTGAGGTCCTAAGATGGAAGTCATGAAGGTGACAAAGTGGTAGTGGGAAAAATTGGTGTATGTGGCCTAGGATGTTGGGAGTTCCTCTTAGGTGGGGGGATAGTACTTGTTTGGGTTTGTGAGGATGTGCCTAAATCCATTTTTACAGGGGGATGGACTAGGCTTGATGTCGGTATGACTCCCAAGGTACGGGTAGCTTTGGATACATAAGAAGGTGCAAGTGGTTGCAGATGTAATGGTAGAGGTGTAGATTTTGGTGAAGGTGATGTGGAAGATGTCATCATGACTACTTTAGGTATGATGTATTTCATCGCCCCAAACAATTTTGGGTAAATGTTGGAAATATCAATGGGTGACATCCACATTTGAGTTGAAACAAGCATTCAAAGGCACTCCCAAAGCATGGAATTATCAATGTAGTTTAAGTAGTCTACCAAACTTGAGAATGACATGGCAGTAGAAGGAACCAATGTTGATTTTTTGGTGACTCCCATAAATAAATTTGGTGTATGTGAAACATGGAAGTGATTAGCTTCTGAATCTATGGGTAAAAGAGATGAGAACAAATAAAGTTGATCCTTGAAAGTAGGTGGAGAATTGTCACCAATAGGAAGAGATTCTTTTAATGGATCTCCTATGGTTAGGGGAGATGATGAGTATGACAAGGTAGGTTCCTCTTGTGGTGAAGAGGAAGGTGAGAATGAGTCTCCAGTGGATAGGAGAGTTAATATTCCGGGTTGGTTGCCACTTTGAGAGGAGCGTGTGGAAACTACATTGGTAGATATGGTGGAATCCTCCATGGGTGAAGAGGG
The DNA here is from genome assembly GCA_019776745.2 of Taxus chinensis. Classification (NCBI taxonomy): domain Eukaryota; kingdom Viridiplantae; phylum Streptophyta; class Pinopsida; order Cupressales; family Taxaceae; genus Taxus; species Taxus chinensis. Next base: position 599,898,215 of record CM034154.1, on the reverse strand, counting down.
AGATGAGGGAGACTCCTTTGTAGGTAAAAAACTAGGTGACACAGGTTCCTCCATGGATGAAGGATTTTGTGCAAGAATTTATTCAATACATGAGGTAGGAGGAAACTGTGCGGAAGGATCTCGGATGATGTCAAAAACAACATGCACCTCACATATATTAACATCATTGGCTGAGGAATCACCGGTATGGTTGGATGAGGGGGTGTGATTCAGGAATGGATTATTTAAGATAAGAAGGTATTAGTTAGCTAGTGCATTCTGATTGTCCAAGCCAAGATCTCCATGAACTAACATTTCTTGGATGATGTTTTTGAAGGTTATACAATTACCATCGCTATGACCTTTAACTTGATGATAGTTGCAATAATAATGTTCCTTGTGCCATACCGACATAGGATGAGAGGGTTCAAAACCAGTATGTGGTTTGATGGGTGGAAGGGTTATGGATCTATCTTTCGAGATTTTTTCTAAAATGGAAGAGTAAGGGGGCATACTTGCATTGATCTCTTCTAAACTGAAAGGTCTAGATGAAGGAAAGGTTAGATGAAGGTTTCGCTTGGTTGGATGGATGAGATGGGCCAGATTTTAAAATGGCCACGTTGGAAAACCCTTTGGTTTCAAAATAGGTATTTTGGGGTTTGGAAGAAGAAGAAGTATCATTTGATTTGAACGTAGCATTTTTGTTACGCAGTTATAGCTTATTTTCTTCAACGGTACGAATTTATAGCTTCTGGGCCATGGTAAATGCCTCATCAGAGGTGTGGAAGGTTTGGACCTGAAGAGTTGGTGATATATGTATGACACAAGACTTAGTAAACAATTCTATTAAATCTATCTAAGGTAATTGGAATGTACGTTGGTTAATCAGGTTGCACCATTGAGCAACAAAATATGTGATAGATTTTTCTTCATACTAGTGTGTGGCATATAAGTTAGTCATGGTGAATTTCATGACAATAATGATAGAAAAGTGGTTAATAAAAGCTTGAGTAACCTAGTTAAATGAGAGTTTAGAATGTCTAGGTAAAGAACTAGACCAATCCAAAGTGGGTCCCATCAGTGAAATTGGAAATGTCCAAAAGAGCAATGCATAATCATGAGCAATCAGGTAGTAGATATGTTTCAAAGACCACAAGTGTTGTTGCCAATATTTTTTACTATTGAATCAGTTGAATTTTGACATTTACCAATGCGTAGGTTATGGGTGAATAGGAATGGATGGGTGAATGGGCTCATTGCAATTTTTTTCATATGTTAGAGGGTTATGCAAACCTAAGACAGATGCTTCTAATGTCTACATCTTTTCCATCATCATTTTGATTAGGTCATTGGTGGGTTGTGATAATGGAGCATCCCCTGAGGTATGAGGGGGTAAATAAGATTGGTATGATGTAGATGGAATCCTAGTATGTAGTGGTGCCACATACAAAAAATTGTAATGGAGGGATATGAGAGGGAATGGAGGTGGAGGGTAAGTAACCTGAGTAGGTAGTAGAGTAAATAGGTGGTTGTTGGTAATAAGCATACGTAGGTGGGGTGGATTTAAATACCCTATTGGAGATTGGTGGAAGAGTTTGGGGGATAGAGAGGATGAGGTTTTGGAAGGAAGTGTAGGTTACCGATACTAAAGGTGGGTGGGATGCAATAGGTATATAGGCAATGGAAGACATGGGCATGTCTGTACAAAGAGTGATGGATGTAGGCATGGTGGATGTTGTAGGGAAAATGGTCGTTGTGGGTGTGATAGATGCAGTAGGTATAAAAAATATCGATGAGGTGGGGTCAAGATGAGAAACAACAGGTGGTAAGGTGGAGGAATCCATGGAAATACTGGTAGTGGCAGAGGAAGAAGTTACTACAAGTATAGGTGGGATGGATACATGCATACTGTAGATAAGTTTCCCAGATGAGTCATGAGTGGATGAATGGGCTAAGTAATGCTGTAAGTGGTGAGATTATGATCAAGGAGTTTTACAAACTCCTCGTCACTGGTGCTGATGGTGATAGAATGATTAGGATCCATGGGTGATAAAATTAAAGGCACAAATTGTCTAGGTGGGAGCATTTGAAGGATAGCGTGGAATACGAGGGAGTTGGCTTGGATACGAGTCTAAACCATGTGGGTTAGCATAGACCTAGTAATCTGATTTTTGTAGATGACACAGAAAAATAGAAGGAATGGATAAAAATAGTTTCGAAAGGTGAAAATTGGTGTTTTTTAATTAAAAAATGAAAACACAAGAATCGATAGAGGTTTGATAACCGATGACGGTCATAGAGGGTGACTGATAACGGTTAGGGTGACTGATACCGATTACTGTGGAATAATATTTTTTTTGATAAATGTGGTAATAACTTATGAAAATGAATATAAATCTAGATTTGACAGTGATTTCAAAGACCCATAGGTATGAAGATGTATCTGAGAAACCTTAGAAAGAATAAAAAAGTGATGAGTGATGTTTTTGTAAAATAACCCAAAAAATTAGGAAATTGAGAATAGTTAGTTAAACCGATGACGGTCAGATGAGTAAAATGGTGACAGTTGCTAGACCAATGCCAGTCACTATGAAATTTGAAAAGATGTAGAAAAGTGGGATTTAGTGACTTAGGTCCAATAAGAGACCAACCCAAAAACCTGAGTATGGTAATGATGAAATATGACACACTTAGAAACAGTTGGAATACACCAACTATGATTATGGAGTGTGAAAGGAAGAATAGAATGGAGAATACGAACTCACAACTCAAAAAAAAAATCTAGCAAAAACTAAGAAACACAAAATCCTATTGGTGAATTTTATGTTCCATCTTACGCTATTTAGGACTGACATGTGAATAGAACAAAGTTTTTTTTTTGATAAAAGGTACCCTATGAAAATCCAAGAACTAAGGATGGTTTTAGGTAAAGTTTTGGTGGGGGTGGTCCTTTCTCTGAGATAATGACTGGATAGAGAAACCATCTTGGTGCCCACTCTCAATTCTCTGATCGTGTGATCGTTGACAACTTATTTTGGGTAGGATGATGCTTAAGAAGATGTGTAAATTTTTTAAGTGATTTTGTATAGATAATGTGAAAAGTGAACTATGATTGAATTAGTCAACCATCAGCTAGGCATTAATTCTAGCATATGGGTTTCCCTCAAATTAATGTGAGCTACAATGCGACAAAAAAAATTGAAATGCAAATATTTTAAGCCCAAGTCCATAATTTAGTTTGATGTAGAAAATAGAGAACATGAAGAGGAATGCCTTTTCACTAAATGCAATATAATAGAAAGGAAGACGTGTTCTTTTTAGAGCACCAAAAACATAATTTATTTTAGACAATAGAAGCAAGGATAATATTCCATAGATGAAAACTTAATGTGATTACTTCCAAAGGGAAATAAACACACAATTTTTTTACCTAGGAATGAAAAATGCAAAAGAACCCCTAATGGGTCCCACCAGGTGCACCAAAATGTTTCAATGAATTGTTGTAGAATAATGAAGTAGTTAGAGGTAAAGGGCCAAGGAGGAATACTTGATGTTATATTGGTTGAAGGTTGAGTGTGTGTGTTTCTTATTTCTGATCCAAACTGATTGTATGAGCTTCCTTTTGGCTAGGAGGAACTACTTGTAACACAAAGAAATACCACAAGATATAGTTAATATCAAAGGTTATGGGACTTCCTAGCATGAGCTAGATCCAAGAAGTGTGATACTTCCTTGACGGTTGTTAATCCAATGATATATAACTCAATATAAAATAACTAAACATGTAAATAAAAGAATCTAATGCTAGGGTTCTAGTTTAGGTGTCTCATACTACTATCAGTGTCAATCTAATTAAATGCTTGATAACAAAAGTGGTGAATGTCTCGAGTCAGGTTGTAGGATGGGTAGGTGGTTTGAGGTTCACAGAAGGGGTCTGGGTAAGATCTGGTGTAGTTTGGGTTGATTTTGGATGATTAGTAAGATTATTGGTTTAAGGTATATTACCAGGCACAGATACCGATGTCAGTTAGGATATGACCGATGACGGTTTAGGATGACCGATATCGGTTACTGTGGATAATGGGAGAATGTAAAAAGTGGGTGTCTAGGCTCTCTCTATGTCTACACAAAGAGTTGGGAAGGTATGTTGTGAGGTTTTAATCGGGTTATCAGTTTTGGGTGAGGTTTTGTGAGTTTTAGGGGTTGTTAGGGGAGTTCTAGTGAAAGTTGATAGGAGACATAGTAACTGACGTTGGTTGAGTGACCAATTTTAGTGAAGAAGTTAAACCAAAAAGGGTTAAGGTAACTAACGTCAGTAGGGGAAAAATGGTGGTAATTAAATATACTTAGTTTTTGGACTTCTCTTTGATTGCACAAAGAATAGAGGAAGGATGGTTGGGTTTGTAAAAATGTCAGGAAGGCTCATGAATTCCTAAAATTTAGCTACAGAGAGGTAGAAGGTGATGGGTGGGAGGATGGGTGGATTGGAAGGAAAGTGGGGATGGAAGAATGCAGGAAAGAACAAGATCTAATAACAAAAGATAAAGAAGTTATTAAGTAAGTACATAAATGATGCAAGTCCAATAAACTTACTTGTATTTACATGCATGGTTGGTAAAGGATGGAAGTGGTTGATCCGTGAAGAACTTGGTGGTATGTTTTGTGACAATATTTCTCATATTTCTCATGTGAATGTTCCAATTCCTTTGAATGAGTATCAGGTGTTTTCTTGGGCTTGTGATTGAGTGTATTCTGTCATTTTGATGCTGAGAAGTTTTTAGTTCATGATTGAATTTAAGATATCTCTCAAAACATAGAATGATCAACTCGGGTAAAAGGTTCCAAAAATATATATATGGTAAATGACAATGGTTATGGTGATTGGTGTCAGTTGAGGGTTAACCGACATCAATTAAGGTGGGAAATCCTAGGTTTTCCAAAATAGGAAAATCCTTGCTATTTTTGGTGTGCTCTGATTTTCAATCTGGTTCTCAAGTGAGGGTTCACATGTATATAAGTGGGAGTATTGTTGGAGAAGGAATAGGACTTTAATTTTAGGGTTAGACTAAGTCCCAGTTGGTTAAGATAAGTGGAGAATCAATCTTAGTTAATTAATAGAGTCTAGGTAATATGGCTAGGTGAGGTGTAAATTAACTTAATTAAAGTAATTAAATTAATTAATATTGTGAGGATGAGCATTAATTAAATTATAAGTAATTAAATTAATATGAATGCAGGTTAAGGGGTCATAGTTAGGTGAATACATTATGCTAATTAATTAAAGTGGGCCAAGGGGAGTGTGACCCAATTTTGGTGTCTATATGGGAAACAAGAAAACACAGGTGTAAAACAAACTAAGTGTAATTTAGGCAGATTTTCACCTTGTCTTAAGACAAGTGAAAAACTAGGACAAAGTAACATGTCGTAAGTCTCATGATGAATAACATATAGTTTCAACTTAAATGGATTTTTGCCTTGTTCGAATAATAAGGTTTTGAATCCAAAAAAAATTCACTTTGTGAGAGCTCTTTGAAACACAATGTCTACATAAAATTGGCTCCAAGCAACAAGGTCCTAGTGGTTCTCTCTCTAGGTGTCACAAATTAGCTCTGCTAGCTTTCTTTGCAAAGAAAGTCACACTAACTAGTCTTGTAGTATCCCAGATTTACATTACCCCTTTAATACAATGGGTAATAAATGTGTTCAGTTGTATTTTCACTAGGGTTGCAATGGAGATAAATTTTACTCTAATTTTACCAAGGCATATTAATTAATTAGGTAGTGGAGTATTTTCCCATTTTGTTCAAAATATTCCCTCTTACATGAACTAATTTTGGGTTCCTAGGAGCATACATATTATCATTTGAAGGCTTATGCCAAAGGGAGTTTTTGCTAGTTTAAAGTGGACAAATCGTATCTCTTAATTGAAACTTGTATATACAATGTTTTTCAAAGTGGTATGTTTTATTATATTTTTGATTAAGCCATTTGGTTTGGACCATTTTTGGCAACCTATAACACACATGTATGTTATAGTTTGGTTTGAAGAGAGTTCTCATTTCTTTGGAAAGCATTAGGTCCAAGACATAAATAGTTAGTAGTTATCCAAAAATATCTACAATATCATAAAAAGAGGATTAAATGTTGTTTTTGGTTCTCAATATCTTCCAATAATATGAGAGAAGAGCATACACAACAAGTAACCCAACTAGATAACAATGAAAAGCTTGTAAATCAAATGACCACAATAATACTTTGTAAATCAAGGTTAATTCCCAATTAATCCAAGTGTTTTTTAGTGAAAAATTAAAGTTGTTTTTGGTTCTCAAGATCACATAAGGTGCCAGAGAAGAACATACACAAGCTTTAGCCTTAGTTTTTTTTATCAATTGAAAGCTCTTAAATTAAAGGATCATATAAATTCCATATGAAAATTTAATACCCTTAAGCATAAAAATGAATAATGAAGTTTCCCAGTTACGTTAATGTTAGCAAAAGAAGCTTTAGATTTACTTTTGATTCTCAAGATCACACAAGTTGCAAGAGAAGAGCATACACAACCCTATCCCAAACTCATGAAAAGCATGAAAGAAATAAATTCATCAAAACATAAGTAAATATGTTAGATAACGTTCTCTAAATTAGAAAACCTACAATAACAGAAGCTGAAAACCCTATAAAAATGATGAAAACATAAATAAATTGAAATTGAAAATTTGAAGTTTGAGCCAAATTTACCTTATAATGCTAGTGCGCCCATTAACATAGTAGTGTGGCCTTGATAGTAGCAACGTACCTCAAATAACACCAGCATTGCCTTAACAATGCTAGTGCACCTTTGTCAAAAATGCATAGTCAATTAATTTGTGTGCATCCATAGAGGCTTGAGCACACACTTCGAAGCACCAACACGACTAGCATAAAGAGGGTAAAATTTCAATGGAACACATGAGTGTCTAATGAAGAGTGAGCGCATCCCTAAGAGCACAAACATGACATTGAATACGTGAATTTACCCCTTTTAACAGGAGTGTAGCCTTGAATATGTGAGCGTGTACCTTCCTCTAGGTGGTCAAAACATAGGTTTTGACAAGAAAAATTTGATAAAGCTTAAATCTTTGACTTTCTAATGTAATTTTGAAGACACTTTATCTCCTTAAATCCTGCAATGAACATGAAAATAAACTAATCTAGTGTAAATAACTATCAAAATTTAAAATTAATCTACAAAATTTAAAATTTACTATATAAAAGTGTGAAAATAATCTATAAAGCTTAAAAAATAAATGAATGCAATGGGGAAAGCTCCCACTATGTGTACCAAAAGATACCTACTAAAAAATCTAGCAAATCTAAATAACTAGACTAACACCACATAGTCTTTTAAAAAAGATATGAATTAAAAATAGTAACATCAACTATTAAAGGTTATTGGAGTACTTGAAAGAACTAACATGATATCAATCAATCTTAGCTAAATCATGCCTACTTAGTATGAATTGCTAACTAATATAAACCTAAATCAATCTAAGAGAAATCAAATTATGGTTTTTTGTTACTTCAAAAATGGTGAGAGGATATCTCTAACAATGGATACAAGGCCATATTAAATATCCCTCTACTAACTAACATGAAGATTGGAGGAAAAGATTGAGAAAGCTAATCCAAGGAGGAAGTAAGGCTCTTAATCATAATTATTAAATCACATGTAATTCAAAGCATGGTGTAAAGTTTAATGGTAGGTGCTTAGCCTGTTTATAGTTTTCTATTTGGGGAAAAATTACATCTTGGTGCATGTGGGACTAAAAACACAAATTAGATTAAGGTTTGTTAATCATGATTAGTGAATTAACAAGTGATTAGGATGTGAGGAGCCTTAATCAACTACTTAGGGTAAAATAAGAAGATAGGATAATATTTTGAATCCTTACAAGATGTCTTGGAGGGAAATGGGGTGATTTATAATGGTTGGACGAGGGGATTGAGCCAAAATAGGGTAAAATAGGCTTAATTATCTAATAAATGCTAATTATTTATTCGGAAGAGGTATATGACTTATTGTTGGGCCCTGAATTGACTAAGTCCTAAAGAAAGGGGCAAGCACGTGGAAAAGGTAGTACAAGAGGAAGGATCTTGGGGAAAGTGCATAGGGGAACCAATTTTGAAGGGTTTAAGTAAGGACTAGGGTGTGCACAGAAGAAGAGAAGGGTTTAAGTACTTGGCCACTTTTTGTTGGCTTGGTATCACATGGAAAGCATGTGAAGGGTCGAGTAGGTGTGATGAGTGGATAAGGTGCTACCTTATAGTATTTGGAGATCAAGGAAAGAATATGCCATGAAGGGAATATTATGGGATAAGAATCATTATAGTTAGTGGAGGCTTATTAGGGTTTAGTGAGCTGGAAAAGGCACTTGATCATGGAAGGGAATGATTACATTTGATATTCAGCTTGCTCATGATGGGTTTTCAGGTGGTTGTGAAGAAGATCCAGATTCTATTTAAAGGGATGCTTGTTTCCAAAATAGAGAGGGTTCTAGATATAATGAAGGGAGGTGAATAAGAAGGATATAGATAAGAGGCATGTAGAGAGATGCTTAGTTCATAGGATAATAGTATCAAGAAATATCTGCGTAGAGTGTCTTGTAGGGTTTAAGATTGTATTTAGTTATGCATTAGTATGTTATGACCCTTTTGATGTACTGTGGCTACTATAAATACTTATGAATCAATATATGATTGGAAATTTTGGATATCTATGCTCATGGGTATAAAACCTTATGTTATTCATATTGCTATGGCTAAGATCTATTTCCTTTATTCTTGTTACAATATTTTCTTCCTTGTATGGTGCATTTGTTCTTAGATCTAATATCCTTACTCATGTTCTAGGGTAAATACTTGTATTTTTGTTTCTATAAATAATCCTCCATTAATAGCAAAGCATTCTTACAAAGCTCACATAAAAGAGGGGCTTGCCACCCAGGCATTTATCGGGTGATCACCCACTATAGAATGGGTGATAGACTGGCGCACTTGGGGTTTAAAGAGAGGTTTGAGGGTAAGAAACATGACTAAATTTTGGTTTCGTTGTCAGGACCTCTTTTGAAGATGTTATAAGAATGGTGTGTGATGACAGAGCACTTGACCTTGGATAGTGTCAAGACTTGGCTTAAAAACAAGGAGGATGAGTTTTGTCAAAGATTCAACACTAGACCTGAGTTTGATGCACATAAATAGGTAGAATAACACCTATATCATGAGTGTTTATGAGACCTTCTTTTGTAATTTCCAATTAGAGTTATATGAATGGCTTTCAACATATACATCAAGGTCAATTTGTTATTATAGACCTTGTGTATGGACCTAAGATGAGTTTTAGAGGATGTATGATGCTGATATGATCTAGAATCATGTTGTTGATCAATGGTGGAGTAGAGTATTGACTAACTACACCCTATAATAGGTGATTTCTACGTATGCTTGTCCAAAGGTTTCTTAGTTTGAGTTCCTGAGGGGTCAAGGGGATCATTCTTGCGTGTTACACTGTTAACCATTAAAATCATGATCATCACCTTGAGTTTGGAGGCATTTTCTATTACTGGCTAAACTCCCACTAAGCATAGTGCGTGGAAGCTAGTGTGGTGAAAGATGATGGGCCTTGTGGCTGAAATAGAAAGAGAAGAGAGATGAATCAAGTATAATGAATCTTGGGAGTGGGAGTTGGAAAAATAGCATGAAGTTTTAGGAACAATGGACTTATGGAGGCAAACATTGTGGGAAGGATTTGAGGTTCACACAGAAGGTGTTGGATATGAGTAGTTTGTGCTACCCCATCTTGGAAATCATAGAAGGGAAAACCCCTTGGATTTTGGTAAGATCTCATCGTTTATAGAAATGAGAGTCATAGGTGTACATCTAAGCCCACCTAGTGACCAAACCCTAGTGTTTAGTTTTCCAAATCTAGAGATAAGTATTGCCAACCCAGTTGGTCTTTGTATTGGTGATCGAGTGACACCTAGGAGGTATAATTTTTAATTTGGTACATCTATGACCACACAATAATTTCATGTGTTTGGAGGTATCTTATCTGGTATGAAATTTGGGAAAGGTGGGGGTACACGAAGTTTGAGTGCCAAATATCAAAGTGCATCAACTTCATAGACTGTTGGTGTGTAGTTTAGCACAACGATGGGTTTGTAGGGTACAATTGTGTCTGACCCCTTACCTACAATAGGAGGAGGATCTGGAGGATCAAAATGGGTAGAAGCTAGTGGATCTAGTAGTGTTGGTGGTGGAGGAAATATAGGAGGAGGTCATGGTTCTGGATATGGTGGGCAAGGGCCTTAACCACCTCAACAAGTTTTTTTGAGATATATCTCCATCTTCCTAATTAAAGGATGTGGAAGATGCCATACAACATGTGCAAAAATGTGAGTTATTGTGGTGCGCAAAGGTTATCACCATTTGAAAGTGAAAGGTGAGTGAGTTTAAAACTATGTTGCAAAGACACACACATAGTTGGTATAAGAAGTATGACCCACACCAAATGGTGGTGGATTATATTGCGCTATGTGATGCTTTTTTGGTAGAGTTTCATATTCTTGAATTTAAACGGAAGAGAATCAAATATCCGAAGGAGATCCAACAAGGGATGGTAGAGAGTGTGCGGGAGTATGATGCATGCTTTAAGAATCTTCTATCAAAATTTTCTCATGATATTCATCCTTCACAACATGCTTAGTGGTTCTTTAGGGGCCTGATAACACCTTTTAGGTGAGTGATTTCCTACAAGACCTTCATAGATCCATGTGAGGCCTTATAGGTTGCCTTGTATGCTAAGGTAGTTAGAAGCATTGATACCAGAGTTATCCCATTTCCTAAAGAAAACATTTCTTCCATGGAAAAGTAGCTTGAGAAGTTATCTACAAATTCAACTCAGGAGGCTCACAGTGGGCTATGATGCACGAATTATGAAGTAGAGAGTCACACAAAGGATAGCTACCCATGAAGGTTAGTGTGTGCCATGTTAGTAGAACATGATATTTTCCATGAAGATCCTGATACAAGTAAGTGCAATCTATTGTAGCACATGATCTATAAAAATGTGTCTTATTATGGAAAGATTATCACCTCTACTACTCATGACACCAAGGATTGTAGGTTGATCCACTAGATCCATGATGCCATTGATATTGGTGTGCACTAGACTAATATTACCAGTAGTGATAAGGATGAGGGACATCACTATAAAGGACAAGAAGATAGAGGAGGTCGAGGAAGAGGATTTTGGGGAGGATTTAGAGGGCATGGAAATCATGGAGGAGAAAGAAGTGAATTTCCCCGTGGAACCTACTATAATTATGTATCTATAGAAAACTATAAGCGCAAGTGTCCCAACATGCTACAATTTTCATGGTGTGGAAAGAAGCACAAGTACGAAGATTTCCCGTAGTTGTTTGAACAAATGAGCCAGAACCAGAAGAAGGAAAATAACACAAGGATGGTAATCGTGAAGCATGCTGATCAATAGTGAATGCCTAGGTTGTTGTAGAATCTTGAAGTAGAGCCTGTTTTGGTAACCACATGAGATGAGGCTATGCATGCAACAAAGACTCCATAACAAAGGCCTCTCATCAATAGGGAAGAGATATTACATGGGAAGTATTTGGATCAGACTCATCAGAAGGAAGTATACCAGGAGACCATGGAGGTGATTAGAAGCCTTCAAGGGGAAATTCAATGTCTAATGGAGCAATCATGAAAATTGAAGTAGAAGAAAAATGATGAGCTACCTTAGACGGATATGGATGAATTTAGAGAAGTATGTAAGATGCTACACCAAGAGGATATCATCCCTCTGTTAGGAGAGTGGTTGAGGGTGTAGACACCAAAATTGGATCACACTCCCCTTGGTCCCTTGTCAAATAACTAGCTTAAACATACTCACCTAACCATGGCCCCTTCCACCCCACATAATAATTAATTTAATTAAATTAATATATATATATATATATATATAATCAAAATATTTATTATCTAATTATCTTAATTTCTACCCCACCACCTCACCTAGCCACCTCACCCTAGACCTATTTTTGGCATGTTTCCATAATTAACTAAGACATGATCTTACTTTCCTTAATGAGCTAAGATTTCATCTAACCCTAAAAGCACATGCCTAGGATTTCTCTAACCACATTCCCACTCATTAGAAGGGAAGCTTCCATTCTGATCCATGGGAATAAAACCAATCCATCCCAAGAAATCAAGGGGATCTGCCATTCTTAGCAAACCTAGGGAATTCCACCTTAACCGACACCGGTCACCCCTAAACTGATGTCAGTTAACCTAGAACCATCATTGGTTACCATTTATTCACCTTAGTAACCTTGTTTTTGGGTTGTCACATTGTCAGATCAAGAAATAAAAAAAGAGGAGCCACATGCAAAAAGAACAAGGGTCTTTTTGTGCATCCAAGCATCCATAACCATCATCCATATAGATCTAGAAGCATTAGACTCACGATAGAATTCCGGGAAGAAATGCCATGACACAAAACACCATTCCTCCATCCAACCGTCACCTCCATCCAGCCATCAAACTTGCATCACAATATCTTGTTAAGCAACATTCTTCTATTTTTGTTCTAGTAAGCTCTGTTACCTTTGTTATTAGTTTCTACTTGTACTCACACTCCACCATTTATCTCTATACAAGTTTGATCATTCCTTCACCCACAACATAAAATCACCTATACCTAACTATTAGACACCTTTGAGTATTTCCAACACCTCCCCAGATCTACACCCACTCCTCACCATCTCTGATTCAGTCTCAGAAAAATCCCTAAATCACGAACTATTGATTTATTGAAAACCTACAGTAACTGTCATCAGTTATTACTATATCATCATCGGTCATACCAGACTGACACCGGTCTCTGTGTTTTATACTCTGCCAATAACATAACCAACCTACCTTCTACCACATAAATTAAACAACCCAGAACCTGACCTTGACCAGTCCCACAACCTTGATAACTGCCTACCTTCTGGATCTGACTATAGCCTAGTCTGTTATGTTAAGATTTACTTATAGTACTTGAATGAGATACATAAATCATATCAAACACAGTAGGATTTACTTTACTTCTCACATTGAATTGTTTTTAAATAGTGGATTGAAAACCATCTAGGAAGTAACAAAATTCCTAGAGATAGCACTCGCTAGGAAATCCACTATCATATATCATTTAACTATTATTTTGTGTTCTTGTTGTTTATTTCAGGTAGTTCCTCCTAGCCAAAAGGAATCTCTCATAATCAGCATTGGATCGAGAAGTCAGAATGTGCATAACAACCATCAATCGATCAAAAATAATAGGCATTCCTCCTCATCCCTTTCCCTTATCTGTTTTATCTCAAGAAAGTAAAGAAAATAGTAAAACAGAGGGTCAAAGTACCAGGCACTGGAGAAGAGCATAAGAGGTAGGTCTTGCATACCAATATTTCTTCTCACAATATTGTTAATGGAAAAGAGATCACATTGAATGCAGTTGTAGATGGATGGATCTTTAGTAATATTCTGATTGACATGGGTGCAAAAGTAAATGTTCTCACCTTGGACGTAAGAAATAAAATGGGGAGACCCCTATTGTAACCATATTTGAATGTGATGTATATGGAAAATAATACGAAGGCTATGCCCATCGGTATGTTAAAGGATGTGTTTATAACCATCCAAGGGGAAAATTTCACTGGATATTTTGAAGTCTTAGCACTTGTCAAGGTGGATAAATTTATAGCATTACTTGGGTACCCCTGGTGTTACAAGAATAATGTTGACTTGCAGTTTAACAAGGAGTACATAAGTTTCAAGAACAAACACATCATCATTCCATTGACAAATGTGAAATTGTTGCCCTATATAAAATATTTGGGAGAAGAGGACTTAGATAGGATCTATATTCAAACCATTAGAGACCCCAAGGTTGTTCATCCATTAGAATAAGGTGTCATTAAAGTGGGAAGATGCTCAATCTATAAGCGATACAACTAGTGTGGCATTTGAAAATTAGGTGCATAGGACCTATGAGCTGGTGGGGAGATAAATGAGGGGTACTGTGACTCAAGTTGCCAGGGTACACTCAGTTAGGCACCTGTGATGAAGACATTTAACGAGTTATATGGGGGAAGGAAAAATTGATGTTTTTCTGAGAGCAATGGAAGTTCAGTGGACTTGTCAGATTGAAAGGAAAGAAAAACAAAGAATATTAAATCCTATTTTTTTTATGCTGCTCCAAAAGCTATTATTAAACGAGCACCAAAACTTTAGAGAGGAATATGGAAATTGAGACCACAGAAATGGAGAAAGAGGAAAATAACACCATGCATTCAAGTATAGTTATTCAGAACCATGAAATTGCTTTCTATACAAATGGTGCAAATAGCAAAAATTATGTCCAATCATACATGATACAACCTTAAAGATTGTACCAATCATAGAAAATAAAATTTTAAGACAATTTACCCTCATAATAATATGTATGATGCTCCAACCCTGTGTGAACACATTATTTCTATTTATTAGACGTATTACATGCATTCACTCTGCACAAAAGTGACATCTTTGTGTTATTTAATATTTGATAGGTGTAAATAGGCATGGATATAAGTTGAAAATACTGAGGAACATATTTTATTTATTAGGCCCAAAATTTAGTAAGGTTGGCTTATAGAGTATGTGGAAAAGGGCCTATTTTTGTAAAAGTTAATCTTTAATTTGAGTGTTTGTGTCTCTAATGAAAATGTTCTATGAAAATCAAGAAATTTCCAGACTAAAATATTTTAAAATTATTTATATTTTAAAAGTACTGTCAATGAGAAGAATGTTGATGTAAGACGAATGTTGATGTAAGGTTGCAAATTAAATATATGTTAATTGTATTATTAGGTTTATATTAGAGTAGGATTTAGATTTTTTTAAAAAATTTTAGAGCATAATTTATATGTAGTTATATGTAAGATAGAAGATATATATATAGTTTTGGTATATGATTGGTTATTTGTTATGATATTAGTTTAGTTAAGTATTTATAAATTATTAGTTTACATTAAATTTTTATTGGTAGATCAAATTTTCATTTTTCAGATTTATTTTTCCTTCTTTTCTCAATTTTCTTATATTCCATCTCCCTCTTCTCTATGGTTTTTGATTTATTTTCATCCAATTTCTATTTTCTATAGGATGATGAACATATTTTTACTATGAAAATGGTTACATATATATTAAATAATACTCTGGTATTACTAGTCTAGAATTGGATGAGCGGGTAGTAATGGAAGTGAGTGAGGATTTTGTGAGTGTATTCTCTACAGTTATGGATTCGAAATGTCTGTTAACTAGAAATAAACACCCTGTTTAAACTCCATTTTTACAGTTAGATACCATAAAAACCTCTGGTACCGGATTTGGCACTTGGGAAAACATTTTAAAGGTACCTCCTCAAAAACATGTGGGTCCTCAGTCTCTTGCATCTATATAGAATCAATCACTATTGAAAAGTACAAATGACAAGGAGGGGGTGACTTTATCCATGTGCCTGATGGATGCCTGCATCGAGCACTAGGGAAAATGAATCTCGCCCTTATGGGTAAGTTCTTGGGTGTTAGGCCCAATATCAATGCCATCAAAAACTGGTCCATGCGTCGTTAGTAACCTAAAGGAGATTTGGTTATTACAAGCATGTCTAGAGATTATTTCCTTTCCAGATTCAATCAATAGACAGATCTTGAAACAATATTGCTTGGTGGACCCTAGTGTATGGGAAACATGGGGCTTTTCCTAAAAAAATGGTACCCAGGCTTTAACCCTATTACTAAAAACATTCACACTATTCCTACATGGTTTAGGCTACCAAGAATTACCCTACATTACTGGGATGATGATATCTTGCTTCATATTGCGAGGTCAATCGGGTGTCCAGCTGGAGTAGATGGGCCTACTAAAAACAGATCTAGACTAGCCTTTGCTAGATTTTGCATCTCTTCTGAAATGGAGAAAGAACTACCTGATCACATCATCCCACAATCAAAGTTTTTTCCATGGCATCAAGTGATAGACTATGAAACTTTTTAATTAAGATGCAAGAAATTCCATAAGTTAAGGTATTTCACCAGGAAATTCCCTTTACACAAGAACCAAAAGAATGAGAGATCTAGAGATTCCTTAAAAGATACTGAAAATAAGCCTAAGGATAAAGAGAAATCAAATGGATCAGGGTTTTCATTGGAAAACATCTCTTAGGAAGAAAAAATGGATGGAAAAGATTCACCTCAAGAAAATAATCCGCAAGCCCAGATTCAAAATGATAAGGGGATAGATAAAAATATCACTAATCCGATAGATTTGAAATACAAAAGGAACAAAAATGGTTTCAAAACCCCTATAAGGAAATCAGTAGTTTGTAGGAATATTTGGAGACCAAAAAATCCCTTAGTAAAAAGGGGGAGATGATTTGTAGGAAAAAAACAAGCTCAATTATCTGAATCTTCAAAAGCCTATAAAGCTATATATAGAAGTGGATGAAGATAACACAAGTGTTTCCATTAACCTACTAGCATAAGATCAAGAGAAGATGGATGATATGTTTATTGATCAGTCGATTACCTCTTCTCAGGATAAGGATAAGGAACATGTACAAAACAACAAGATAACAACATCAAAAGGACGAGATGAATGCTCATCCAGAAAATGAAGAATCACTAGAATCCATATTAGAAGATCTAATTGAAGAAGAAGAAAATAAATAATTGGATGATCTCATGAATGAGGAAAATCCCTCCCTATCTCCTGATATTAAAAATCTCCTCACTCTTTCCAGTGAAAAGCTTTCATTCAATACCAAATGAGCAACTTCATAGTAGGAGGACTCAGATTATGAAAAATAAGAAGGGGACCTTACCCTAACTCCATCCAAGATACTCACTGACTGTGAGACTTATTTGAATAATCGATTCTATTTCACCAATAAGTTGTGTACATATGAGAAAATAGATAAGGTAAAAGTAAGCAGGAATACCTATGAAATGAAGGTGGAAGGTAGAATGCATGCATTTTGATTTCCTAATCCAATGTTGATTGTGAGAACTTCCTTTTTGTTTAGAGTATTAGACAATATATGTTAGTGGAATTCCTATCATATGTTATATTTGGGAAGTGTGATACTTCCTAGATGGATGTCAATCCACTATTTATCAAATAAATGAACTAGAATGCAAGAAATAGAGGTCCTAGTACTAACAAGTTGATTTCAGTATCTCAAGTTATTAAAAATATATTTGATTAAGTCGAATATTGCAATACAAAATTAGATCTAAATGAGGTTGGGTTATGTTTAGGGTTGGGTAGGTAGCCAAGGTGATTAGAATAGGTAAGGATTAGGTTTTTAGTGGTTTTGGGTTATTTGGGTGAAGGTTATTAGGTCATTGTTATAGGCAGGATTACTGGTTATAGAGATCGACGTTGGTATAGTATGACCGATGACAATTTAGAGGGAAACCGACGATGGTCAAGGTGACCAGTGTCAGTAGAAGAGGAATGGTAGAAACTCAATAAAACTTGGTTTTGGAGGTTCTATGTGATTGCACAGAGAATAGATGAATGATGAATAGGTTGGTAAACATGATGAGAATGCTTAGAGATGTCTGGGGGTTGAAAATGGGGATCCAAAAGTTTATGGGTGGTTATATGGGTGGATTGACAGGAAGGTGAGGATGATAGGATTTAAAATAGAAAGCTAAAGAAATGATGATTTAAGTATGGAATGATACAGATCAAAACACACTTACTTTTATTTATAGGCCTCATGGTTAGATGAAGGCGATAGTGGTCAGTGTCATGGCAGTGCTTCCCAGAATGCTATTGTGAATGCTAATGCCTTCATATTAGTCTTGGTGTTGGCTAGGGTGTGTTTATATATGCGAGAGGGATCTGGTTTGTGCTTGCATGCAGATCTATCTCTCTCCAAACTTGAATAATTCTTCCAACCTCTGGAAAAAGGTCACCAAAGTGAATATATGGTAGCAAATGACGTTTTAGGTTAACTGGCATCAGTTTAGGGTTAACCGATGTTGGTTAAGGAAAGAAATCCTAGGTTTTTCTGAAATAGTAGATCTTGGCTATCTTTTTAGTCAGTTATACCAATTGGTTTGGGTCTAAAATGGTATTTTATGCTTAAGTAAGTGGGCATGGTTCTAGAGAAAGAATATGCATCTAATGTTAGGGTTAGAGTAAGTCTCGGTTAGTCAAGTATATAGAAATTAAGTCTTAGTTAAATAAAACATGCTAAGAATAGGTCCATGGTGAGGTGTCTAGGTGATGAGGCTAGGTGAGGATATTTTTTAAATTAATTAAAATAATTAATTCAATTAATCATGTGTACTATGGGATATGAATATGTAATTTATGGCTAATTTAATTAACAAGGATATAAGGGTGGTATGACCTAATTTTGGTGTCTACATTTTGCCTCTTTTTGTCACGTAGCTTGTATTTGTAAGCGATAATGACAAAAATAGGAAGTGATTGCCCCATGTGTGGGTGAAAGCGGGGTTTCCCCAAGTGTGGGTGAAGGTGATCCCCCTCAAACTAGTAATAGATGAGGTGTTATATGGAATCGTTGAGTGGTTTGATAAATGTGTAGTTGGTGTGAGTTAGAGTTGGTGGGGAAGAGTATAGGTGCTTTAGAAAATCATAATGGGAAACTCGGGTAATAGGTAATAGGTCGGGGTCAAATCGGGTAATGGGTAATGGACACTGAATGCACACACACGTATAGACTACAACATGGTACCATGTTTAAGAGCTTGCCAACTCTGCATCATCCAAGGTCGATAGATTTATCCCAACAAGGTTGAAGTGATTTAAGTATCCAAGGTATAAGATATGGTCCGGAAACACAATGTAGGTTAGGTGCAGGAACATTTAGGTATGTATTGGTACACTAAAGGCTGGGTCAAGATAAACAGAATGAATATAGGAAAGGTAAGGTCATCAGGACAAATGACATGGGTAGAGGAATCATAAGGTATAACGAGTACATAAGGTCAATGGTCACAAAAAGTAGGCCAGGTCTAAGTAAATAGGTCATGACATGGGTAAGGCAAAGGTATAGGTAAAATAATAAATCTCTAGACATAATTAAGGAAACGTAAGGGTAGTTTGGGCTTGTAGGCATGTTGCAATAAGTGTGGGTAAGGTCAAAGGGTATCTAAAAATAATGAGTTGAGGTCAAAAATGGGGAAAAAGGGGTGAAAATGGTAATGATAAGCGACTGATGCTAGTTATAACGTAACTGATGTCAGTTCAGTATGATCAATATCGGTCAAGTCAAGTTAGGGTTAATAAAAGGAAAAATTCATATTTTACGGATTCATTTTAACTTATTTTCATTTGTGAAAATGACGGAACAATAATACCTATGTGGAAAGAGACAAGACGAGGAAGAGAGTTGAGTTAGCGAGCCTCATAGCAGGTGATTGGCATTCAATTGGTGGGTCTATGAGATAGGTTTGAGTGATTAGATTTTTAGGGATATTCGAGGTAGATTTGTGTCATAGTAGAGGTAGGATAGGGTTTGGGTGGGCCACCAATGTAACGATCAAACATACCACCATGCAGGTAGCACCAAGATGAGGTAGGAATCAGTCCGATTCCATTCGTTTGGTGGAAAATAACATGTTGAAATCAGTTGGGTTAAAAAGGTTTTGGGTGGGAGTTTTATTTTGAATTTGTGGGTAAAATGATGTAAATGAGGGAGGGGCAAGGTCCAATGTAGCTTAAATAGGGTTGGCAATGAATTTAGGTTAGGTTTGGGCAGGGTAGAGTAGGTGTATAGGTTGTTTTTAGGGATTTTGGTAGATGAGGAGGGTTGTTTTCAATTTGGGCACTACAACAGAGATCGACATCGGTCTAAGGTTGGACGATGCCAGTTTTATTTAGCTGGAATCGGTGTGGTATTAGGTGAGTGACATCGGTTAAATTAAACTGATGTCAGTTAAGGATAATCAGTGACGCTCAAGGTGACTGGTGCCGGTTTGGGTGGATGAGAAATAGGGGTAAGAAAGGTTAGGTGGGCAAGAAAAATAGGCAAAAAAATGGGGGAAGGGAGGGTACATGTAGAGAGATGAGGGTAGAATGGTAGCATTGACGTAAACGATATCTAAGTAGGTGAAATGATGTTTTTAGAATGGTGAGTCATGATTGCAATAGGGTAGAAGGCTTGTAGGTGAATTAGGTAAAATGTGTTGAGGAAGGTTTATTGTGGTTAGGTATGTTCTGGGGGGTTATGAGGTAAGTGGAGGTTGTCAGGTTGTAATAATTTTGTGGTTTGGTTAGATGCTGGCTAGGGACCAGCTACAGATGTGGGACAAAGTACCACCTCTGTTGCTAGTGATATGACTGAGTGTGACCAAAAAGGAATGTAGGCATGTGAAATATTTTGTCTTGAGTGGGATCTGACACTATAGGCATGTATCTTGAGATTCAAGTTTTTTTTTCATGCTCATCGATAGATGGGACTCAACGACCAACACATTCTACTTACTGACAGGTGAGATCACTGTCACCTTGGAGGATGTATACAAGATTTTATAGATACTGATATTTGGGGAGTAGGTTTATTCTATTATTTTAAAGGCATAGTGGGTTTTTTTAGAGAGGTGATGGTAGAGATTAGGTACCATAGTGCGAGTTTGAGCTATGGAGATATGTATGTAGCCCATCCTCAGGAGATGAGATTGGTGGTTTTGCTGATGGAGGAAGTGTTTTGCTTTTCCTTTCCAGATGTAGAGGGTGGGAGATTCCCATGTGAACTGATGGGGGTTCTCTAGGACATGATGAAGGATTTGGTTCATTTTTCCTGCGCACTAACATTC
Organism: Taxus chinensis; assembly: GCA_019776745.2. Classification (NCBI taxonomy): domain Eukaryota; kingdom Viridiplantae; phylum Streptophyta; class Pinopsida; order Cupressales; family Taxaceae; genus Taxus; species Taxus chinensis. Next base: position 599,877,300 of record CM034154.1, on the reverse strand, counting down.
TTGGTGTAGCTGTATAGAGAATTGTGGGCCTATGAGAGGATGTAAAGGTTCAACTTGTGGTATACACTACTTCTACATTGTTAGGCGTATGAGCACATAGTATGTGTGCATCTAGTTGGTTTTCCCCGACAGGATTGGTTCAAGGGTGGTTTGGTCAGGGTTGGTTACTCACGATGGGTACCACTCGATGGACAACATAGGGTGACTAGGGTTACGCATGATGTGGCATATTACAGGTGAGTATTAGAGGGGTTATATGGGATTGATATTGTTTGGAGGCCATATGTTGGCTTTACTTCATACATGCACATGGCAAAGGAGTTAGAGGAGTTGCAGATGCTCAGGTGGATATAGGGGCGCCATGTTGGTAAGTACGAGAAGATACCAGTGGATAGGGTTAGATGGCAGTTTAGGATACCACATGACATGCATCCATAGTTCCCATAGTATATGAGAGATGACATGGAGATGCCTATATCTCTACCATAACTGACTGTTCTGATAGGGAAGGAGGAGCAAGTGGTGGACAAGTAGATTGATGATGTCAGGGTCACTGATAAATATATGTAGTAATGGGTTACACAACTACAGGAGGCAGCACCGAGGCTGGGGGAAACTTAACTTAGACACCATTATAGTATAGAGGGATACCTTGTAGGTTTTGGTGGCCACCTTTAAGACACAACTTGGAGTATTATAAGGGCATCTCATAGGGTTAGAGGCACATGTTACCACTTTATAGGCATAGGTGGTAGCCCTGCAGGCCCAAGTTGTATAGGGACATGTGCCCACATAGGGTGGTGATGGAAACGAGGGACAAGTAGTCACCTTAGAGGCATAGATAATAGGTTTGTAGGGCTAGTTGGCCACTGTACAGGCTCATATTGTGTCCCTAAAGGCCCAAGTTACACTGTAGGAACCTCCACAAGAAACAGTGAGATAGGGTCCCATATCACATACAACAGTGGGATAGGGTCCCATGGTACAAGGATGAGGACAGGGTATATAGATATAGGGTCTGAGGCTAGCCTTAACAGCACATAGTTCATAGGTTACTATGAGACCTATGACACCACCTCAAACGGTGTTGATGGTAAGGTTTAGGGATGCCCTAAATGAGGTGTGGTATTACTAGGATCACTTGATATCCGCATTGATAGATGTCCCTTCCTATGATGAGTATAGGGAACAATGGGTAGCGAGTGAGAGGATGATCTCTCACACTCATAGCTTAGAGAACACAAGGGGCCAAGGAGCCCATAGAAAGGTTCACGTAGGCCATCTCCAGCTGCAGGCTAGGAGGAGATGATACCAAGACCTATGTGAGTTGGAGAGATGTTGGCAGGGTGCCAGACATGCCGAGAGGAGGAGACATATGAGACAAGGATGGATATTAGGTGGGGTGATAATTAGTCACCATATATGCTCAGTGTACTCATTTTTGGCATATAATGGCCTGTGTCCTGATGATAGCGAGGATGTACATGAGAGTTTTTGAGATACTAGTATCTATTTGTATATGTGTTTATATGTATTGATACATAAACTCTCCAATTTATATAGTTGATGATATTTATTGGATGGATGATGAACCTATGTTTTTAATTTCCATTATTATTGTATATTGATGGAAACTAGGTGAATTAGGCATGATTGAGTCAAGGTCATGTAGGCATGATGGAGTCAAGGTGAGTTAGACATGGTGGAGTCTAGTTGAGTTAGGTATGGTGGAGTCTATGTGAGTTAGGCATGGTAGAGTCTATGTGAGTTAGGCATGGTGGATTCTAGGTGAGTTAGGCAGTTGAGGTCATGTAGGCATGATGACGTCTGATATAGGCATGGTTTGGTCATGTTTTTGGGTTTGATTTAATTTACAAGTTTGGTAGTATGGAATATAAATGATGATGTATATGTATTTTATGGTATAAATTTTGAAATATTTAATGTCATGGAAATATGAAATGATTGATTGGATGTGTTGATGATGTGATAAAAGGATAGATATGTATGTTTGTTGATTGTATAACTTGTAAGTGTTATAAAAATGGAAACTAAGTAAGGTATAATGTTAATATAAAAATGGGGGAAAATGGGTTATGGTAAAGAGTGGCCAAGCTAACCTTTGAGGGCCCCATGCCCTTTGAGTGCTCCCTATATAGCCCAGACAAAAAAGGAACCTCAGGATGATGTAATTCTCCCATAAGCTATGGAAGAATATGATGAGGTAGAGCGATGGTTTGGTAGGTTTTAGGAATGATTGGGTCTAGGTCATTTAGGCATGGTTACATTTAGGTCATTTTAGGTATGGTTGGTTTTAAGTCGGTTAGGCATGGTGACATTGGTGAAAGAGGAATTCTTAAAGTGTAGGTGTCGATGGCCTAGTCCTATATAGGAAAATCAACAAGTAGTGAAGAAGGTGAAGGGTAAGAGGTGACCAAAAGAGTCACCTAATTAGAAGAACCATAACAATTCTACCATACTAAAGGTGGGCTTATAAACATAAGACCCTAAAGGTGTTGCATGATTGACTATGCTAAGGTTGAAGAAAGTCACATGATCACGAACTGTCATTTTTGCAGAAAGTCCCTTGAGATGGTAGGAGGTTAGGTTGTAAAGGAAATGAGGTGAAAATGGTTGGTTTTAGTGTAACTTGGTGTAAGACAACATGCCTACTTGGAAAAAGACCCAATATCTAAATAGGCAAGTCCATGACAAAAAGGTTATCTTTTTCTCTTTTTTCTCTTGGTTTTGATAGACTAATCGATGTGAGAAGTCTATGTGCAATGAGTATATTATCTCCTTGAGGTCTTCATGAATTTGATTGATGTTGGAAGATTCTAAATATTTTATTTTATTTTTACGAGAATAGTCACCTTTTTTAGAGAGAGACTATGTGCATTATGACTAGCTTTGTATATATTTCCTTCAAGGGAGCAGTCTATTTATAACGATGAGATAGAGAGAAGAGATGTCATTTTTGAGGGAGTCACCTCATTACTAGAAGCTTGACTCAAGGAGTTGAATCCCATATTTCTTTTGAAATAATTTTTCTTTTTGGATGTTTAAGTCATGGACAAGACTATAGAGGAAGATTGAGATCTTGTTTAGAAGACAAAAACCATAACACACAAAGGTTAACTATGAAAGAGATGGTTTCAAGTGATGAAAAACCATGGGATTCCATCTCAAAAAAGATAAAAAGTATCAATGAAAATCATGCCATGAATAGATCCTTGGTACTCATATTGAAGATAAGGATGCAGAGTGAAAGTTAATCACATGATTCTTGTCTAGTCATTGACCCCAAGAATAGGTAATATGAAAGGTGAAGGGTGCTCAAGGGACGAGATGTAAATAGATAGAAGATGATATAGGACTTGATTCAATAATAAAATAGTTGAAGATGCAAGGCATTCAGGGTTTTAGGTTTGGGTTTATCTTCAAGTGAAGACAAATGATAAGCATCTGATCCATGGGTATGAGTAACGATATAGGTATTTTTCATAGGTACATTTGATACATTTTTTGTATATTTGGAGATGATCAAGAGCATTGAGACGATGTTCATCTAATAACTCAAGTTGTGCCAAATGGTCCTGGTGAAAGGCATCATCGTTGAGCATGTCTTGGAGTGATATGCAGAGATATGGAATCTATAATTCAAGAGGTAAGATAGCCTCAGTACTATAGATCAAAGAGAAAGGTGTGGCAACATTCGAAGTGCGAATACTAGTGTGGTAAGCCCATAAGGTCAAAGGAATGTGTGTATGCCAATCCTTCCCAATATCATTAACTACATTCATAAATTTTTTTTAAAGGTCTTATTGGTTGATTCTTCTTGGCCATTTGTTTGTGGGTAGTAAGGTGAAGAGAAACTGAGTTGAATGCCAAAAGCTTCACAAAGATTTCATAAGGTTTTATTTTTGAACTATTTTCCGTTATCAGTGATGAGATGGTGAGGAACACCAAATCGATAAATAATGTGATGGTTGATGAATTCAAAAATTTTCTTGTATTTTGTAGAAATGAGGGGAATGGCTTCTACCAATTACGTGTAGTATTCAGTAGCAATTATAATTCATTGATAGAGTTGTGAAGAATGAGGATTGAACTCTCCGACAAGATCCAAACCCCATTGAGAAAAAATCCAAAGGTCTCATTTGACCTTTAAGGCATGACTAGGTGTGTAATTAAGATTAACATGTTGCTAGAATTTCACACAACGATTGAAATAGTCACAATAGTCATAGTTTAGGGTTGGCCATTGATATCCTAGGAAAATAATACGTTTAGCAAAAGGTTGGCCACTGAAGTGACCTCCACAAATTTTATAGTGAACTTCCTTGATGGTGTAGGGAATTTCATAACTTGTAAGGCATCATAAGAGAATATCATTGAAGTTGTGCTTATAAAGAATATCACCTATGATGATATAGTGAGATACACTTTTGAGAAAGGCACGTTGTCCATTACGAGTAAGATTGGGAGGCAGAATGGAAAGGGAAAAGTATTATGTAAAATAATTATACCAAAGGTCACATGGGTCAAGTGCAACGATTCCGACAAAGTTAACATTTAGAAATAAATAATAAGGTGATTACAACCTTTGTACTGTGATAAATATTTTAAATTAAGAAGGCAAAGTAGGTATCTGAGACTCGAGATAGGCCATGGTATCCGTAAATTTATTAGTGGAGTGTGGAGTTGTTTGAATTTTGTAACACTCAAACGTAGTCAAAATTATGTCAACATGGTGTTTATACTTTTGAAGTATTTTTTTATGACACTAGTATATACCATTGACTTGGTTTACGACTAGTTGAGAGTCACCAAAGATATTAATTGATTTGATGTCTAGGATGATGGAAGTTTGAAGGTCTAGTATGAGATATTCATATTTGACGATGTTGTTAGCGCAATCAAAATCTAGTTTGAAGGATAATGGCATAGATTCACTGTTAAGAGGAATGAGGATAACTCCAATACCATACACATGCTAAAATTTTGAACCATCGAATAATAAGGTCACATGGTAAATGATATTGTCCAAAGAGAGAGTAACAATGAATTTGTCTAGAAAATCAAAGTTAGAGGGTTGATTTCCAGAGTGAGGTGCATCTGCAAGTTGGTCAGTGATTTTTTGGCCCTTGATATATTTTTGATGGATGAATTCAAGGTTGAGGTCTATGAGAAGTATGAGCAAATGTGTAGAACATTGATGATGGTAGGTTTTGTCATACATATACTGTAAGGGGTCAGTGTTAGTGACGACAAAAGTTTTTTGGTTGAGTAGATAATGACTAAGTTTAGTGGTGACAAAACTAAGTCTAAGAAATTTTTTTCAGCATGAGTGTACCTAGTTTCCTAGTCCAAAAGGGTATGGTGTATGTAATTAACTGATTTCTCTCTTTGTTTCTCATCATGATGAGTGATCATGACACCTAGGGAATGGTCAGTAGCAGAAATGTATAGGTAAAAGGGTTGGTCATCCTTAGGAGGAATGAGCACCGGTGGTTAGAGAAGATATTTTTTAAGGCATCGAAGGCTTTTTGACATTCGTCATCCCATTTAAAGGAGACATCCTTTTTTAGGAGGTGGTGAAATGTTTGGCAGTGGTTGGAAAGTTGTGGAATAAATCAATGAATAGATTGTAACTTACCTTACAAACTTTGAATTTTCTGGAGATTCATAGGCTAAGGTATTTTGAGAATAGACTTTACTTTAGCAGGATCAAATTATATGTTGTGCAAAGAAATGATGAAACCAAGGAGATTTCCTGAGAGCACAAAAAAGATACACTTCTTGGGATGAAGGTGAACACAATACTTGATGAGGCACTCAAAGATGACCTTAAGGATTGTAAGGTGTTCGACTCGATGTTTGAATTTGGCAAGAAGGTCATCTACGTAATCTTCCAATATGTGATGCATTATGTCATGGAAGATATAAGTAATAGCTCGTTGATATGTAGCATCAATTTTGTTAAGGCAAAAAGGCATGAATCGATAGCAGAAGGTCTCCCAAGGAGTGATGAAGGTAGTTTTGTGTTGATCTTCTAGAGTAAGTAATATTTGGTTATAAATTGAGAAACCGTCCATGAGTGATAACATCTCATGACCAGCTGTGAGATCAACTAGTTGGTCAATACCTGGTAGAGGAAAGTCATATTTGGGGAAATGTAAGTTGAGGTCATGAAAATTTGTGTAAATACAAAGTCCCCTTGTTGCTTTTTTGATAAGAACGATGTTAGAAATCCATTGTGGATAGTCAATGAGTAGGATGAAGGAAATTGAGAGAAGGCATTGAGGTTCCTCTTTGACAAGAAGGGAAATGTGAGGATGCATTTTCAACAACTTTTGTTTTATGGGTTTGGCTTTAGGAATGGTTAAGATTTTGTGGACTACAATGTTTGGGTCAATATCGTGCATATCAACATAGGACCAAGCAAAAGCGTTGCTATGATCCTAGAGGAAAGAAGTAAAATCTTTAAGTTTGGTGGAATCTAATTATTGACCTATATTTAGAATGTGTGGGTCGTCTTGAGTGTTAATATTGAATTCGATGGTAGATTCATTCAATATGGTTTACGTCTCAGAAGGAAATGAATAGTGAATATAAGATTCTTCTGCACCAAGGTAGGTGAGGATAGACTCATCATCTTGACTTTGAATGATAATAATAGGTGTATCGTCATCGATCATGTTAGGATATAGGAAGAGAAGAGAAAAGGGAGCCTCTCCATCACGTTGATAAGTCATAGGTACAAGGTAAATGGTGTTCTTGAAAATAAAATTTAAGATGAATGGATTCTGCATTTATAGACTCTGTGGGTGAGGGCGGTGACGTTGGTGAACAAAGTGGAGAAGGTTTATCATCTTGAATGAGTTCAACATGGGCCTTCTTGGAGGATAGTTCTTTGAAGTTGATGCCACTATGATCTTTGTGTTTACAGGTGGTACATGAGATAATAGTATGATGGCCTTGTTCATAAAAACCAAATCCAAAGCCTTTCCATGCGCAACGGTGAAGGAAAATGTGGGCGAAGCGGCTGTTAGTGATAGATTGGAGGTCAGATGAAAATGGTCATGTTTGGGATGGTTGTTCAGGTAAATAGGTGGAAATATCAATTCCCCCATATGATAAGTTGGTGTGAAGGTGGGCAGGACCATAAGGGAAGACCTCTCCTATTAGATAGTCATAACGAGGATGTTGGCGGAGGTTATCATACTCTTACAGAGTAAGGAATGTTTTGATATTATAGAGGTGGTACTCCCACAGAGTGAGGCATTGAAAAACACCCTCTAAGGGATTAGTAGTAGATATGTAGGTAGCGAGGATAGATGAATTACAAGGTGATTGGGTAGGAGGGGTATCGGTTGGTTGGGAAGTAGATGGGCTAGCTACAGAGGCTGTGATAATAGTAGGAATATAAGAGTTAGGTGTGGGAGAGGTGGAAGTAGCATTGGTGGATGGGGCTATGGGTGAATGATAAGTGGTGGTAGTGGTATAGGTCTTAACTAGCACAAGGAAATCGTTAGGTCAGTACAATATGTTATAAGTTTTGAAAGGTGATGGGTCAGCTGGGATGGTATAGTTATGTCCTTCATGTTCAAATTTTACGCAATGGTGTAAATTTTAAGGAACACAACCCGTGCCGTGAATCCAAGGTCGGCCAAGTAATAGGTTATACTAGAAATCCCCCTATAAGACGTAGAACAATTCCATGAAAATGTGAGGGCCCATACAAATGTGAAGAATAATGGTGCCAAGGGTGGAAGTGATGGCGTCATTGAAGGAGCACAACATAATCGGGTTATTATGCATAAAATTTTCAGGGATGCACATTTGATTGTACACGTGGGAGGAGATGATGTTGATGCTAGCACCACCATCAATCATAACATGTTATATGCATATATTATCGATATAGACATAGATAAAAAAGGTGGGATCAGGGTCGTCTGATTGGAGAGGTACAATCTCCTCATAAGAAAAAATGAGGGAAGCTACTTGATGAGTGTGTGTGGGAGTAGAAGAAGGATATGATTTGGTAAGAGAGGCCACATGGTGAGGGGTGATAATAGAGGCTACTAGTGTGGGGTCATTAGGTAAAACCTCGATGGACCACAAAACTTCCATGAGGGGTTGTTGATGAGATTCAGAGGTTTGGATGAGATTGTACAAAGACATTTTTAGAGGGGATTGATGTAATTGTTTTATCATTGTATGATGGGTGACCTCATCAGAAATAGGGTATGCGGGTCCTTGAATGGTGATTTTGGGTGTGGTTTTAGATGGTATATTGGGCTTGTGATTGATTGATGGGCTAGTTTCTTTTTATTTTCCTTTATCCTTTTGGGCACAGGTAGAAACTTGGACCATGTTAATATGAGGGAAGGAGGTAGATGGACAAGGTATATTAAGATTATTATAATGACATGATGGAAAAAAACCTAATGTGGGGTAAGACCCTTGTGAAATGACTATGACACATTGGCATTTAGGAGGTGGTTTGTCCAACTCTCTGATACGGACCATGTTGATCTTGAATTTCGGTGGTGGATAAAAGAGGTGTGGAGGTTTTGATGCATGTTGCTGAATAATTAGTGGGAGGGGATGTATGGTGAAAGGTGAAGATGGAACAAGGTCCTCATCGAGAAGATCATCACTACCGAAATTTTCTTTAGGAGGACATAATTGGAGGAGAAAAGTTTTGAGAGCCTTACAACCCTCTACATCATGTCTTGGCACATGATGGTAGGCACAAATTTTAGTTTCATCAAACCCTTTTGGTTTGGGTTTGAGGGGGTTGTAAGGTCTAAGTGGTGGTAATGTGATGACTGCGGTCTCTAATAGGTTAGATAAAATGTTGTCGTAGGACCCTTTGAATGGATCACAATGGGAAGTGAGTGTGGGTTGGGGTAAAGGTGCGGATGATTGTGGTAGAGGAGGTGTTATAAGAGGTGGAATATGTTTGACCAATGGTTTGGTAAGTGGTCTTATCTTAGGTTTTTATGGTATCTACTTGGGTAAAGGTGTGGTAAAAGAACTAACAATCAAAGGTGTTGTCGGTTTAACTAACCTGTTGAAGGGTAGTGGGTTCTTATATTTGGATTACACCTTCTTGGGTAAAGGTGAGGTAGACGTACGTGATGTAGAAGGTAAAGAAGATGGTGGGAGAGGATGGGTTACCCATGGGGACAATAGAGTTATGGTGGAAGTGGCTGGTAGAGGTTGGGTGAAAGGTATAGGTTGAATTCGTATAGGAAAAGTTGGGGTTATGGTAGCTGGTATAGGAAAAGGTGGTAAGAAATATATGGGTGAGGGAGAGGGTGCTTGTTATGTAGGTAAATTGGATGTAAAAAAGGATCATGATGAAGAGGTAGGTGGATTATCTTTTGATTGGCCCTTAGTAGGGTGTTATTTGGCCAAGGTTGATGGGTTAGGTCCTAGGATGTACGAAAAGGGTGAAGGTGAAAAAGGTGTGGTAGGTGAGGCTAGTGTATGTGGCCTAGAAGGTTGGGTCTTCCTTTTAGGTGGAGGAATAATTTTTGTGTGGGTTTTGGAAGACATGGGTAAATCCAATTTGATGGGTGGATGGGTAAAGCTTGACGTTGGCATGACACCCAAGGTAGTGATGGGTCTAGATATAGATGAAGATGTAGGCGTGGGTAGGTTCTTAGGCATAGGAATGGTTTTAGTCATGGGTAAAGGTTGAAATGTAGGTAAAGGTGAAGAATAAGAAGTCATTTTGACATGCATGATCAGGGTTGATCTAGCTGGTGGAAATACCTTTGGATAGATCATGGGGGTATTAGTAGGCACCATTTGCATCGGAGTCGAAAAGGGGAGACGAAGATGTCCCCAAAGTATGGAATTATCAACGTAGCCCAAGTGATCGACCATTCATGAAAATGGAATTTGTGTAAGAGGAGTATGTAGTTGGTTTAGTGGAAATCCCTATAAAATATTTCTATGAGACAGGGAATTGGTTAGCCTCATAATCTATGGGTAGAAGAGTCTGAGACCAGATCAACGAGATCCTGAAATGCTAATGGGAGAATTTTCCCCAATAGGTAGTGGCATGTCTAAAGGATCTCCCATGGGTAGGATAGATGGTAGGTGGGGTGAGATAGATTCATCTTTTGGTGGAGGAGAAATTGATGATGATTATTTTGTGGGTAGGAGAATTAATACCATTTATTGTTTGGTAGGTTGTGAGGTAGATGGTGAAACAACATCAACAGAAATTGTGGACTCCTTATGGGGTGAAGGGGGAGATGAAGAAGAATCCTCTGAGGGTGAAGGAGCAGATGAGGTATGCTCCTCTACGAGTAGAGGAGCTCGTGCCATAGAATTTCCTTGATAGACGAAATAGGTGCAAATTGAGGAATGACTGAGTACGATATTGAAAACAATGTGGACTTCACAGAAATTTTTTTCGTTGTTGAAGGTTCACCATTTTTATTAGATGATGTTTTTTGGTTAGGGAACGAATTCCTTAAAGATATGCAAGTTTTTGATTTTCTGGTGCATTTGGGTTGTCTAGGACGAGATCTCCATTATCTAACATTTCCTGGACAATGTTCTTAAAATTTATGCAATTACCGTCACTATGGCCTTTGATGCAATGATAATTACAATAGTCATGTTTCTTATACCATGCAGACATAGGAAGAGTGAGGATCAAAACCAGTATGAGGTTTTATGGGGGGTAGTGCAATGGCTTCAACTTTAAGAAAATTTTCCAAGACTGAAGAATAGGGCTCTCCAATTGGAGTGTACTTTCATTGTTCTTCCCGGAACTGAAAAGTATAAATAGGGGAAAGATTGGAGGAAGGTTTGGTTTGATTAGATGGATGAGATGGACCATATTTGAGAACTACTACGTTGGTAGATCCTTTGGCTTTTGAAAAATTGTTTTGGGGTTTTGAAGACAAAGAAGAATCATTTGATTTGAACGTGGCGTTCTTGTTGTCACAATTAAGATTTTCTTTTCTTCGATGGCAAAAATTTCTAGTTTTCACGCCATGGTAAATGCTTCATCGAAGGTATGGAAAGTTTGTACGTACAGATTTGGTGAGATGTGTCTAAATCTCTAGTGAACAACTCTATAATCTCAACTTGAGGTAACTAGAATGTTAATTGGTTGATAAGACTTTTCCAGTGAGCAAAAAAATCTACGATAGATTCATCGTCATACTGTCATATCAAATATAGGTCATGGTCATGGTGACATTTTTTGACTGACATTGATTGAGAAGTGGTCTAGGAATGCTTGAGGCACTTGGCTAAAGGAGTAGATGGAATGTCCTAGGTAAACCACTGTACCAATCTAAGGTGGGTCCAATCAGGGACATGGGGAATGTTCACAGGAGTAAAGCATCATCATGGGAAATTAGATAACACCCATGTTTGAATGACCGCAAGTGTTGTTGCGGGTCTTCTTTACTATTGAAACAATTGAACTTGGGAATTTCCCAATGCACAGGGTATGGGTGAATAGGAATAGATGTATGAATAGGATCATTATAATTTTTTCATAAGTTAAGGAGTTTCGTGAGAGCCAAAAACTGATGCTTCTAGTGTTTGCATCTTTTCCATCATCATCCTAATGAGGTCATTGGTGGGTTGTGAGGAATGGGTGCCTCCTGAAGTAAAGGGAGGTTGATGATGTGTATGATGTGGATGGCATCCTGGTATATGTAGGTGCCAAATATGAAAACTGCGAAGGGGGGATAGATGCGGGTGGAAGATACCCTGAATAAGAGATAGACAAGATTGGGGGTTGCTGGTGATGTGTGTAAACATAGGTGGGGTAGTCATAAGGAATCTCATGGTAATTGGTGGATAGAGACCAAGGGATGGAAAGGATGAGGTTTTGAAATGGGGTCTGTGTTTCCGACACCAGGGGTGGTTGTGATGTAACTGATATATATGCGGAAAACGGTGTAGATGGGGCCATGATTAAGGTGTTCTTAAAGGAATGGTTGATACACCACAGGTGCGATAGATGTCATTGGTGCAATAGTTATGGAGGACGTGGGCTCTAATTGAGATACCACAGGTGGTAAGTGTAGATGAGGGTAGTGTTGACCTAGTAGTAGATGACGTGAAAATTAGGTGCGAGGGATAGATACGGGCATGCCATATACTAGATGTGTCTAAGGATGTCTGAGGTAGATGAGCGGGCTAGATAGTATTGTAAGGCCATTGGATTCTGGTCAAGGAGTCTTGCAAACTCCTCCATCACCAATAGAAATGGTTATGGGCTAAGTTAGATCCATAAGTGACATGATGGATGGTGGTTATGGGCTAGGTGGGAGTGGCTGAAGACTATCATGAAATACAAGGGTGTTGGCTTTGGCTGCAATTCAACACCATGTGAATTAGCATTGAACTGGTAAAACTTGTACTCTACAAATGACATAGAGAAAAAAATGGATAAGGATGAATTCCTAAAGGTAAGTCTAATCAGTGTTTTAATTAAAAAAAATCAAACACAGAAACCGATGACAGTCAGATTGACTAATGAATAGTTACATGGGAGTCGATGATGGTTATGATAACTGACATCAGTTACTATGGGGAATCAATAGTTTTTCAAATGAGGAAGTAAGTTGATGAAAATAAAATAATGGGAACTGTATCGGTATGTGAATATGAAAGTTCTGGGGATATGATGATGTTTTGAGAACTTCAAATATAACAGAATATTTGATGAATGCTATCTTTGGGTAAAATAACCAAAAAGAGATGAAACCGACACTAGTGAGGTAAACTAATGATGGTAAGATATAAATTGATGACCATTGCTGGACCGATGGTGGTTACTGTGAAATTATAAGAGATGCAGAAAAATGGATTTTTTATGAATTAAGTTAGATGAAACATCAACCTAGAAATCTAAGGATGGTGATAATTAGACCCTGACACACTCAGAAATAGTTAGAATACTCCAACTATGATGTCAGAGTGTGACAAGAAGAGGAAAATGGAGAACATAACCTCACAACTCAAAATGCAACTCAATAAAAAGATAAGAAAAAACATGCAAATCCTATAAGTGAATTTTATGTGTTCATCTTATACTATTTGAGATTGACTTGTGAATTCAGAATAAAATTTTTTGGTTTGGAAGGCATCCTATGAAGAGTAAAATTATAAAGGGTGGTTTTAGGTTATGTTTTTGGAGGGGTGGTCCTTTCTTTGATATAATGACTAGATAGATAAACCAAATAGGCACCCACTATCAATCCTCTGATCGTGTGATCATTGACAACTTCTTCCAAGTAAGGTTTTGTTTAAGAAGATGTGTGAATTTTTATTTGTAGAGTTTGGCAAAGAGAAAGAGATAAAATAAAGTGCTTTCTATGATTCAATTATGTTAACCATTAACTGCGCATGACTGCCAGCATATAGGTTGCCCATAGTTTTTAAATGTGAGCTAATAATGTAGCATACAAGGATGAAATGCAACAAATTTTATAACCCAAATCGACAATTATATTTGATGTAGTAAATGATGAATAGGTTAACAATGTGCTCTTTCACTACTATGCAAATGCAAGAAGAAATAAATGATTCGTTTTAAACACCAAATCAAAAATGTTGTTTAGACAATTAGAAGAAAATAATGTTACCAAGGAGAAGATTAAATGTGTATTTTTTTCAAAAAGAAAGAAACATAATATTTCCCTATATAAAGAAAATGAAAAGAACCCAAGAAAGGGTCCCACCAGACATGCTAAAAATGTCTCACTAATAAGTTACGTACATATGAGAAAAATAGATAAGGTAAAGGTGAGGAGGAATACCTGTGAAATGAAGGTGGAAGGTAGAATGCACATGTTCTGGTTTCCTGATCCAATGCTGATTGCAAGAAATTCTTTTTTCTAGGAGGAACTACATGTGAATGAAAAACAAGACCGCAAGAATAATATTAGACAATATATGTCTGTGGAATGCCTAGTGTATGCTAGATTCAGGAAGTTTGATACTTCATAGATGGCTATCAATCCACTTTTTATCAAATAAATGAAAAAAAATGCAAGAAATAGAGGTCCTATTACTTACAAGTTGATTCTAGTATCTCAAGTTATTAACAATATATTAGATTAAGTCAAATATTGCAATACAAAATTAGATCTAACTGAGTTTGGGTTATGTTTAAGGTTGGGCAGGTACCCAAGGTGATTAAAACAGGTCAGGATTAGGTTTTGGGTGGTTTTGGGTTATTTGGGTGAAGGTTATTAGGTCACTGTTATAGGCAGGATTGCTAGTTGCAAAGATCAACGTAGGTCTGGTATGAATGATGAAGGATTAGAGGGAAACCAATGACGGTCAAGGTGACTGGCATCGGTTGAGGTAGAATTATAGAAACTCAATAAAATTTGGTTTTGGAGGTTATCTGTGATTTTATGGAGAATAGAAGAAGGATGGCTAGGTTGGTAAAGATGGTTGATTAAAGAATACTTGGAATAGATCACACAAGGATTCCGCATGGGATAGAAGGCTAGGATCAAGGCGCAGAAGGATAGGAAGGACCCGTGTGTGGAAGGAAGGTTCAGATTTCAAGACTTAGCTGAATTTTGGGTATGAGGATCTATTTTTGGAAGATGATGTATGGAACACATAAACGATGTAGAGATGTGCGTGCCATGCACTGTCCATATTTAGAAGAGTGGCTCAAAAGTGTCTATGCATGGAGACAAGCTAAGAATAGAATGAACACTTCAGTTATCTATAAGAGGACTATAGATAGCGCACTTGCATGTGTGGCTATAAGTGTAAATGGTGTGTGGCTATTAATAGCATGCGACCTATTTCTGGAGTAGTTAAGTGGTGAAGGGAAAGACCCCACCCTATATATATGATGATTAGGTGCATAGTAAGAGAGATCTAGTATGTGTGTGGAAAAGACATATAGATATGTATGTATGATTCTGAATATGTGTATCAGATTCACATGCACCTTAAGATGAATTGACAGTACTGTAAGGAGATTCTATACTTATTAATAGATGGAAGATATTGGCTGAATCTAAGTGTTATTCTGTGTAAATGAGTAGTGCATGTTAGTGTTTCAATCATGATTACTGTTTAAGCTTGTTCTTTCATAGATTTATGGGTAGCATGCATTGTAGAATGATGGATTAGTCATGAGAATTTATGGTTCTTTCTTCATCATGTGTCATCCTGTTATAGCAACCCTAAAGAGGAATATGGTACCTTTGCGTGCTTTGGGTGAGTGCTCAGTCTAGGCTGAGTGATGTGCCAGCATGACTAGGGTGTTATCTTGCAAATTCTAGGCTACATCATTGGTTCCATTGCCAGGACCTCTTTTTTCAGTTGTTTTTAGGATGGTTTGCGATGAAGACATATCGACTAACTCTAGCAAGTATTGAGGAATGGATACATGATCTAGAATAAGAGTATGCATGTCGGTTCAGAAGTGGATCTGATTTTAATGCATGCACTTGGGTAGAACAGAACCTGTATGATAGTTTATATGAGATCTTTTTTTCACTATCTTTCCAGTAGAACTATACGAGTGGCTTATTGCTTATGTATCTTAGTGGAATTGGAGGTATCACACACTTGTCTAGACATAAGAAGAATTTCATGCCCTTTATGATGCTGATCTGATTTGGACTCGCATGTGGATACGTGGTTCTATGGTGTTCTAAACAGTTATATTATGGAATATTCAATTTTGATGTACTCTTACCTAGAGGTAGCTGAATTATAGTTTTTGAGGTATCCAAGAGGGACATATTTACACAGTATTTGGCTGGTGATCAAGATCTTAATGGTAACTTTGAACCTGGAAAGTAAACCGATGGCTAGCTAAACTTCACCACACACAAGGAAGAATAGGTTTGGTATTAATATGGTAGACCTAGCAACAGAAAAGAAGAGAGAGGAAAGGAAGATTAAGTATAATGAGGTGCACGAGAGGGAAATAGAGAAGCATCATTATATTGCAGAAAGTATGGTGTTGAGGAGAGAGTTGGATCGTGAAGGATTTACGGTTCACATAGAAGATGTGGAGCCAAAGCAGCAGGAACTCCCCCATCTTGGAAAGCATGATAGAGATCCCTTCTTGGCAGCCTGCATGGAAGTATGCCAAAAGAGACTACTTGGGCCATAGGCGTGCATCTTAATCCACCTGGTGACCTAGATTTTGCACTTGGTTTTTCAGTATCTAGTAAGACAAGTAATCAGAAAGCTAACTTGGGAAGTAGGAGTCCTGAGTAAGTCATGGATCAAGTACATCAATGGCGGGATAGACAACTTCAATGTTATATGGAGGAAAATTCTTAGGCACATCATCTACCCAGAATGTGAATGCACATAATGTTGGATTCACCTCTAGTGGAACTGCTTCATGGATTATAGGGGTTCTAGGCAAGGGGAACATCTACAGGGGGTTCAGGAGGTATAGGTGGTTCTATTTTGGTGGATCTAGTGGTTCTTGGAGGTAGAGGGAACAGCAACAGATGGTCAAGGTCCACAAAACCACAGAATATATACATGGAGATGTCCCTTCATCTCCTGGAGTAAATAGAGGTATAGAGGATGTTACTGAACATGTGCATATGTGTGAAATATTGTGGTGCGCTAAAGGGATTACAGCTGCTGAGTGAAAGGCAAGTCAATTCACTACTACATTACAGGGGCACGCGCACAGTTGGTATAGGAATTTTGACCCTAATCAAACTTGTGTGGATTATGCAGCACTGAGGGATGCTTTCTTGAAAAGAGTTCCATATTCCTAAGTTTGAGCAGAAGAGTATAAGTGCACTCAAAGATATCAAGCAAGGCACTACTGAGCAGTGTACATGAGTATGATGCTCATTTTAAGACACTTTTATCTAAGTTGTCTTATGATATCCATGCTAGCTAGCATGCACAATGGTTCGTTGGAGGATTGATTACACCTTTTAGGAGGGTCGCTATCACATAAGACATACATGGATCCACGTAAAGCACAGGAAGTAGCCTTAGGCACTTGGGAGCAGTGACACTGGAGTCATTCATGTTGGCATAGATCTGAGAATGGCTACACTAGAGTTCAGCAAATTCAGCCCATGAAACGCGCTCAGGAATTTGGTGTATAGATTGTGAAGTGGAAGGTCACACTGAAGGATAGTTTCCCTCGTAGATCTGTACAATCATTATTATTGGACTATGAAATTTTCCATTTGAATCATGATGCTAACCACTATCCTTTGTTACAATGCGATGATAAGGAAGAATGTATCCTGCTTTTGCAAGATTTGCAGGTCCATGACCCATGATACTAAGGATTGTTAGTTGATTGGTCAGATCTAGGATGTCATAGACATTGGAGTATGACAGACATGTATAACAGATAATTCTAAGGGTAGGAATGAGCACCAGGATTGAGATCATACTCAAAAGTGCTATGACAGGAATGAGGGGCGTTTTGAAGGGGGTCATGGAAGGGGACATGGATATCGTGGTGGATATGGAGGACACAGCCATGGTGGAGGAAGAGGAGATTTCGCTCATGGAACATGTTATACATGTGGATCCCCTTATCACTATAGGCGTGAATGTCCTAAGAATAATGCATGTTCTTTCTGTGGGAAGAACCATAGCTATGAAGAGTTCCTAGAATTATATGAGCATCTGAGTAAGTAACATAAGTAAGAAAACAAAGGCGTCAGGATGGTTAGAATCCAATGCATGGTAGAAGACCAATGGATTCCCAAGATAATAGAAGGACCTGAGGCATTGACAATAAAGATCACTACACATGCTGAAGATAGCATGCATGAGAGGCATTGCATCAGAAGCCTACGATTACCAAGGAGGAAGTTTTACATGTGAGGTACCCAGATCTTGCTCATCAGAAAGAAGTTTACTAGGATACCATGGAAGTGCTAAGGAATCTTCAGGGTGAGATACAGTACGTAAAGGAGCAAAAGAAAGCATCAAAGATAGTCCACACTAGTATCGATGATCTGAGGGAGGTGTGTAAGATGTTGTGCTAGGAAAACATTATTCCACTATTGGGAAGTTGGCTGAAAGGGAACACTCCGCGAGTAAGTCTTGAGACCAAATGATATATTCTTCATGTAAATATTCCCCCTAATAGCATTGATTATGACAAATAAATTACTCTGAATGTTGTTGTGGATGGGTGGCTATTGAGCAATATATTCATTGATATGCACGGAAGTAAATGTACTGACATTAGATGCTTGGGTACAAATGGGGAGGCCTCCATTGCAGCCATCATCTAATGTGTTGTTTATGGCAAACTGGACTAAGGCCACTCCCATAGGAGTGTTGAAGGATGCATCTATAACTATACAAGGGGCCAAGTTTACTGGGGATTTTGAGGTGTTAGCACTTGCAGAAGAGACAATTTTCTAGCCTTGCTTTTTTTTTTTATTAAGGGAAACCCGTAGTTTTGAAGGGACTATGACCCTGTATACAAAAGGGCTCAAAAGCCAGATAAAAAGAAGCGGGAAACAACCCAGAGAAGGGCAGAACAACCAACCTCATGAGGGCTCATCAGCTAGATAAAGCAACATATTAATAGAAAGGATCTAGTTATACAATGATCCAAAAAATAGCAGAAGAGATCAAAAAACAAACAATAGATATCAATCATAGAATATCTCTACCATTCTAATAGCTCCAGATCTGCCAGTCATCAGCAACTTTGCAGCCAGTAAACAACAGCACAGCTCCACGTTACTTGATAGCCCCATGTCAATCTTGGTTTTGATCGAACTTACAGCGAGACAAAGAAAGCAATGGATGTGGCCTAACGAAGAGTCTTTCAGATCCACCTGATCAGAAATTTCCATATCCCTTTTCTCTTTAGGGCCCCAAAGATCTTTAGTAATACCCGCTTAGGATGCATACACTATGAACATGTTGTTCGATGAAATTGTAAATACTGTAAGTGTAGATAGGATGTAGTCATTACGACTTTTTGGGATTTCCACGCTTCTTCCATCCAAAGACTGTAACTTCTTGAACACTTCAGAAAGATTGGAACACCCTCCTCATCATCAGGTTTGAAGTATTCCTTTTCCCTTAGCTTTTACCATATTTTTGATAACCCTTTTGAGCTCTTGAATTTCCTTTTCCATCCTACCCACTCTGACCATCAATTCCTCCTCCTTAGGCTCTTCCACCAGTTGGCTGATGTGCAGGAGGTTCTCAGAAAGCTCGAGGTCTTTGTGGCTTCTAAGAACCCTCTGAGAAGTAGGGATCTTAGTTTTCATGCCCTTTCTTTTCTTACTATATGGAAGCAATTTCAATCTTCCTTTCGGGCAGGGGGGAATGGAGGCGGTGTGTGAGCAGGGGGATGAATGGAGGAAGAGGGTGGAGTAGGATTCATCCGAGGATAGTTTGAACAGTGATGATGGATAAGAATGAATTATCCCTTGATGTGGAGGAACTATCCTAGAGGTGACTCTGCACTTGTTAGAACTAATTTTCTAGCCTTGCTTACGACACCCTTGGTGTTATGCAAATAATGTTTTCTTGAGATTTAATAAGGGATACATCAGATTTGAAAACAAGGAGGAGAGAGTTATGATACCCTTGATAGATGGGAATTATACACCCTATGTTGAGCCTCTAAGTGAGGAGGATTTGAAAAAAGTATATGTATGCACTATTCAGGATCCAGAAGTCAACGAGGCATCAAAAGAAGGCATTCTATGCCAATGGGAAGATTCTCATTCTATTAGTGATACTATGAGTATTGCTTGTGATAATTGGGCTCATGGTACATATGAACTAGTAGGGCATGAGGTGATAAGTGTAGTTACGTGCATGAATATATCTCACCTCAATTTTGATAGATCGGTAGCACAGGGTATCTTGGTATATAGGGACATAAGATATCTTTTCTGTCCTTTCTAAAGGATATGGAAACGTAGTGGTCAGATCTAGTTACACGGAGGGATATGTTAGTATATACGTTACGTGGGACAACATCGTGTTGGTGGGTAGTCCAACGCGACATAATCTTATAAACTGGGAAGAGATTGGAATAAATTTATCTACCAGGTTTATAAGAAACAATGCACCTACGTAAATCTATACTTATCATGGTAATCAACCTATTCAACATCATATTCAGCAGTGTGAGAGACTCTGGATAGCAAGACAGGAAGCATTACCACCTGTCACTTTGGGTGCATAAATTATATTCCACACTCCAAGGATGTACACACGCTTGGTATGTATATGCAAAACTACATAGAGAAACCAGGAACTGTCAAAGAGTTGACTGCAGGTATGATCCAAACATTTGACTACTTTCTAGTCTCAACCTCTAGTAGCAGATGCATTAAAATTTGTTCAAGTGCTTAACTATGTGAGATAGTGAAAAGTAGAAGAGCATATTCATGTAATTATATGGTGAGGCAGAGTTTGGTGCATGTTTTGAAAAGGAAGAAGAAATGGACTCCAAACTACTTGAGAACGTGCTTTCCTTGAGAGAGAGAAAGGAAAGATGGTTTACATCTGTGGATGATGAGGAAGTTGAAAAATTGGATATTGAGCATTCACATGAGGTGCGTGAGGTATGGGACAGTGCAGACAAGGATACGCGTGCCTACCATGAACCCATGAAGACAAAGAAGGTGAATATAGGTTTGGATGTTGAGCCTAAAGAGGCCATAATTGGGGACTACTGGTTAGACTCAGAGGTAGCAAAGATCATCGAGTTACTGAGGGATTATTAGGACTTTTTCCCTAGAGGATATCATGAACTTAAAGGCGTACATGTAGCACTTGGGGAAATGAAGATAAAACTTAAGGATGGTGCACAGCCATAGTTAGAAAGAGACCTTATAGAATGAATCCTAATTTGTGAAAAGGTGAAGGAAGAAATTGATAAAATGTTAAGATCTGGAATTATCAAGCCCCTTGATGAGTTAGAATGGGTTAGCCCAATGGTGATCAATATCAAGAAGAATGGATGGATTAGGATATGTGTGGACTATAGGGAGCTGAATGTTGCATGCATAACAGATCCTTTCCCTACACCATTCACTGAGGAAATACTAGAAGGAGTTGCAGGGTGTGAAATATATTCTTTCATAGATGGATTGTATGGGTATCATTAGATTAAGATCACTCAGGAGGATCAATAAAAGACAACATTTACAAATGAATGGGGTATTTTTACCTATATTGTGATGCCTTTTGGGTTGAATAACGTGCCTACTATATTATCATGAATAGTTGTTCAGGAATTCAAAGATTTTATTCACAACTTCTTACAAGTCTACCTAGATGATTGGACAGTAAATGGGCTTGTGAAAGACCATTATGACGATTTGCGCTTAATGTTTGAATGATGTAGACAATTGAGTATCTCTTTGAATATCAAGAAGTGTATATTTTCTACGCCATTTGGGATACTGTTAGGACATATCATCTGTAAGGAAGGTTTGTTAGTTGATCCAGCCAAGGTTGCAGTCATTTTAGGCCTGGAAGTGCCTACTAGTCAAAGTGAGAGGTGCGTGGATTCTTAGGTCATACAGGGTATTATCGAAAGTTTATAAAAGGGTATGCCAGAATTGCAGCACCCTTGGAAGAATTACTGAAGGGGAAAGGTACATTTTATTGGGATAACCACAACAGCGTGCATTTGAGATATTAAAAGAGAGACTTACTACCGCACCCATTTTGTACTTTCCATCATGGGATAAACCATTTCATGTACATGTGGACACTTCTGGTATGGCCATTGGTGTTGTGTTAGCTCAACCTGGTGAAGGTATTCTTGATCATCCAATATGTTTTACTAGTAGAAAGCTAACTCCTACTGAATGGAATTATACAACTACAGAGCGTAAAGCTTTGTCAATGATTTATGCATTGTACAAGTTTCAGTAGTACCTATTAGCAACACCATTTGTGTTTTATATAGATCACATGGCATTAAAGTACTTGGTAAATAAGCTAGTTTTATAGGGGCGTATATGTAGATGGGTGCTCCTATTTCAATAATTTGACTTCACAGTTGTGGTAAAGCCAGGGAAAAGCAACTCTGGACCAGACCATTTATCTAGAATCAATACAGGAGAGGAGGCACAAACAATTGAAGAAACATTGTTGGATGCACAATTATATAGGTTTCAATGTGCACCCATGGAACTAGAAGACATTGTTGTCTTTCTACGAATAGGTATGGCACCAGAAGGAATGAAATAATTATAAAAGAAGTAGCTTACTATACGCGCGGCACCATTTATGTTGATCAGTGGTGACCTTTACAAGTTAGGAAGAGATGAAGTATTAAAGTCGTTGTGTGTTAGAGCATGAGCGCAAGGATATCATGGAAGAAGCTCATGGTGGTATTACAGGAGGCCATTATGTAGGTGATGTGACTGCCTGAGAAGATCTCTAATTGTTGGATTATGGTGGGAGACACTGTATAAAGACTATAAAGACTATTGCAAGGCATGTGATCATTTCCAACATCCTAGGAAAACCAGGGCAAAGAGATGAGATGCCTTTGAGACCAATTACTAGTGCTGAACCATTTGAGAAATGGGCCATTGAATTTTTAGGACCTATTTCACCAACCATGCGCATAGGACTGGATCACCCTATATCATTACTTGCATAGATTATCTCACACGGTGGGTAGAAGCAGCACCTACCAAGGATTGTACGACAGCTACAATAGCTAGGTTCCTATGGGAGAATGTTCTTACATGATATGGATGTCCTCTAATCTTGACAAGTGATAGAGGTACACAATTTTTGAATGAGACAATCAGGATCCTATTAGATGAGTTTATGGTTGCACACCACAAAACTACACACTATCATTCTCAGGTAAATGGAACTATTGAGGCTTTCAACAAAAATTTGGGCCACACTTTGATAAAAATATGTGATGTTGCAAGAAAGGATTGGGATGAAAAGGTGTCAAATATGCTTTGGGCATATAGAACAACTTATAAGAGATTGAACAAAGCCACACCGTTTCAATTGGTGTTTGGCACGGAAGGTGTTCTTCTTATAGAATTTATGTTACTTTCTATGTGCATTGTGTGCACGCTGGAGGTCAAACTGATGAACAAGGATTTAGAAGAATGGATTGTAAAGATGATTCAACTCGATGAGAACCGAGCCATAGCATGGTGGATTCAGAAGTAAGGAAGAGGCCAAGTAGAAAGCATGGCATGACAGAAACATAAGAGATAAGAAGTTTGAGATTGGATAAATGGTTCTTCTTTATGACTCAAAGTTCTTGCGCTATCGAGGCAAGCTCAAAGTACATTAGTTGGGGCCATATGTTATAATTTCTATACTTGAATCAGGTGCATGTCAATTAGAAGCACTTGATGGAACATGGATACCCGGTTACTTTAACGGGAGTAGGATGAAGCCCTACTATAAATAAGTCTTCTTGGTGTTTGTAATAAGGTAGTTTTGCCATTTTGTCTAGGTTTTCAATTTGGTATTTCCTTAAATGTATTTCCCTTATTGTCTCTATACTTTGTCAATTTAGCTTGTTGTTTGTGTAATAAGCGTGCTTGTGTGTATGAAGCTAGTTATTGTATGAAGAATGTTTATGTACAGATGACTGCACATACCTTTAGTATGGGGTGGTTGTCATTATCTAAGAAAAGGATTGAAGGGACTTGAAAGGTGAAAGAAATAAGCTGCTACATGTGTGCTTTAAAGAGGATTACATCTCAAAAGGTGACCAAGGATGAAGATGGATGAAGGAATAGTATAACATGAGGTAAGCGGAGGCCATGATAGCTACCAAGAGAAGGTGTTGTGACGAGGTACTCAGGCACAGGAGCACATGCTCTGAAGAGAAGTGTGTGACTAGAAGGTAGGAAGGCGCACTATAAGGTTATAGCTAGTTGCGAAGATGTACCGTGCAGAATGAATGGATTTGGTCAATGAATGAAGGGATATTTGGAAGGTGAGGAGCAATAAATGCATCAAAATTTGAAAATTTTATATAAGGAAGGGATGCGGATTCATTTTTACCATTGCCACTAAGAATATTTGAGAGAAGAGCCAAGTACAAAGAGTCTGAGTGATTAATTTAAGGTGTAAAGGGTGTGAAGTCAAGCATGGCAACTAGATCTGTGCTTTAAGAAGCTTGCGTCCCCAGTGGTGAAGGTTTTGAGCGAAGCAGGGAGAAAAAAAAGAGTTAGGTTATAAGGTTTCCAGAAGAGTTAGATCAAGCTAGGGTTTGATTCGTAGAGTTGCAGGGGTTAAGAGGAGACATTTGCAAGGTAGAAATGGCACCAAAGAAGGCATCTACAATAGTAGAAAACGAAAAGAAGAAGGTGGTCATTGAGGAAGAAGAGATGGCACCCAAAAGTCATTTTTTGGAGATGCAGTACCCAAAAGAAGTTATTATTGGCCAAGAATGGGATTCACCCATTAGAAAAAGTAAAGTGAGTGAATATAATCATATGTCATTGGATAACAAAAAGGAGCTTGATTCCTTACTCATGGTTAGAACCAACAAATGCATGGCAGATGACATGCTGGTATATGATGATGTAGGTGAAAATATCTTGAAGAAAATTGAGGTATATCAGTTGTATGAGCTGCCATATTTTGAAAAGTATGAGACCTTGTACCAGTGCCTCATGAGTAGGGTTCATGAAGACTGCTTCTACTTTGCAGGACGTAGATTTAGAATTTCGTCTGCGATTGTTTTATTAGTGAAAGGATATAAAGAGTGACCTCAAAAGTAAGGCCACAATTTTAAAGACCAAACAAGAGTTGGGATACCTAAAGGGTCCATGTAGAATGGACATCAATGAATTTAAGAATTGTCTAGTTGTACAAGCTACAACACACCTGGTTACCAAGTTGAATGATCAGGAGTGGTGGTTGTAGGTAAAAACCATGTGGTCACATGTGACGCAGAAGATGTCAAAAGGGACAATATAAAACATTTCTAGCTATATTGCAGAGAAAATAGTCAAAGAAGCTTTCACAGGAAGGAAGATGGGCTTTCGGGTTGTTCTCCTATCACTAGTCTTCATGGAAATCGGAGTACCAGATGGACCAAAGGAAAAAATATGGGAATACCCCATGGAGAACAAGTACCTAGCTGAAAGATTCAGCAAAAATATATACAAGGGGACTATGACATATGAGGTGAAACAAAGGGAAGAGAAGTGGTATGATAGGCTCCACAAGGCATTTGGGGAAGAGTGGCACATACCAAAGGACATACTAGTAGTGGTAGGAAAACAAGTTCAATTTTTTGTATACTAGCATTTCTTCATCATGCGCTTTCCAATGAAGGATCAAACTTGGAGCCCTTGGTGCAAGTTACCTTATGCCTTCACTGACAAGGACATTTTTAAGAATATTGTTCATAGGTTTACTGACACACGTGCATATTAAACTTCAATGTAGATAAGGTAGACTATGAGCTTCCATATTTTACGGAAGAAGTATGTATACCAGTGGCATAGAGCAAGCCTACACAAAGAGAATTATTTTTGAAGGATGTTGAACATCAAGCCAATAAGCACTTGGTTGTAGTCAGATTTGGGGGCCACATGAGCAGTGATTGGTGTGACCTCATAGTTAAGGCCAAAGATGGAGAACAAAACAATATGTGGAAAGGTGAGTTCGCACTTCTAACACCAACAAAAGGGAAGCATAAAATAGAGAATTGTCCTAGTTGCACCTAACACCCTCAGAGAAAATTAAAGTGATCAGGATGAGGAGGAAGAGCGTAAAGATAGTGGTTGCATTGGATCATAGGGGTAGGAAACATCCTACAACATCAAAGAGACTTTGATTGCATGAGATTACACCACCCCATCCAAAGAAGTGGGCACATGAAGAGGACTAATGCAGTCTTTGGGGTTGTTCTCTTATCACTGGTCTTCATAGGGTATTCAGGAGTATAAGACAGACCAAAGGTATTACCCCAACCTTTGTGCACAGATCATTCCATGGAGAAAAAGTCTCTCCCGCTAGAAAGATTCAGTGACCAATACCTATGTAAGGGGGAAGCTGATGCTAGATGAGGAGGCAGAACAAAAGGCAGAGAGAGCATTCCTATGATAGGCTCCACCCTCAGGAATTTGGGGAAGAATGGTGAATCAATACCAGAAGGACCTGGACTAGAGATAAGACTAGAGGAAACAAGTTACAGTTTGTTGTATACATAGGACATTTCTGTATCACAAGCTTTCCAATGAAGAATGGAACTTGAGCCCTTGGTAGCATAGGTCTACCCTATGCCTTCACTGTATAGGACATTTTACTAATTTGTTCATAGGTTTACTGACACACAGGACACATGAAAGATTGTTCGCGTAGATTCTAGAATGTAACTACCATAGCATTACAGAAGAAGTATATATACCTTGGCAAGAGCGCCTACACAGAGAAGATATTTCTGACCGTGTGAACATGAAAGCCAATAAGATC
The DNA here is from genome assembly GCA_019776745.2 of Taxus chinensis. Classification (NCBI taxonomy): domain Eukaryota; kingdom Viridiplantae; phylum Streptophyta; class Pinopsida; order Cupressales; family Taxaceae; genus Taxus; species Taxus chinensis. Next base: position 599,850,852 of record CM034154.1, on the reverse strand, counting down.
CTGGTTGATAGCACATTTGGGGGGAACATTGGATGTACCTAATTTAGAAGCTGAAGATGGAGAACAAACAATGTGTGTCAAAGGCGAGTTGAAGAATGCACCCTAGGCCAACACCATGAAAAAAGGGAAGCCTAAAATAGATCAATGTCAAGACCTAGCATCCCTTAGTAATGAAATAGTTTCAAAGTGCAGGATGAGACAGGAAGAGAACATAGATAGATAGTGCCACAATCAAGTGGCTTGTGATCATAGGAGGAAGATCCTACAAGGACATGAGAGATAGCATGAGCACACCATTATAGGAAAGGGACCTTCAGCCATAAGAGGGGGATGAAGAATAAGAATGAATTATTCAATGTGTATCGCAGAGGAGCACAGGTTGGGGAAAAGGGTGATGAGAAAAAGACACAAGGACCCAAGGTGTTACCCAAACCTATGTGCCTTCAGATCACCCTACATCTATAGAAGGAAACAACCACATAGAGAAGGAGGAAGCTGAAGTTAAGTGAGGAGGTGGAAGACTCTACATGATAGCACGCCCAAATATCCTACACCCCTAGAGCACATAGAAGAAAAGGGTTGTTGTGGGCATTACAAGAAGTATTGAAGAAAGTGGATCAAGCTTTAAATATATGCACAACTCTAGAGGCGCTCATCAACATTAAAACCTTATAAGAGAATAATGAGGTACAGAAGGCCATGAAGGATGAGACCTTAGGCCACGCAGAAATGTTTTCCATGGTTAAACAAAAGTGCAAGGCCCTGACAGCAACACAAGAGCCGTATAAGACTAGGCTAGAAGAGCTTAGAAATTTGATTGTGCAAAAGATGGACCTTTTGGAAGGGAGGATGCCATCTATGTCCAGTGTTGTGTTGGTTCTACAGAATGAGAAAGGGGAAATTACGTAGGATGAATTGGAATCCATAGTTGTGGACATCCCAGAGAAAGTGAAATAGAAACTCACTAAATGAAAGTATTTAGAGGCTGATATAAAAGAGGAGTATCCAGAACTGATACTAAAAACTGATACTGAGAAGGTTACTTAACTAACCTCATATAAATTCTGTATTCTTCCACATTCTTCATTCTTATTCTTTCCTTTGAATTTTAGAAAACACCATTATCAGGATGAAAATGAGATTAGTGTGGGGTAATGTTGATCAAAGAATACTTGGAAAAGATCACACAAGGAGTCTGCATGGGATAGCAGGACAGGATCAATGGCATAGAAGGATAGGAAGGACCCATGCGCAGAAGGCAGGTTTAGGTTTTAGGACTTAGCCGATTTTGGGTATGAGGATCTATTTTTGGAAGATGGTGTGTGGAACACATCAACAATGCAGAGATGTGCACACCATGCACTGTTTATATTTAGAATAACGTCTCAAAGCGTTTATGCATGAAGACAAGCTAAGAATAGAATGAACACTTCAGTTACCAATAAGACGGACTATAGATAGCAAACTTGCGTGTGTGGCTATGATTGTAAATTGTATGTGGCTATTAATAACATGCAACCTATTTATGGAGTAGTTAAGTGGTGAAGGGAAATACCCCACCATATATATGATGATTAGATGCATAGTAAGAGAGATCGGTATGTGTGTGGAAAAAACATATAGATATGTATGTATGATTATGAATATGTTTATCAGATTCATATGTGCCTTAAGATGAATTGAAAATACTATAAGGAGATTCTATACTTATTAATAGATGGAAGATGTTGGCTGAATGGAAGTTTTATTCTATGTAAATGAGTAGTGCATGTTAGTGTTTCAATCATGGTTACTGTTTAAGCTTATTCTTTCATAAATATGTGGGTAGCATGCATTGTAGAATGATGGATTAGTCATGAGTATTTATGGTTATTTCTTCATCATGTGTCATCCTATTAAAAAAACCCTAAAGAGGAATCTGGTACCTTTTGCACACTTCGGGGTGAGCACTCGTTCTAGGTTGAGTGATGTGCCAGTGTGACTAGGGTGTTATCTTGCAAAGTATAGTCTACATCAAAGATGCTGAGAATGCTCAGAGATGTATGGGGGTTGAATATGCAGAGCCAAAAGGTTATGGGTGGTTAGATGGGTGGATTGAAAGGAAGGTGAGGATGATATGTTGCAAAAGAGAATATGATTTAAAAGAGAGAGCTAAAGAAATGATGATCTAAGTAAGTATATAATGATGCATATCAAAACACACTTACTTGTATTTGTAGGCTTGGTGGTTGGATGAAGGTGATGGTTCATATGTGAAACTGGTGGGTCAGTGCCACGACAATGTTTCTTGGAATTCTGCTGTGAATTCCAAAGCCTTTAGATCCATCTTGGTGTCAGCTAGGGTGTGTCTAGATGCGCAAGAGGGGCTATGGTTTGTGCTTACATATAGATCTATCTCTCTCCAAACATTTATAATTCTTCTATCCTTTGTAACAAGGTTACCAAAGAGAATATATGGTAATTAGTGATAGGTTAGGTTAACCAGCATCAGTTTAGGGTTAACTGGTGTTGGTTAAGGCGGGAAATCTTAGGTTTTTCCAAAATAGCAGATCTTAGCTATCTTTTTTGCCAATTTTGTCTGATAGTTAAGGTCTAAACTAGTATTTTCCACTTAAGAAAGTAAGATTGTTGTTAGTGAAAGAATAGACATCTAATGTTAGGGTTAGACTAAGTCTCAGTTAGTTAAGGTAAGTAGAAATTGAGTCTTAGGTAAAAGAAACATGCTAGGAATAGGTCCATGATGAGGTGTCTAGGTGATGTGGCTAGGTGAGGTGGTCAGGTGAGGATATTTATTAAATTAATTAAAATAATTAATTCAATTAATCATGTGCACTATGGGATATGAATATGTACGGTATGGATTATTTAATTAACGGGGCTATAAGGGTGGTACGACCTAATTTTGGTGTCTACAACTTAATTGAAGGTGATTCAAATAAACACAAAATGAAAGGATTTGAAGGGATTTGTGAAGCTTTATACAATGATAAAAAGAAAAAAAATGGAAATTCGGAAGCCTCCACATTAAGGACCATTAGCTCATCTGCTATAAAGGTGGCAGATATTGGAGCTGATAGTAAAAAAGACAGACCTTCAAAAAAGGAATTAAGAAAGAAAGATACTGAGAAAGTGATTGCAGATGGAACTCAAAGTCAATTGGGCCATCTGGAAAATGCTTCCCCAATTTTTTTAGATGAATATCTTATCTTGGAATGTCAGAGGACTGAATGGATGTCCTAAATAAAGGATTCTCAAAGAGCTTAGAAGATCGAGCAGACCTAACATTCTTTTAGTACAAGAAACTAAAATGAAGACATAAACTTTGGCAGAATGCAAAAATAATTTTTGGGAGAACTATGATTTTGCTATTGTTAATTCATAATGAGATTCAAGAGGAGAAACAATCTTCTGGGACAACAAATATCTCAATGGTAATCTTATTTTAATTTCCCATAATCATCTAGGTTTTAAATTTCATGCTTCTAAAAATGACTCAATATGGATCCTTTCCAACATCTACGCTCCCAACAATGCTGTTGGTAGAAGAAAATTATGGGAGGAGTTAAAATAATTTAGAAATAGATTTAAGGATTACAATTGGTTGCTCATGGGAGATTTCAAAACCCCCTTGAACCCTAGGGAAAAATATGGGGGTAACTCTGATTTCTCAGTGGGTATGAATGACTTTGCTGAGTTTATTTCTTCTCTTAACCTCATGGATATTTAGCTACATTGCAACCAATTCACTTAGTGTAATAGAAGAATTGGAGAGAGTTTGATTCAGGTAAGATTATATAGAGACATCATCTCTACTAATTGGATTCTAAATCAGGATTTTCACTGCTCTTTGTTACCTAGGATTATCTCAGATCATAAATCTATTTCTTTGAATCTTTTCAATTGCTCCAAACCATCGCATAACTATTTAAAATTTGAAAATATTTGGTTGGAGTATGAAGACATTATGGATAGGATCAAAGAATGGTGGCAATGGGATGGAGAAGGAACAATACAATTTAGATTAGTGTAGAAAACTAAAAATTGTAAAGCAACAAGTTAGAACCTGGAACATAGAGGTATTTGGTAATATTTTTGAACAAAAGAAAGAGTTGAAACAACATCTTGAAGAACTCGATCCGATAATCTCCACCTAAGGTATGAATTATGAAGATCAACATCTTGAAAAGAACCTACTTTCTGATTTACATAAAATCAATAATAGAGAGGAAACCTTTTATAGAATGAAATCTCAGGCTTTATGGTTAAAAGCTGGTAATAAAAACACAAAATAGTTTCACATGACCACCCTAAAGCATAGGGCTTGTAACAAAATCACTGAGGTTTTAAAAAGAAATGGCACTATCACTGAGGATAAACATGACATAAAAGCATAATATCTCAAATTTTATGAGAATTCGCTGACAGAATGTAATATTTGTAATGAAGAAGGAACCTCTTTCCTTCTTCATGCCATCCCAAGAAACAATATTTCTGATTAGAGATTCAAAAGCCTTACAAAATCTGTAACCATTTGAGGAGCTGAAGAAGGCAGTTTTTGCACTTGAAGGAGACAAGGCACCAAGACCTGGTGGTTTTTCTACAAATTTCTTTCAAAAGAGTTGGGATATTTGTTTAGAAGATCTATTGAAAGCTGTAAATGAATTTTATAGAACATGAAATCTGATAAAGGAGCTAAATAATACTCATATTATGCTAGCCCCAAATAAGTTGGATGCTAAATACTTCAAGGATTTATGGCCTATCATCCTCGTAAATGTGGTTTATATAATTTTTACCAAGATTTTTTCTACTAGATTACAACCTCTGATAGTTGATCTAATATCTAAACAACGAAGTGGCTTTATAAAAGGAAGAATTATTCAGGATGAGGTAGTCATGGTTCATGAAATCATTCATTCCATAGATAAAAGTAAAAGAGGCAGGTATGGCAATAAAATTAGACACGCATAACGCCTTTAATAAAGTGTCTTGGAATTTTTTAGATAAGGTATTGTCAAAATTTGGATTTCAGAGCAAATTTAGAAAAATCATCCAAGCTTGTGTTGCCACTTCTAGATTTTCAGTTATTGTTAATGGTACTCTAGTGGGATTCTTTACTAGCAGTAGGGGTATACGACAAGGGGATCCAATATCACCCTTAATTTTTATGATAATGGCTGAAATCCTTAGTAGATACATAATTAAGGTTGTGAATACTGGCATGCTAAAAGGGTTCAAACCTACTTCCACCAATCATATAGCTTCACATCAAAAATTTGGTGATGACACAATTTTTTCTATTGATGGCTTCTATTCTTGAAGATAAATTTATAAAGACTATTCTTAGATTCTATGAAGCAGATTTTGGCCAGAAAATTAACTTTGACAAAAGCTCACTGTATTTTTTGAATACTCCTTATGATAGACAAAAGAATTGCACTCATTTTGGGGTGTAAGATCAGCTCTCTTCCCACTACCTATCTAGGCTTACCTTTGGTAACTAATAAACTATCTATTTTTTTTTGGAATGCCTTATAACATAGATTTCACAAAAAATGGCTGGGTAGAAAGGTGTTGTTATCTCTAGTGCCATACAATGCATGTTAATAAAAAAACACACTTCATAACTTACCCATATATAAAATCTCTATGTACAACATCCCAACAACAATTGTTAATAGCATTGAAAGATTTAGATACCATTTAATTGCATGGGATCAGGTTTGTATTCCCAAAAATATTGGTGTCCTAGGTGTAAAGGATATTAGGAAGATGAATGTTTCTTTAATTACCAAACTTGGCTAGAGACTTTTAAAGGAAAAACAACCTTGGATGAAACTCATTAGGATAAATTACTTAGCTCATCAAAATATGAATTCCTTTCTTTTTGAAAACCAACTTCCCAATGGATTCATCTTCTGGATCAACTTGCTTCAAATTAAACACATCCTTACAAAAGGTTATAGATGGAAATTAGGAAATGGGCAAGATATATAATTTTGGCAAGACAACTGGACATATTTTAGGTTGAGTGATAAATTTGGCTCCATCAAAGACATTCTAAGTGAGAAATATGGGAATAAAGTAAAATATTACATTGAGTTGTATGGAAATAAGATAACTTAGAAACAACTCAAAGTGGATAAGGAAAATTTACAACCTATTATCTCCTCTCTACAACAACTTGCACTCATCCCTCTTAATCAAAATGACACCAAGGATGAGCTTATATGGGTTAACTCTTTTGATGGGGACTATATTCTCAAATTGAGCTATAAAGCTTATTTTGAAAATATTCAAAGTGATATAAACTGGAGTAAAATATGGATGCTTGAGTTAACCCCAAAATTTAATTTATTTTTGTGGCTTGTTTTAAAAGGAAATATCCTCACTAATTATAACCTAAATAAAAATGGTTTCGTTATGCCTAATATGTGTTGCATCTGTTAAAAAAGAGGCCGAAGACATCAAACATCTTCTTTTGCGTTGTGAATATACCTCAAAGGTCTGGAGTCTCATATTTTCCAATTTTAATCTACATTGGGACCTTCCTATTACCTTCTTGTAGGCCTAGGAGCAATGTGATCCACCTTATAAACATTGCATGATAACAAAAATTATGGAATCTAGTCCTACCTCATACCATTTGGAGATTGTGAAAAACTTGGAATGGAATAATCTTAAGAAACAACAAACAAGTATGTAACATGATCTTTAAGGAATTTTTTATTGTTGTAAGAGAAAACATTGAAAGGTTCAGGCCTCCAAAAAATAGAACATGCCCCAAGGATGAAGAACATAAACTTGCTACTTGGAAGATTGATACTGACAATACACATAGGAATGATCAAAATAACATTGACAGATCTTTAGTTCATTGGATTTATCCACCCATATCATGGTACAAGTTTAATTCTGATGGGGAATCCAAAGGAAATATAGGGGTGTCAGGAGGAGGTGGGGTGATTAGGGATCACATAGGCTACCTTGTTGCTACATTTGTTGGTAAAATGGGCCACCAAACAAATCACTATTATGAAGCCATATCAACACTATGGGGGATCAAACTTGTAAGAGATTGTAATATTTATAATATTATAATTTAAGGGGACTCTTTAAACATAATAAATCTCTTAAATCAAGCACAACCCCCTATTTGGACCATTAGGGATTCCATTTATGAATCTGTTGAGATTTGTAAATCCTTTGCAAACTGTTAAATCATCCACACATATCGTGAAGGAAACAAAGTGGCAGATAGTCTTGCTAACTATGGGGTTAGTAATAACATGCGAAATTGGTTTAGTGATGACATACTCCATAGAAAGGTACATAATGAAATCATCAAGGATAAATATGAAATAAAAAACCATCATTAAGAAGCCCTTCACTATATTGAGAGTGATTATCTCCTCACGCACGACCAATAATTTCACTCAGCCTTCTCATAATTTTTTAGTATACAAAGACGTTGTCAAGAATAAGTTTTGGGGGAAAAGCATTGTCATTAAGAAACAAAGAAATAACAGTGACAAAATGGGTGGATCTCCATGTCAAACTGAACCCACCTATGACCCAAATAGGAAGGAGGATGTGACCCTATGGACTTATCTGCAAATGGGTGGGGTCTCAAACCTCATTGAAAGAATGCAGAGTCACAATCATGACATTTCTCTTCAATTCGTGAGTGGGTGAAAACAAAGAATAGTTGAATATGGGGAGATAAGCATTAAAATCAATGAAGAGATTATTTTTGGGGTCACAGGGCTAATTCTCAAAGGTGCTAAATTCTTTAGCAAGAGGATTGACAAGGAAATCGAAGGCAAGAAATTCCTAGCAGACAAGGAAAATCTCAAGTTTTTCATGGCATGCATAAAAGTGACCTCCATACAAGAGCCATTTGATGAAATTTCAAGGATGATTATGAGGTATGTCACTTTAGAAGGCAGATATGTGATGGTTCCTCTCAAACATTTGGTTTTCCTAAATCATTTTAGAAGGAATTTACATGTTAGATTTATATATTATCTTTTAAATTCACTAGAACATTTTGTTCTTGAGTTTCAAAACCACACCTATGCTACCCCCCTTCACCAAGGCCTCATTTTGCTACTTCACCCCCATTTCATTTCTCAACATTGCTCAATTCCTGCTGCCCCTCCCCCTCCTTACCTTGAATCCACTTACCCCATCATTGCCACTGGTCGAAGGAAAAACAAAACCAAAAATCAAATTTACCCCCTCAATCATCCTTTCCTCTCCCAAATAATCCTTCATAGCAGCAATGAAATTGAGTTTGCTATAAGTATGCTTCATATCAGTAATCTAACTGGTGCTTTTGCTACAAAAGGGGAGGATGCCCTTCTCAATAGAATTGTAAATCTGGAAAAGGAGGTTGGGGATTTGAAATAAGAGCTCAAGAAAGTCTACAAGAGAGAAGGCAAAAGGAAGATACACAATGACCCTGGGCAAGATAATGATCAGATTATTGAAATTTATAAGAATCTTAACTCACTACATAACAGGTTGGAAAATGCAAAAGGAAAGCATGACTATACCATGTCTGTTCTTAAGGCTATTTACATTTTTTTGGAGCAGCATGTCAAAATTGTATGTGTTCTTAGCAACATTCCTACTGCCATTTAGGATCTGGAACCAGTAAGGAACTTGACTCTCTCACAGTTGGGTAAGAAGGATCCCACCCATGTCACTGCCTTGGCACTCTTAACCTCTTTGCAAAAGGTAATGACAAATATTGACAAAGCAGACAAGTGAAGAGGAGAGGAAGGTCCTAACTACATGTTTTTTGTTTTGATGTTGTCAGGTGGCTATTTTCATGTTGCTCAGTTGTATTTTTGTTTTTGTTTTGATCCTTTGGTATAGTTCCTTAGTTAACTATAGTTGGGCATAGATGTATATTCTAGATATTGATCCAAACTTGATTTTTTTACTGCATTATGTGGCTATGGATCCTTTTTTGTAAGAGGGTATTGTCCCTTCAAAACCATGGACTGTTCTTTTATGCTTTATCTGGCTTTTGAGCTCATTTTGTAACAGGGTATAGTCCCTTCAAAACTATTAACCCCTAATAAAAAAATACTCACTTTCATTTTCTAGCTCTATGTGACCCAAATTTAAATCCCTTACAATTTAAATCACCAATAATTCACAATTTAAAATATTAAAAATTATGAATACAAAGTGCACTAATGTATTTAGAAGAAGTCACACTAGAAATAGACCCATATTTAAATTGTAAGATAAAATTCGTTAGTTAATTCTAAAATATCCTTACATCCAAAAAATAAAAAATAAAATTAGGAATAAATTTTTAAACATTTAATTTAATCTTTTATTTTAAATTTTACAAAATATATATTTAAGTTCAATAATTTAAAAAACAAAGTCACCCTGCAAAGTTCATATATATATATGGTTTATTTTTTAATTTTAAAAATAATAAATTTGTTAATTTTTATTTTTTTATAATAATAATATATGATGAAATAACCCATAAAAGGTGCTATAATTAGTTTTAAAATATTCTTATACCAAAAATTAAATTTTAAAAATATAAAAACATGAAAACTAGAAGAATTGAATTAATTGTATCGTATGAATTTGATTGTTTATTTAAGTTAATAAGTGAAGGAAAGGGCCCTAGCCATACAAAATTTAATAGTAAAGACCTAATAATTGATACTATAAGCTTGAAACAACCATAATTCATAATATAAGAAACAAGAAGCCAAAAACTACATAATCATTGAATGGGGTGTGGTCCAACATTGTGTATGATGGAGTAAAAAGTGTTTCCATCTATTAAAATTCCACTTCTAATAAATACCAATAAATAAGGGATGGTGTCAAAATCATGTCTAAAACAAATTAAAAAAATTTCAAAAAGGAACATTAGTGAAATCTTCCATGAACATCATTCTTCAACAATGAGTGAAAACTTTGAAAATATTGCAAACAATGAGTTAAATATTGCAAGCAATGAGTGAAAATATTTCTTATTGACTGCGTTATAATCAAGGAGAGATCCAAAATTAGTGATTCCTAGATTGACATTTGAGGCTTCATAAATAATCAATTTAATCCAATGTTGTTTAAGGGTAATCCAACGAGCCTACAAGTTCTTATCCATCTGATTTTGGCTATTTGTGTAGTGTTGACACCTCTTTGACACTTATTATATTTTGATTTTGATTACTTTTGACTATATACATGGATATTATTGTACCATTTTGGTTTAGCATGATGTTAGATAATAGATATATTGTGACTATTGATGTATTGTGATTCATAGTATGATTTGTGTGGATTCTTAGAGACATAGAGAAACATTTTCATATTGATGATGATAATGTGTTGTTGGCATATATATATTACTGACATTTGGAATCCTCATCGTACTGACTAGGATTTATCTTTAGAACTAATCTCATGATCTCGTTGATATCGATAAAAGATAGAATTGAGATGTTGAAATTTTAGACAAATAATAACATTTTTTAGTAGAGATGATGATATAGTTATATGCGAATGGTTATTGATTTATGTGTGTATATTTTATCTTTGATGTTTTGATGTGGCCATAATGCTGAAGGAGGTATTGTGTGATTTTGCAGGTGATTGTATCACAACAATCAAAAGGGGGATTGGAGACCAACCACATTGGAATACTTGATGGATACAATGAAGGTCACCATGGCAACTTGTGTAATGTTGTTGTTTTGTTTTATTTTGTTAAGGGGTCCCCATGGGGGGATGACCTCCAATTGTGACCATGGGCTTTGTGTGTAATTATTTACCTTTTTCTTTTATTTTTTAGAGTATGTGATTTATTTGGTGATGTAATTTATTTAATCATTGTTGAGAAATGTGCATTAATTAAGTGAATTAATCATTTTTATTCAGTTATTTGTGGATGTGACAAAAATGGGTCATTTATTAGAGTTGTTGGTATTTTGGACTATGTGATTTTGATTGAGTATAAGTGACTTTGAGTGTTGTACACTCTACCTTACCTTAGAATTTTAGATTTGGGCTTAAGGGCCATTTTTTGAGGCTTGTGGGACAAGTTAATCTTGTCCCACACCTCTTAATTTCTTATACCAACCCTACCATTATGTATTTTTTAAGATAAAAAGTAACATTTATTGCACTTTCCTTACATGGGTTTTAAATTATGTCCTTATAGGGTGTGGGTTTGGATTGTGTGTGTAAGAGGCTTGTCATTTCTCGTCACCACCAATTTATTGTGCATTGGGGTTGAGGTTTGACTTGTGATGTGGAGTTGAGGACAAGTGATGTGACATCCTACATGGATCCACCTCACCCTCCTCTTCCCTTTTTCTATATATGCAAGTTTATTTGTTTGTTTGGGGATTACTTCATTTCATTTGTGCTCTTGTATTTTTGGAGTTGGAGATTTTTGGAGTACTTGTTGAATTTTTGGAGTTTTTTGGAGTTGGATTGAGCTTGAAGGAGCTTAGTGTGTGACTCTTTGATCAATTTATACCATGGAAATGTATGAACTACACCCTTGTTGCAATTGTTTTCTTTTATATGTGTATATTTGTATGCAAGTGAATGGTTTGTATGCTTGTTGGTATCTTGTGTAGAATGCCTAAGTATAGTGTAGGAGAAGGCTATGGGGATCTTATATGTATGGAGACATAAGAGTTTACTTCATGTTTTGGGAAGGATTTTGGGTTAGGTGCCCCACCATTGATAAGGATATTCTTGCATTTCTTACTTGGTTCTTTTGAGGGAGACATAAGAGATTGTAGGGAGGTGTAAGAGAATGTGGGAGGAATAAGAGGACCTCGAGGGAGGCATAAGTGTTCTGTAGGGGTTTTCAGTTGTGTTTTGGAGGGATTTAAGGTGGGAACATAACACCATTGGGAGGCATAAGTGATCTCCCCATAGATCCTTTCTCCATTGGCTTTACATTTTCAAGCATTGTGTATTTTGATAAGTTACATTCTTATGATTGTATCTTGTGTTGAATGTGTTTTGAAATGGTTGTGAAAATTTGTATTGTGATATGGAAGAATTACATTGTTGCCATGAGTTGGATCCATCATTTTATTGAATTTTGGTTGGGGCTTGGGGGCGAATGGGGAGGATAACTTCTTCTCCTCATTGGATTATTGGTTGGGTGGAGAGTGTTTCCTCTCCCCCATTTTTGGTTGTTTTGATTAACGTGAATAAATGGTGGAGCTATTTTTGAATAATTTTGGATTTGGAGTATTTTTTGGAGTAAAAAACAACCCTTCATTGTAGAAATCTTCTTGTAATTCCCACTTAAGGTGGAAGAGTAGTAGATTTGTATTTAAAAGAAAAGTTGCTTTATAAGTTTTATTTACCAAGTTCTAATATAACATTTAAAGGAACCTCATAAAAGAATGTGTCTTTCCTTTCTCTTCAAATTAGTTTTATGTAAAGGAATTAATTAAATGGATATCATGTTTAAATTTTACCTTCTGTTAAAAGAAAATAAAGTTATAAATTTTAATATTTTGATCACAATGTGAATTAGGAGGTTGTCATAACCTTATTATGGGTCGAAACAGTTAGAAAAAATTTGGTTTTGACATTTTTAAAGTTAAATTTATCCTTTGATATTTTTGTTCTTTTATACATTCATTGTTTGAGTTATCTGGCCTACATAGTGACCGACACCGGCCAGTAATAACCAGCGTCAGCGTACTTAGTATCAACATCGGTCACTGTTTCATATTACATACTTTAAAATGTTATTCCAAGCTTAATTATCAATTTAAATGATATCATGACTTGCTCATAAACATTAAATTTAATGGATAATTATCGGAAATGGCATTAAGATAAGTGTGAACCAAGAACTGTGAAATATATGTTAAAAATATAAATTAGACTCATTTTCTAGTAATCGGCATCAGTGACTGAACCATCGTCGGTATTCCTGTGACTGAAATCAATCACTGAATACTGCACCATTTTTATTTATGAAAACTTGAGAGTCATTTGGTGTGCCTTGTTTATATCAGATGCATTTGAGACTGTGATGCTTTCTTAAAACTAAATAATAATTTTCTAATGGAATTAACCTTACCACCCCCCTCCCACTTGCATTTAAAACAATATTCTAAAAACTTAAAATTAACACAGAAAATGGTGCCAGTGGTGGAACCGACGTCGGTAGCATAGAGGTTACCGCAGTCGGTCAAAATACCTCTGTCATTCACCTATGCATGAACCTTTTTTAAAATAACGTGTTTCTGGCCAATCCATTGGCTCTTATGGGTCTAACTTCACCTAAATGCAGATCTAGCCTGTGAGGCCCATGTATGCTTGTTTGGACCATACTCCAACCTAAATATAGGGATTTAAATGCATAAGATTCTTGATCTACAAAATCAGTTTCTTCCCCATCAATGAAAAAAATAGAGAACTAATCAAAAATAGGTCTCAAACCAAATCTAGGATGGATGCTTGTATTGAAATTAGATAGCTAGGAATACATGATTAAATCTAATATTTAACTATCCCAACAAAGGATCCATTGGATGGAATCCCCTTCTTCTTGCACATTGGATCCAAGAAGACTCCTTCATGGTTTTCCCTTGATCCATGGCATCCACTCCTTTAACCTACAAACCAAAGAGAAATAAATGAATCAGCTTAGGGTAAGAAATGCTTAAGAAGACTCCCTTAAGAATGATTAGGGTTTCTTTAGGGTAGATATAATCTTGTGGTCCCTATGTATTTGATCCAAGGGTCAATAATCAACCATATAATTGTTACGTGAGAATATCCATATCATGGTTGTAAAATTTTAAATAAATCAAATGTATGTCTAAATGGGTGAATGGGGCCACTTAGGGCTCTAGTGTGTTAAGTTAAAAATGTAACCCTTCTAGTAGTTTTTAGTCATTAATTTAATGGAAATTAAATAAAATAATTTAAGTGAACTAAGGTGACTAAGGATAAGGGTTTATTTAATATGGGTTTAATGTTAGTTTCTAAGAGGGAAACTATTTAACCTAGTAAGAGAAATTAATGGACACTTATCTAGTGATGATAATTAAATTGAAATTAGAACTGGATTAATAATATTTAATTAATAATCTAGACATGACCTATCCTTTGTAATGTAGCAATTGATGGTGGAAATTAATTAAACGTTTTAGGGTTTGACACCTTGCAACCTTTTTAAAAGAAAAATAAATTGCCGCAACTTCCCAGATAAATATTTAAGGATTAGTGTGGTTTTAGAACATCGAAATTGTGGGCATTACACTAGTAAGAGAAATTAATGGACACTTATCTAGTGATGATAATTAAATTAACATTAGAACTAGATTAAGAATATTTAATTAATAATCAAGACCTGATCTATCCTTTGTAATGTAGCAATTGCTGGTGGAAATTAATTAAATATTATAGGGTTTGACACCTTGCAACCTGTTTAAAACAAAAAAAATTACCGCAACCTCTCAGATAATTATTTAAGGATTATTATGGTTTTAGAACGTCGAAATTGTGGATGTTACAAATTGAGTCCATCCCATAAGAAATTCCTTATGATTGAGTTGAGATAGATTTTGACACTTTCATGAGCTGCTAAAATGGACATTAGATAATCAAGAATATCTTGGAGGACAACTTGGATGCATCCGATTTTACCATCCCAATACAACCATTTAGCATTCCAAGGTGTAAGCTTGTTATGGAAATTAAAGATGAGATATTTGTAGTATTCTTTTTTAAACCTCCCTCTAAAGTGTGGAATTACCAAATACTTACAAGGAAGGGAACTAAATTTGGAAAAAAAGATTCTTTGAATATGACATTAGTTTGTGACATTAGTATTGGAAGTAAATCTCACCTATTTGCAAAATCAAGGTTCTTCCAAAGCTTCTTGCTAAAGGCCCAAAATAATTTTAACATTTATATGGATCATAACTCCTAGCTAGACTTTCCACGATTGTATCACAAGTTAAGTGACAAACCATAAATTGAGAAGGGTCTCCTTTTCTTTTCTTATTGAATTTCAAAGTTGCATGGATCAGATGTACATATTTTTTAGGATTAATTTTCAAGGATTAAGGGGTTATCTCAACCTTATCCCTTATTAGTTTGTATTCCCGTCGATTTGTACCTGGGTGGATGACTAGGAAACACTTTTTACACTATCATACACACTATTGGACTACAACTTATTTGATAAAGGAGGTTCCTATTTTCATTATATAATATGTTGTGAAGTAAGACTAATCTAATATGTTGGGAAGGGTCTCATTTTTATTCAATAGTACAAAAATTATTGGAAAAGTATAAGTAGGTATTTTAGAAGTTAAATAGGAATTAAAGAATATGGTGTAGAGAAAATTGGAATAAGAATAAATCAAAGATGGATTTACAACTTTGGGAGAAATTTGAGAATTCATACTAGATAGTTTTACTAGAGGAATTTTAGAACCTTGTTGAGATATCGATATTGAAAAATATTGAAAAGGATTTTTTAAAGAATTTATAGGAATCAAAGTTTGAGGAGAAGCAATAGAAGTGTTCTACACATTTAAAAACAATAAATTTTGAAAAGAAAGAATGGTATAAGAAATTGATACATGAGTAGGTTGAGGATGAAATTAGAAATGGACCTCATGTGAAGGGATACTTTTGAAAAGAAACCTATTTTGATATATTTATAATTATAAATATCTCTAAGGGGTTATTTAAGGCACAATTTTATGAATATGAGCAATGCTTTTATCCCTATATTGTTATTCTAATTCAACATAATCATAATAACAATATTTTTCATTTTCCTTCTAATAAACAACTTGATATCATGCTCTAACATTCCAGCGACATTCACATCATTACAATTGTTGATGTTCAAAGAAGAAACATTGATCTCTACATGCAAACATGTATCTAAATACACAATATGGACCCTATATGATTTGTGTTAGGGTTTTCTCATGCTCTACAAAGGATTCAAAAATTTGTGTACAATATCTATGTTCAAATCAATATCACTTTAGTTCATATAATATGTACATTTTTTAGGTCATATTGTGGTAAAATTAATTTGTATTAAAATTTCATCAAAATTATCCCGATTATCATGATCATCATAATCACTATCATTATGAATATACATGACATTCATTGAACTCTTTGTACTACATGTAAATGGTTTGTGACATCCTCAAAGAGCACACTATGGCTATGAATATTGTTTAATAAAATAGCTAGGGTAAGATGTTTGAACAAATTAAATGGGAGAATCTCTAGACCAATCATATCTATAATCAACATGCAAGACAATTCAATTTCACAAAGATATTTTATGAGAAATTGGGTTTACATCAAAATGTAATACATATAGCTATAAACATGAAATTCAAACTAATAATAAATAAAATAGTAAATAATACTTTATTTCTAAGCCATTTCAAGCGAAAGAATTTACTATAGGGTGTGTAAAAAGGATATTTGATTTTGCATGAATTTTGAAACAATTGTTAGGTGTAGACAAAAAAATCAGCATTTTATGGAAAGACAGAGAACTAAGAAAACTCATATCAAATGGAGTCCATGTTGCTATAACTTTCAAGATACTATTTAATCCATTCTTTAGGGATCATTAATCAAATTTTCTAAGACCATATAGTAATGATTACATTATGGTAATTATTGCTTAAAATTTTTATTTGACTACAAGGTATTTGATAGGTCTAAGGTACTGAAAACATCTCTTGATTATTTAAATTTCTCACATGTCTCTAAGAAATTGGATCTCTTCCTCCAAACCCTAATAAGGTCTTTAGGTATACAAAATGAGTAAGAAAAATATTTGTTTTGGGGTCTATGTTAAACCAAAGAAAAGTAAAACTTCCTTTCTATTTTTCAGGTCCCTTAACAATGTATAATATCGAAAAAGAACACATAAGTTTATATAATGCAATGATTTTCAACCAAGCAGTTTGGTGTAGTACAATGTCTACTCTATATGAATTTTCATTCTATAATGAATGCATAGTGGAGAAATAAATGCTTCATATATGATCTTGTTTTAAACACTTGAATTAATTGCTTTGCCATATTCATAATGAGGCTCTCTATATCTTGAATTGTATTTTTCTCCATCTATCCAAAATGCACCAATTTACATGTATATTTATATACTTATTGAATTAAATTTGGGCCTTATTGATGCGCTAAATGACACATTATGTGTGGAAAATCTACAAATAAGTTCCTCAAAACCAAGTAAGAGACTCAAAAGAGAGCTAAAAGAGCCCACAAAACAAAACCCTAGAATTGGGCATCCACAGTTCTAGGGCCTTAGGAAAATGACTATACAATTACGAGAAACATGAAAAATAATATGAGAAAATTGGGAGTTCAAGAAAGAGAGGGAAAAATAAAAAAACACAAAAGAGAAAAACTAATAACATTCTAATTTGCAACAATAATAAATAAACACACGATTGCCTTAGAAAATGTAGTTTTAGAATTACCAAAAATACATCAAAGTATCACATATTATTAACTAAAAAAATCTATCATTTTGAAAAATAATTAATTTATTACATATTAATAACCAATTTTTTTTTTCTCATTTTCAATACTAATGTATTATATACAAATAACATATAAGTTTAAAATATGTAAATTAGAAATTTAATGCAATAATGAGATTATTTTATTTGAAAATCTAATGATAGCCAAACATTTAAATTAAAAACATAACCATAGTCAAAGATATAAACATAAAAATTTGTTGGTACCATCAACCTAAAAAATACATGATGGAGATCTTATGGATGGTTTCTCTCAACGCAGACCAGTTATATACTTTTCTCATTTAAAACATTTTAGTAAAATATGAAATTAAATATGTACAGATTAGAACTATACATCATCAAATAAATACCTCCCTAGAAATATTGTTTGCATTTTTTATTTAAATAATGCAAAGAAAACATGGAAAAGGTGATTTGTAATTGAGCTTTCTTTTTCAACTCCATACATACCACCATAAATTTTTAATCCAAAAATCAAGTTAAACTAGCACAATTTTCTAAGATACATTATTACAATGAAGGCGTTACATAGAGGAGTTGAACCGGTTGTTTTTGAAAATGAAAATGGTAAGATGTTTGAAAAAATGAAAATGGAGCAATCCCGAGAAAAATCATATCTATAATCAATGGCGTTATCATATCTCTAATCAAACCAACGAAAGAAAGATCTGACCCTAAAAGACAATAAAATATGCCACACAATGTAAGCTCACCAAGATGTTTTATAGGAAATTGGTTTTACATCAAAATATACTACATATATACCATAACCATAATAATTAAACTAAAACTAATAAGATAAACCAACATAAAAATTAAAATAATACTTTATTACTAAACCATTTCTAACGTAAGAATTGACTAAAGTGTGTTTAAAAAGGATATTTGATTTTTCAAAAATCACAAAACAATTTTCAGAAATAGACAATAAAATCAATGTTTTTATGGAAAGGACCATTTTCATGCACACTCTTTTGTAGGGCCCCATCGATTTGGGAAGAAATTTATGGAAAGACACAAAAAACTAAGAAAACTTGCATCAAATGGGAGACTTTTCTAGAACATTCAAGATACACTTTCGGTACAATTACCATACACTTTTGGGACCATTAATCCACTCTTCTAGGACCATCTAGTAAGGATCACATTATGGTAACTATCATGCATGATTTTTTTTATTCAACAAGTTATTCATTAGGTCTAGGGCTCTAAAATCCTCGCTTACATTTTTAAATTCCTCATGTATCTCTAAGAAATTAATTTTCTTCCTATAAATCCTTCCAAGATATCTTGGTACACAAGAAGAGTAAGAATTTTTTTTTCTTTTGGGGCCTATGGTATACCAAACAAGAGTAAAACATCCTTGATATTTGTCAAGTCCCTCAACAATGTACAATATCAAAAAAAATACAATGCTTCACCCATGCGGTCTGGTATAATACAATAAATACAAGCTATATGAATTTTCATTCTAGAATGAATGCATGGTGGGGAAATAAATACTTCCTATATGATCTCATTCTACATGTTTGAATTAATTTCTTTGGCATATATTCATAATGGGGCGCTCTATATCTTGAATTGCAGTTATCTTTATTTTATCCAAAATACACTAATGCACATGTGTATTTATAAATTCATTGATTTAAAGTCACAAATGAATTAAAAGGGGCCACATAACAAAACCACCATAATTAGACATTCAAAATTCTGAAATTTAAAAAATCTACATAAATAATGTTAGGATACGAAAACATGAATATGTAGTTATGAGAAAAATAACAATTATACATTAAAAACTGAGAAAAGAGAAGAGGGGAAAAAATAGAAGAACAACTAAGAGAAAAACTAATAACAAAAAAAACATGTAAATAAGATTATGCTAATGGATGCAAAACATTATGCTAATGCTAAACCTAATGATGCGAACTCTAAATTTGTCTCCCTTATTCGCGATGGCGTGAATGTTGAGAATCTGAAACAAAGGAGAGAGAATAGAGATTGATATCTCTTATTATTTTATATTATTATCACAAGCACGACACATATTTATAGGTATAGTGAGTAAACAATATTCCCCTGAATTGATGGAGAAGATACAAACAGGAAGGAGAGAATAATGGAATAGATAGAAAATAGTATAATAATAAAATAATGTATATAGACTATGCTAGCATTCCCCCCTTATTACATTATTCTTGCAAATGTAACCCCGAAAAATTTCAAATTTCACTTTTTCTAAGGATTTGGTGAGAATATTAGCTACTTATGCTTATGTAGGACATTATTGGAGCTGAATGTGATGGTTCAAGACGTGCACTTGAATGAAATGACAATTAATCTCAATATGCTTTGTTCAATCATAAAAGACTGGATTCTTCACGAGCTTCAACACACTCTGATTATCACAATAGAGAATAGGTGACTATTTTTTAGGAATTCCCAAGTCATCCAAAATGGGATGTAACCATATCACTTCACACATAGCTCCCCATGCGGCATGATATTTTGCCTCTGCGGATGAGATAGAAATAATGTTCTTCTTCTTGCTTATCCACAAGATAGGTCCAGATCCAAGATGAAATATGTATCTTGTAGTTGACTTCCTGTCACCAACAGATCCTGTGTGGTTCGAGTCAACGTATCACTGTAAGAAGAATTGATCATTCTTCTTCTATTCTAGACCACAATCAATTGTACCTTGGACATACCTCAAAACATGCTTTGTTACATTCCAGTGACATTTCTTCAGTTCCTGCATGAATCTGGAAAGATAGCTAACAACATAGCATAAATTTAGTCTGGTATATGTCAAGTAGATGAGTCCTCTAACAAATTGCCTATAAAGAGTAGTATCTACTTGAGGTGAATCCTGGAATCTTGAAAGTTGTAAGCCTTTCTTCATGGGAGTGGATATAGGATTACAATCAGAAATTTTGTACTTTTCCAGGAGTGTCTTGGCATACTTTATCTGGGATACAAAAATGTGATGCTCATTTTTCCATATTTCCAAGCCAAGAAAGTAATGGAGTGGCCCCAAATCTGTCATGTTGAAGGTTATTTTGAGATCATTCTTCATAATATCATTGATATTCTAAACTGTCAGTGATCACAAGATCAACTACATACACAACAAGAATGAAAATTTCTTTGCCTACCTTTTTTATATACAAATTTGAATATGAGGGGATATGAATGAACCTATGCTACAAAAGGTGATCATCAATCTTGATATAACATACCCTTGGAGCTTGTTTCAGTCCATATAGTGATTTGATGAGATGACATACCTTCTTAGGATGCTCTTCATCAAAAAATCCTTCAGGTTAGGTCATGTACACTTCTTCTTTTAGATCACCATTTAGGAAATCACTCTTGACGTCCATCTACTAAATTCTCCATCCTTTATGTGCTGCAAGTGCACAAAAAACTCTGATGGTCTTGATCTTTGTAGTGGGTGCAAAGGTGTATTCATATTCAATTCCCTCTTTATAAGCATATCCTTTTTCTACAAGTCATGATTTATGTTTTTTGATGGATCCATCTGCCTTATATTTTGTCTTGAAAACCCATTTATAGCCTATGAGTTTCTTTCTTGTAGGTAGATCGATAAGTTCCCATGTCTGATTTGTCATGAGTGAGTCATATTTTGTATCCCTGGCTTCCTTGCACTGAGGTTAACTGAGTGCTTCATGAACATTATCAGGCTCATAGCTATTAATCAGTGAACTCATGAGTGTAAATTTTACCTCATTTCTTGTTTGAATCCTTGTTTTTAATCTGGATGATGTATCTGGGAGTTGTTACAAATGTGAGTCCTTGATGGTGCTTTGTACCCACTTCGGATGAGAACTTGGCTACTTTTGAGAAGAATTATGTTATTTCCATGTGGATTGATGTGGAGTCACATTCTCCAGTTCTCCAAGGTAAAAAATAGCTCTCTTTGTAGTATTTGTTTTCTCTGAGTAGTCTCCTCTGGCTCATCATTTGATTTAGAGACTAGTCGGTGAGAGGTGGTTGGAAGTGGATCTTCTGTTGATACTATTGAGTTAAAGGATGACTCATCACGAACCACATCCTGACTCTCGTATATTTTATTTGTCTTAGGATCCATGAGACAATATGTCTTTGAGGTAGTGTTATAGCCAAGTAGGATACATGAAAGTGTCTTTGGCTCAACCTTATTTCTCTTCAGAAGCTAGGACATGCATGTATGTTGTGTAACCAAATACTCACAAATGAGAAATTGATGGATTTATACCAATCCATACCTCTTCTGGCATTTTATTTTGTAGTTCGGTTCCCTATTGAGAAGATATACAGCTGTCCATACTGCTTCAACCCAATAGCGTTCCTCTAGATTTGATGTTCTTAGCATGCAATGAGCCATCTCCATCACTATGTGATTGCGACGCTCAACAATTCCATTCTACTAGGGCATGTAGGGAGTAGTCAAATTCTGCTTAATACCATGTTGGTTCAAAAATTTCAAGAACTTATTTAATGTGAATTCCACCCTCGACCTGAGAAAAGTAGAAGAAGTGGTTGTCTGGTCTCTTTCACAATATGATGATAGAAGTTCTAGAAATGTTGAAGAGCCTCACTTTTATTCTTCAAGAAAAACACCCACATCTTGCGAGAGTGGTCATCCATGAATAGCTATAAGTACTTGAATCCCAAAAATGAAGTAGGCAAAGGGTCGTTTTGATTGGTATGAACTACCTCTAGACACTTCTTGGCATGGAAGGTGCTTTCCTGAAATGGATCCATGCGTTGTTTTCCTACAAGACAGCCAGGGAAAAGAGGTAAGGAACTAGACAATCTGGGTAGTCCATGAACCATTACTTTTGAACTCATCTGATGTAAAGAACTAGCTGAAAAGTGTCCATATCTAAAATGCTAGAGTGCACTAGATTGTATTGTTGATGCAAATAAAGCTATTATAGAATATGAAATAATATCTAAAGAAAATAACTTATCTTTTAATAATGGTCTAGCAATAATCTTACCTTTTCGTGAGATCAAACATGATTTCATGCCATTTTGGAAAAGAAATTCTATCTTCAAATGATGATTCAATAGCCGAGTCACTGATAGGAGGTTTATAGTTAATCCAAGAACATATAGTACCCTTGTAAGCATACATTTTTGTGGTCTAAGAGGAATGGTGTCATTTCCAATTCCTTCTACAATGTACTCTTTGTCATCGGATATCTGAACCTGATCATCAGTGAGCTGTTTTTCGAGTGAATCAAATAGCTCCTTGTCACCTGACATGTGCTTACTTGCACCAAATTCTATCAGCTAGACTCTTTTTGTGGGATGTGAAGTTTGAAATACAAGTACAAGGTTCTTACCACAATGGGCTCCTTCAGATGTCTCCTCATCAGATTAGTTATCTTTTTGGGTTGCGAGATGTCCCTTGTGCTTTCTCCAGCAGGGACATCATTTGGGTTTTTGAAAAATTTTGTGCCTTGATGTGCTTGTTTGACTTGAAGAACCTTATTTCAAGCTATTGTACCAGCAGTGATCATTTTCGTGAGTGTTGGTTCTATAAATGTGACACCACCTCTTTGAATTTTAATATTTCTGTTATTTTTTTGGTTGCGTGTGATTTGGCTTCTCCAGGGGACCCTTCTAATTCTTCTAGCCATGGTATGGCTTTGAGAATAGGGTTTTATCCTGAGTCTCCTCTTGGGATGAATTGATGGCCTCTTCCTGCTGCAGAAAATTAACAAGTTCTGTAGTGCCCACATTTTACACACACAATTTCAATAGTAAAATACCAGGATAATTTTTTTTTTGACTTACATTGCTCACTACATGCAACACAGCAAGGGATCCAAGTACAGAAACTCGACTCACATACGACAATCACATAAGTCTCGACTCACATAGACACATTAAAATAACATAGGCATGTTGATGCCACACTTTTCCCAATGAATGGTTACTAGTAATGACCCAACCATAAGAAAAATGACTTCAGGAATGGCGAAGCCACAACACATCATTTATTTAGTTGTATTTTAGTTACGATTAATATTCCAAGAACATTGTCATGTAAGGATAGATTTCTCATTTGTCCACCCACATATTCTTAAGATCATTCTGCGGTTAAATTACAGTTCGACCATTTTTAAGATGGCTTCTTATTCTTTACAAAATTTTCCATAACTTGCATACTTATTTGGCATAATTTCAAATGCATATAAAGTACTTAATTATCTGGTCCTTACATTAAGAATATTCTTCTCAAACATATATTCAATGTCTAATTTTTTTTTACTCTTACAACTCAAGTGAATGTAACTTGGTGTCCATATAACAATATTAGGATTTAACGGAGATTTAAATACAAGATAGATTTTTACCAAAAACATTCCTCGATCACGGTATAGATATTTCCCTACCATAGTTATTCTAATTCAATGACTTGTGAAATTCCATTTTGTTTTATATATGTATTTTGTTTTCTCGAAGGTTGAACACACCAAGGCAATTCATATTCTTTGAAGCAAAGAGTATTTTTAATTGAGATATAAGGTCTCTAAGAGTGGCATTATTATGAACCTTAGATCCCATTTTTTACTCTTATATGCTTTATTTTCTACATCACGTTATGGCCTTATTATTAGCAGTGTCTTGTAAAAGGAGTTATGAAGTGTTTGTCTAACCTCTTGAAGACATATATGATTAGAAGACCTAAAGCTACACACGAACCCTAATTTAACCATTTGAGTCAACTGAGGTTTATATTAATTCCCAACTTCATATAAGGGTCTACCCCTCAACTATATATGAATTTTAAGTGAGAGGACAAATTTATGCTAAACCACCTTCCAGAAAGGACCAAGGTGTTATGTTGAGAGAATCCAAGGTAACAAATTTAGCTGAGCGGAGCTATGGTTCATTAACAAGAGTTCAAGACCTAGAACAACTAAGTCACAACCTCCATCTAAGTCGTCTGGATCCAACAGGGATTTCACTCAATGAAGAAATTTAATTTTAAATCTATCTTCGGATGACAAGATAGTCTGCTAGGATACGAAGGAGGAGTTAGCTCTACACACTCCAAGAAAAGTTTGATTGTGTCACTCCTATCAGACAGGTTTATGACAATGTCACTAACCATGCTGACTAAGATGATAAACCCATTATTGGGCTCTTGTTTACTCAAAATAGGAGATTTCCATTGAGTGAAGAGTTTAAATTTCATTCTATGGTTTTCAATGTCTTCTACGGTAAGGAGTATCACATATGAAAACAAGTTATGCTCTGATATTTTACAAGGGTAGAGTATTTCGATTAAATCTCTTTATTACATCTATAAAGTATGAATGGACAAGATGACTCATTAATCATTTATTGAACACTAAATATGCACTACAATATATTACTTCATATTCATTTACCTTATATAAATATCAAACCTTTTTACCAGGTGTACTATAAATCAAATTGACCTATGATTAAATGCACATTTCCTAGATGTCCTTGAATCCAACATCTCATACATAACAACAAATTATCAAATATAACCTTCTTTAACATGAGACTACATTATACATTTATTCATTTAACAATGAACTATATAAATTACAATGATAATTAATGAACTACACATCACCTCTTCATCATCATTCTTTCATCCTGCAAAACCACGTGAGCATGATATTAGCAATAAATCACTGGCATGGCATCCACCCTAATCTAACATAACTATCATTTTTCAATTTCCCATTTACATATGATAATAATTAGAATTTGTAATCAAAATAAAAGGTTTAGAGACATGTATTCATTACATTTCATTTTACTTCTTTTTATAACCCAAGAGAGAGAGAAAGAGGAGGGAAGAGAGAGAAAACACCATTTGTCAAAAATTCTATTTCATACAACAAGTTACACTATAGAGTTTTAAATAGTTATTTACATGTGTTAAAAGTTTCCATGGTGGTTTGGAAACCTGATCAGGGTCCTGTAGCTTTCTATTTTTACATTTTCTTACTAGCTACAAAAATGTTCAAAATGGGCCCGAAGGCTAAGAAACCGCTTCCAAAAGTTATCTTCCGATGAGAATGAACACCATGATTAACTTTATAAGTGTCCCAAGATATACCAAGAGTTCATAGAAACTGACAAAATTGGGAAAAAGTGAACGGTTTATGTTTGGTGGCTAGTTTTCCGGGGCCACTGGTCATAGTTGACCCAGTTGCAAATGAACAAAAGTTAGCTCGAGGGCTCAGAAAACCACATCCAAGACTGACATTCGATGGATGAGAATGAAACGGGACACTTCCTACGAGTTCCCCTATATAAGTATAATTCATAAGAGTTGACAGGACTGAGAACTAGAAAACCATTTTCAAATAGCGACAAGATTTCTGGAGCGACAAGTCGAAATTGGTCCAATTTGACCTCGTCAAACTATGACCAGAGGCCTACAAAATGGCTTTTCCAAACTATCCAGAAAATTTCTTTTCCTTAAACTGAATGTTCCATGCAATTGTCTAGTATAAACACTAGAGGTTTGCGAAGACGAGAAATAATTTCTCTATCCAGGTTTCAAATGGCGGTTCAAAACAAAAGCCAACTTTCTAGATTTAACAACTTTCTACTACTATAAAACAATGTAACAAGGCTCCTATAAGAGTGTCAAAAAGAGCTCATATGTTTGTTTGGGGTCAATCTAAAGGTCAAGGTGACTGTTGATGGTGAATCATAGCACCCCTGAATGTTTGCAACTCGATGGGTTGAGAGTCTCAGTGTGATTGCAAAACATGGAGCTTTTCCCAAGTGTGGGACCTTGTGAAATCAGAAAATATCTCCAGATAAAGGCCGGTTCCTATTCCTCTGTTCAGATGCACATGTAAAAATGTAGAGGGTTTACTAAAAAACATAAACTAACTTTCCAAGGAGGAAGGGTAAGAAGATACATAAAATAAAACCTAAACTAAGAAAGGTGATGCATTGAGGAATGCAGAACACCTATCTTTCCAATAAACACAAACCATTAAAATGTAATGCAAGATCATGCACAGATAAAAAAATTTGTAGTGAAATATCAAGAGGATGCAAATAAACATAGAGAGGGTTGAGAATCATCCACAAACATGCATTATCTTCTCTAAAGATTGATACAATACACTACAAAATGCCAAGAGGCAAAATTGCATTAAAGTTTTAGATGGGAGGTTTGAACTCCACAAATTCACCTGCCAAAGAGAAGAAGGGAGGGGAAAAACAAGATTTTCTAACCTTTAGAAAGAAGCCCCTCCTTAAAATTTATAAGAATAATGAGAGAGAAAAGAGAGAGGAATTCCAAATCTACCCCAACCACCTCTAGGTTGCATTTAATTCATCTCATTATGGTGGTAGGTGATAACCCTAGCAAACCCAAAAAATGGCGAATTGTATTTTTCATTTTGAAGAAATTTTTCTCACCCAATTAAATATATCTAGCTGTAGTTGGATATAGGACATCGTAAGATTTCTGAAAAGTCCAACCTTGCGTGAATCCGAGCTCCCTGTGAAAAGTTATGGCCATTTGAATATCTGCATCAGGGTTTGCTTTTTGTCGGGGTGTTACTGCTCAAAATGTTGCGCCTCCTGAAGATGTGCCTCGGCATATCCATCCTCATGTTAACCTACTTTTAAGTGTGCCATAGGTGCTAAAAATTTTGTGTCGACACTTTCTACTATATGCCCCTAGCCTGCGCCTTGGGTGTGAATTTTTGCATGTCGACACTTTGTGCTGTGCGCCCCTAGCCTGTGCCTTGGGCGCGAATTTTCACATGTTGACACTTTGTGTTGTGCATCCCTAGCCTGTGTCTTGGGCATGAATTTTTTCATGTCAACACTTTGTGTTGTGCACCCCTAGCCTGCACCTTGGGTGTGAATTTTCGCATGTCGACACTTTGTTTTGTGTGCCCCTAGCCTGCTCCTTGGGCATGAATTTTTGCATGTCGACACTTTGTGCTATGCGCCCCTAGCCTGTGCCTTGGGCATGAATTTTTACATGTTGACACTTTGAGCTATGCGCCTCTAGCCTCTACCTTGGGCATGAATTTTTACATGTCAACACTTTGTGCTGTGCGCCCCTAGCTTGCGCCTTGGGCGCAAATTTTCGCATGTCGACACTTTGTGTTGTGCACCCCTAGCCTACGCCTTGGGCACGAATTTTTGCATGTTGACACTTTGTGCTTGACTATATTTACCCGAGGGGGAGATATATACAACAGTGTCTCCTCACATATCAAGGTACATGAATGAAGCTTAACATCTCCTTTTCAGAGTTACGAAGGGTACTTAATGAGTCTCCAAAAAATGCAAAAATTAACTATTTAAATAGGGAAAAGGTCAACATTATTATTGGGAAGTCAATCTCTTCTTGTCGATAAACCAATATTGAAGCGATCTAGTTGGGTAAGAAGTTTTCTAAATCACCTCAGAATGAGGGTGGAACTTCATGGTTTAATGCAGAAGAGTTATTTTGATTTCATGAGTTACGATACGACATTTCATTGTTTTTGCAACGAGTTGATATAAACATTTAACTGTATTAAAATCCCAATATTTTAAAGTTCTATTAAGTTGCAAAAGAGAACTAAAACATGAGAATTATGAGAGGTAAGGGAAGATGAACCATGCATGGGAGGAACGGAGTCGGTCAAACCCACAGGCTTTGGTTCAACATCTCACTTTCTACACCATTAACTACCCCATTTAAATATATCAAGGATGTCAATTCAGGTTTCAACTTTAACTCTGCTGCACAAATCTTGGCTGCCAAGTCAGCTTACAACTTTTGAGGAGAATAAGTTTTAGAAATTGCAAGCTAGATAGAATACTCAAACCTATCTCTTATTCTGTTGAAGACATTTTGCATTAGAAATGTCTTTCCAACTCCACTTTTGCCAACAACGGCAATAACAGGAGCTTTAGGGATATTTATTAAGCTAAGGATCTCTTCAATTTTGAGCCCTATAGCCACAGCTGGTGCATCACTGTCTAACACACTTGGTCTCTTCCCCTTTACATTTTGAGATGTACTCATTGAGTCTTACTCTAAGTGAATTGAATCAGGATTAAGCTTCAGCTTAGTGGCTTCTTTCATAACAAAACCCATTCTGTGTCAGATATCCTTAATGTGGTGCTCCATTTTATACCATTTTTTTGAATCTAGATTCAACGACACATTCTTGGAGTATGTCCTCGGTATCGCAAACAATATTTGCAACATCGAGCAACCATATTTTCACAGATTTTTTTATGCACAATCTGTAACTCTGCATATTTGAGATACGTACTCCTAATGATGAGCTTCTTGTTCATCCATTCAAAGTCCTTTTTTAAGAGAAAGAAAAGTGAAGCCTCTGAAGCCATCTTGTCTACAAACATCTGATCAAGTCTTCCAACCACAACATTAACAAAACTAGCTGCCGTACTTAGATTTTTTCCTTTACAGAGCACAAAACTTGAAGATAAGTTTGTCTCGCTCTTTCCTTTGATCAAACACTCTCACAAGCACCCATGCTCTGTGAGGTGCCACGCAGGCTCTAAGTTTTCCCCATTTTATACAGGCTAGGAGGATGTTGGTATAGGTCAGGAGTGCACTGGCAAAGGCCATGAATATGCAAGGAAGGAACAATGTGACTATCTCCTGAGGAAACCCATGTCTTCTGTACACCTCCGTAATCACCCATGCTCACCATTTTTACTATTTGTGCAAAATAGGAATCCCTGCGTCCATAATGAAAAACATGACCACCCTCAAAGCCTGATGGGTACACAAACAGGTTCAGAGTTTCCTCCCTCCCTCCATGGTGGCCGCGCTTGTCTTCATTCAGCAATAAGATATAAAAATCCCAAAGGAGCCCCCTTTGCCCTAAACCACCCCAAAAATCATGGGATTTTTAATTTTAAATTTATTTTATTTTATTTATTTATTTACTTATTTTTTCAGGCTAAACATTTTGAAGTTGAAAAATCCATGAGATGCTTGGATCTCAACTTTTCCATCAGGGAGATTGCACGAGCCTGTTGAAAAAAATATGCCTCAAAAGATATGTCGTCTCCATCACCAGCTAACACACAACCCACACCAGAAGGACATTGTAGGTTGCAATTAGGAACCAAGGTGGAGTATAGGGGGTCAACCATCTAAATGAAAGCAACCAACAAACAATAATGAAGGAGGATGCTTCAATAGAAGCACTCACACGGTCAGAGAATATTGACGTGGGAAGACACATAACTTCCCCAAGTAGATTTGCAAATCAAGAAAATTAATTAAAATAAAGGTGTGGCCAACACTCCAACCAATCACCCACTTTAATCTAAGAAGTAGAAGCTAAGGAATTTTCACCTAACATGCCAAGCAAGGGAATTTATTGGGAGAAGTGCTTAATGTGGACAAGTCACCGCCAAAAGGGGAGCTGGTGGGAGAATAAATCAATATATATTACATTTAGTAGACCCCTCAAACAAATTGGTTCCATCAAAGGACCATAACCACCTCCCCATGAAATTTGAGTCTCATTCTATGGGAGTGAACGGGGTATTACATTCTCCTCCCATTAATAAATCATCGTCCTCGATGCGACATAACACAGAGGAAAGAAATTATACACAATAAGGAACAAATATGGGCGAAGGTACACTCTAAGGTTAAGGTTTCAAACACAAGATCACGGTCATGGGGTGGCCCTAGGAACATCAGGTAGAAATTTTAACTTCCAAGGTTCTGTGAAGATTGGTAGTTCCATTTTACCTTATTACTTAGTTAGCATTTTCTTTCACAATATTTCTTAGCTCAAGATTATAATATTCATTGTTTAGAATTTTTCAGTTGTCTTAAGTTCATGGGTGCCCAACAATAACTCACATCAAGATGTCACACAAAACTTAACACAACACAAACAACCCATGAGACATCTTGCTACCTACTTTCATGACTATATCATAACACAAGGTCTTTTAACTCCCCCATGGAATGACAATAAGTAGTCCACATAGAAAATAATTTCCAACAATGACGTCCTAGACATAGATCTAGTACACACATATGATTGACCAACATAAACATCACACTGATACAAAGGTAGCTGATATCACATGTCACAAAACCATGAATGTTAATGACATAGTTCCAATCCAATATCCAATAGTCCATACTAATGAAAATGTCAATCCTCAACCATAACAATGTCTAACAAGACTCACAAGGGTACACATAACTCACTATACCGATTCCACACATCTCAAAATATCAAGAAATAACTCCATATATCTCCTGAAGTATCATAAAACAAATCCATATACCTCATATTGAGAAGGAAACATAGTGCCAAAAACAAGTTGGGTCACTCAACCATAGAGCCCCATCAAGAGTATCAGGTCACTCAACCATAGAGTGCTATAAAGAATAAAAGATCACTCAACCATAGAGGCATGTCTCCTTTCTCCTTTTAATAAGGTCAGGTTACCCGATGGCCCTAGGCACATAGAGCCCCATCACCCCCCAACCCAAGTGATATAATAACTCATGGTTCAACAACCTTCTAGTTATCTGTAACTCCTTGGGGCGTACCCCCATACAACGAAGCGGGTCCATATGTTCAACCACTCCATGGTTAATCCCATGACCCTATTCCAACACATTACGACATTAGAACCAACATAACAATGCATTCAAATGCCAAGTGGTAAAATCAAAAGCCTTGGGCTAGGCTACAAAACTTTTAAATATGAAAAGAACGTTTTAAAAATAAGAAAAACAAATGGCTAATTAGCCATGGTTAATGCAAAATCCAAATGTTAATGAAACAATCAAATAAATGCCCAAAATATAAGAACATGTCAATCAAGAAAACAACTGGTTCTAGCTAAAAGAGATAAATATCAATTTACGAATACAATACGTATTGAGAAAATAACACATTACAATCACTATGTGGCTTCATACCACCACCAAAGGGGTACTCATCGAGTTGCTGGCACTCAAACATCGAGCCTCAGCTTGTAAAAATATAAATGTAACCAGAAATGAGTAAATCAAATAATGTAATTGTCATCATCTCTGCCTGAATCATCCCTCCAAACTCCCACAAGGATCAACATAGTCAAAATTACATAGGATTTTCCAATGAACAATCTAATAAGAAAGATCAGGGAACTCGAGTTGTATAATTTGAGCCTAAGGTGGTGTACACCCACAATATATTGAGCAAGCTCGAAGTATACTAAATAGATAGAATTGGGTTTTCAATCTATATATGACTCCACTTCCTCACTCATACTTGGCTCAAGATTATGAAAAATTGTTCCATGCCTCCTCTCTCCACACATACACTCTTGACAGTTTATCCCCTTAGGGTCATCTAGTGTAAGATCCACAACATACACATAACTACATCACTAACACAATGGTGATTCACGCACAATAACCATAACGTCTTGCACATGGTATATATATACATGGTAAACACAATCATTACTTTCATGGGTTATGATACATCACATTACCACATCCTACACCCAAAGTGTAATCACTGTACACTAGCGATCATACTCACCATATGCCCTTAAATCATGACATGAACCATCACATATTACATGAATTATATATATGAGGAAAATAATGTCTAACCTTACAACATATAGTAAATTGCAATACAACATGACAATGCACACAACTAATAACAATATGGTGATGAAATCATGATAAACTGTGATTCACTTTACGTCGATTTTGTCATGCAATACATCTTCACATCACGTAAGGTCAAAATGTTTCAACACTCTGCAATTCACAATATCATTCCTTTCACACACAACAAGGCATTACATCACACATGGATTCCTCATTGGATCCATGTAAAGGAGAGTCAATACTCTCATCACAAGCACATCAATATGACCACAAATATGCACTAAGTGACATGCACCACATGTGCTTCCATAAGGTCACAATTACACCATTGTTAAAATTACAACATATATCACATTACTCTTCCAATATCCACCACCATCATGCAAAATCATCAAAACTCCAATCCACCCCAAAGGTTTGAGAGCATGAACCTCTGCTCTGATACCACATTTTGCACACACAATATCAACAGTTAAATGCCAGGATAATTTTTTTTTGGTTTACATTGCTCACTACATGCAACATAGCAAGGGCTCCAAGTACAGAAACTTGACTTGCATACGATAATCACATAAGTCATCGACTCACATAGACACATGAAAACAACATAGGCATGTTGATGCCACACTTTTTCCAATGAATAGTTACTAGTAATGACCCAACCACAAGAAAAATGACTTCAGGAATGGTGAACCCACAGCACATCATTTCTTTAGTTGTATTTTAGTTACGATTAACATTTAAAGAACATTATCGTGTAAGGATATATTTCTTTTTTTTCCACCCACAGATTGTTTAAATAATTCCACGGTTAAATTACCGTTCGACCCTTTTTAAGTTGGCTTCTTATTCTTTACAAAATTTTCCATAACTTGCATACTTATTTGGCATAATTTCAAATGCATATAAAGGACTTAATTATCTTGTCCTTATGTTAAGAATATTCTTCTTGAACATATATTCAATGTCTATTTTTTTTACTCTTACAACTCAAGTGAATGTGACTTGGTGTCCATATAGCGATATTAGGATTTAACGGAGATTTAAATACAAGATAAATTTTTACCAAAAACATTCCTTGATCACGGTATAGATATTTTCCTACCATAGTTATTCTAATTCAATGACTTGTGAAATTCCATTTTGTTTTATATATGTATTTTGTTTTCTCGAAGGTTGAACACACCAAGGTAATTCATATTCTTTGAAGCAAAGAGTATTTTTAATTGAGATATAAGGTCTTCAAGAGTGATATTATTCTGAACCTCAGATCCCATTTTTTTACTCTTATATGCTTTATTTTATATGTCATGTTATGGCCTTATTAATAGCAGTGTCTTGTAAAAGGAGTTATGAAGCGTTTGTCTAACCTCTTGAAGACATATATGACTAGAAGACCTGAAGCTACACCCGAACCCTAAGTTAACCATCCGATTCAACTGAGGTTTAGATAATTCCCAAATTCACATAAGGGTCTACCCCTCAACTATATATGAGTCTTAAGTGAGAGGACACATTTATGCTAAACCACCTTCCAGAAAGGACTAAGGTGCTATGTTGAGAGAACCCAAGGTAACACATTTAACTGAGTGGAGCTAGGGGTCATTAACAAGAGTTCAAGACCTAGAACAACTAAGTCACAACCTCCATCTAAGTTGTCTAGATCCAACAAGGATTTCACTCGATGAAGAACTTTAATTTTAAATCTATCTTCGGATGAAAAGATAGTTCACTAGGCTATGAAGGAGGAGTTATCTCTACACACTCCAAGAAAATTTTTGACTGTGTCACTCCTATCAAATAGGTTTATGAAAATGTCACTAACCATGCTGACTAAGATGATCAACCCATTCTTGGGCTCTTGTTTACTAAAACTAGGAGATTTCCATTGAGTGTAGAGTTTAAATTTCGTTCTACGGTTTTCAATGTCTTCTACGGTAAGGAGTATCACACATGAAAACAAGTTATACTCTGATATTATACAAGGGTAGAGTATTTCGATTAAATCTCTTTATTACATATATAAAGTATGAATGCACAATATGACTCATTAATCATTTATTGAACACTAAAAATGCACTACAAGATATTACTTCAGATTCATTTACCTTTTATAAATATCAAACCTTTTTACCAGGTGTATTATAAATCAAATTGACCTATGATTAAATGCACATTTCCTAGATGTCCTTAAATCCAACATCTCATACATAGCAACAAATTATCAAATATAACATTCTTTAACATGAGACTACATTATACATTTATTCATTTAACAATGAACTATATAAACTACAATGATAATTAATGAACTACACATTGCCTCTTCGTCATCATTCTTTCATCTTGCAAAACCACGTGAGCATGATATCAGTGATAAATCGCTGGCATGGCACCCACCCTAATCTAACATAACAATCATTTTTAATTTTACCATTTACATATGATAATAATTACAATTTTTAATTGAAATAAAAGGTTTAGAGAAATGTATTCGTTACATTTAATTTTACTTATTTTTATGACCTAGGAGAGAGAAAGAGGAGGGAAGAGAGAGAAAACACCATTTGTCAAAAGTTATATATCATACAACAAGTTACAATATAGTGTTTTAAATAGTTATTTGCATGTGTTAAATGTTTCCATGGTGGTTTGGCAACCTGATCAGGGTCCCGCAGATTTCTATTTTTACATTTTCTTACTAGCTACAAAAACGTTCAAAACGGGCTTGGAGGCTAAGAAATCACTTCCAAAAGTTATCTTGCGATGATAACACACACCATGATTAACTTTATATGTGTCCCCAGATATTCCAAGAATTCATAGCAACTGACAGAACTAGGAAAAAGTGAACGGTTTATGTTTGGCAGCTAGTTTTATTGGGCCACTGGTCGTAGTTGACCCAGTCACAAATGAACAAAAGTTAGCTCGAGGGCTTAGAAAACCACGTCTAAAAACTGACGTTCAATGGATGAGCATGCAATGATACACTTCCTAAAATTTCCCCTATATAAGGAGAATTCATCAGAGTTTACGGGACTGAGAACTAGAAAACCATTTTCAAACGGCGATAAGTTTTCTGGAGTGACAGGTCGAAATTGGTCCAGTTTGACCTCGTCAAACTACAACTAGAAGCCTAGAAATTGGCTTTACCAAACTTTCCAGAAAATTTCTTTTCCCTAAACTAAATGTTCAATGTAATTTTCTAGTATAAACACTAGAGGTTTGCGAAGACGGGAAATAATTTCTCTATCCAGGTTTCAAATGGCGGTTCAAAACGAAAGCCAACTTTCTAGATTTAACAAGTTTCTACTACTGTAAAACAGTGTAACAAGGCTCCTATAAGAGCGTAAAAAAGAACTCATATGTTTGTTTTGGATCAATCCAAAGGTCAAGGTGACTCCTCGCATAGCAAGGTACATGAATGAAGCTTAACAACTCATTTTCAGAGTTTCAAAGGGTACTTAATGAGTCTCTGAAAAATGCAAAAAAATTACTATTTAAACAGGGAGAAGGGTCAACATTATTACTTGGAAGTAAATCTTTTCTTGTCGATAAACCAATATTGAAGTGATCTAGTTAGGTAAGAATTTTTCTAAATCACCTCAAAATGAGGGTTGAAGTTCATGGTTTAATGCAGAAGATTTATTTTGATTTCGTGAGTTACAACATGACATTTCATTGTTTTTGCAACGAGTTGATATAAACATTTAACTATATTAAAATCCCAATATTTTAAAGTTCTATTAAGTTGCAAAAGAGAAATAAAACATGAGAATTATGAGAGGTAAGGGAAGATGAACCATGCATGGGAGGAATAGAGTCGGTCAAACCCACAGGCTTTGGTTCAACATCTCACTTTCTACACCATTAACTACCCCATTTAAATATATCAAGGATGTCAATTCAGGTTTCAACTTTAACTCTGCTGCACAAATGTTGGCTTGCCAAGTCAGCTTACAACTTTTGAGGAGAATAAGTTTTAGAAATTGCAAGCTAGATAGAATACTCAAACCTATCTCTTATTCTGTTGAAGACATTTTGCATTAGAAATGTCTTTCCAACTCCACTTATGCCAACAACAGAAATAACAGGAGCTTCAGGGTTATTTATTAAGCTGAGGATCTCTTCAATTTTGAGCACTATAGCCACAACTGGTGCATCCCTGTCTAACACACTTAATCTCTTCCCCTTTACATTTTGAGATGTACTCATTGAGTCTTGCTTTGAGTGAATTGAATCCGGAGCAAGCTTCAGCTCAGTGACTTATTTCATAACAAATCCCATTCTGTGTCACATATCCTTAATGTGGCACCCCCATTTTTATACCATTTTTTTAATCCAAATTCAACGGAACATTCTTGGAGTATGTCCTCAGCATCCCAAGCAATATTTACAACATCGAGCAGACCATATTTTCACAAATTTTTTAATGCACACTTTGTAACTCTCCATCTTTGAGATACTTACTCATAATAATGATCTTATTGTTGATCCATTCAACGTCCTTTCTAAAGCGAAAGAAAAGTGAATCTTGTGAAGCCATCTAGTCTACAAACATCTAACCAAGTATTCCAACCACCCTCATTAATAAAACCAACTACCATACTTATATTTTTTCCTTTACAGAGCACAGAACTTGAAGATAAGTCTATCTCATTCTTTCCTTTGGTCAAACACTCTAAAATCACCCATGCTCTGTGAGCTGCCACGTAGTTCCAAGTTATTCCCTATTTTATACAGGCTAGGAGGATGTTGGCACAGGTCAGGAGTACACTAGCAAAGGCCATGAATATGCAAGGAAGGAATAATGTGACTGTCTCGTAAGGAAACCCATGTCTTCTTTACATAGCCATAATCACCCATGCCCACCATTTTTATTGTTTGTGTAAAAACAGGAATCCCCTGCGTCCATAATGAAAAACATGGCCTCCCTTGAAGCCTGGTGGGTGTGCAAAAAATTTTAGAGTTTCCTCCCCTCCCTCCATAGGTGGCAAGCACTTGTCTTCATTCAGAAATAAGACAGAAAAATCCCAAAGGAGCCCCCTTTTTCCCTAAAATGCCACAAAAATCTCGAGCTTTTTAATTTTAATTTTAATTTTAAATTTTTTTTTTTTTTTTTTTGGGCTAGACATTTTTAAGTTGAAAAATCCATGAGATGCTTAGATCTCATCTTTTCCCATTAGGGAGATTGTAGAGCCTATTGAAAAAAAATATGCCTTAAAAGGGATGTGGTCTCCATCCCCAGCTAACACACAACCCCACACCAGAAGGATGTTGTAGGTTGCAATTAGGAACCAGGGCAGAGTACAGGGGGACAACCATACAAATGAAAGTGGCCAACAAACAACATGGATGGAGGATGATTCAATAGAAGCACTCACACGGTCAGAGAATATTGACGTGAGAAGACACATAACTACCCCGAGTAGATTTGTGAATCAATAAAATTAATTAAAAGAAAGGTGTAGCCAACACTCCAACCACTTGTCCACTTTAATCTAAGAAGAAGAAGAAGATAAGGAATTTTCACCTAACATGCCAAGCAAGGGAATTTATTGGGAGAAGTGCTTAATGTGGACAAGTCACCACCAAAAGGGGAGCTGGTGGGAGAATAAATCAATATACATTACATTTAGTAGACCCCCTCAAACAAATTGGCGCCACCAAAGGACCATAACCACCCTCCCCATGAAATTTGAGTCTCGGTCTATGGGAGTGAATGGGGTATTACAAGTTCTTCGAATGACACTATTTATTTAAATACATTCAGTGTCGTAATGAACACTCAGAATTAAGAAGGGAGTGCTCTCAAGGTGATCGGTATGAGAATTTTTTCATCCAATGTTTCATCGAGTGCTAATAACTCTAATCGCAGCTCAGGTACACGACGTAAGAATTCCACAACTTTCTCATTTGACCCCATAGAGAAGGTGTGTAACTTTGACTAAAGATGGAGGATCTTAGTATGATTTTTGGCTTCATAAATTATTTCCAGATTGTCCTAGGACTCCTTTGGTTTCTTGGTATTCTGAACATGCATTTCCACACCATCGATAATACTAAGCATTATTAACATCAAGGCTTTCGCACTATCCATCTTATACTTCATTAATTTGTCAAGGGCAGTGGGAACTTACATAGATCTGGTCACAATGACCCATAATCCTTCAAACTAAAGGATTGTCCATATCTTTGTTGTCCAACCCATAAAATTAGGCCCTTTAAGCAATTGAGCATTGGAGACAAGCAATTTCGGAGAAGACATTTTTAATTAATTTATTTATTTCAATAGATATTACAACAATGACTCACTGATGTGAAGTACTATCTTGTAGATGCTCTTGATACTCATGTGCTGAGAGATGATGACACTTGGTGGGGTGATCTTCTTCATCTTCACAATTGGTGTCAAACCTGACTTCTAACTCTTCCTGAACTCTCTTTTCTTAACAGCTGACATGGAAAAGTAAATATTCAAGAATTCCTCATCGAATGAGATTGTTGAAGAGTAGATGGTCGATGTTCCAAATCTAATTTAGCAAAGAAATGTAGAACTCAGAGTTCTCAGGAGCTTCTTCATGGTTTTCTCTGGCTTGTGAGTCGACGTTGTGGATTTCAACAGTCTTGATCGTTTCATTTACGCTTGACATTCAGCGTCATTTTGAGAGATTCCAAGTTTCTTCTCCTCATGCAAATTTAACTCTTCACACAGGTTTTCTACCTCTGCATGCAAGTAGAATTTAAATTTACCCATCAAGGAATCAATTACATGAAATAAATAATGGTCTTCACGCAAATATAAATGGATATCTTACAGGAAATAATGGTGTGTTCCTCCTCCACACGGTCTACAAGAACAACAACCAACAATTGGTGAAAGACACCTCACCATACACTCCCACTCATCAATTGGTCTCCACCTCAATGATTCACCTTATATGTTGTTAGCGCAGTTCTTCCCACACAATACATGTTACAATTTTCACGTATAATGTTATTTCTTTCACCCAAACTTTGCTTTTGGATTTATGTGGAAATGGAAGGGAGTTCTGATGGCTCCAAATTTAAATACTCCACGCCACTTCACACATGTTTTCTACCTCTCCACACAGGTGAAATATTGAAGAATTTGTAGGTCGCTCCAACACTTTTTTGAAGCTTACGAAACTTCCATGCACCAATAGTTTCAAGCCTCCACGTAGGTCGCTGGAGTTATTTATCTCCCACGTGCTTTTCCCACAAACCAAAAATTTTTCACGTTGTAGGATAAGAATATTCCTTTCCATAAACTTCCTCTTGTCTTTTCACGTAGCTTTTAAGACTTTCAATTACCTCCATGTGGGCCAATTTCTGGTCCCTAGTGTATTTCCTCCACGCAACAACAAATTTCTTGCACCACGTATTTGGTTGTTGAATGTCTCCAAGCTTGTGGTAGATGATAAAAAAAAAAACACTCTTGACAGTCCCCAGGATTCTAGTCTCTCCACATAGGTAACTCCATGCAATAGGAGAGAAAGAAATCCACGTAGGTTTAGAAAAAAAATGGTAGCTAAGAATATCTTCTCCTTTAAACACACATACACACAGGTCAAATTCTTTGATAGCTCTATTACCAGATTGAGAGGTTGAAATAGAGGAGAGAGAATAGAGATTGATATCTATTCTTATTCTATGTTATTATTAGAAGCACAACACGTATTTATAGGTATATTGAGTAAACAATATTCCCTTGAATGGATGGAGAACATACAAACAAGAAGGAGAGAATAATGGAATAGATAGAAACTAGTCTAATAATAAAATAACGTACATAGACTATGCTATCAAATGTTGAGGGTGATACTGGTGATGGATGCCTTGGCGGTGTAGTGCCCACTTCCCTTCGACACCTTTTTTGTTATTGATTATGATACTGTTGAATATACTTATGGATATTATTGTAGTTTTTCCATAATTCATGATAACATGGATAGTCCACAATTTATCAAATTTATAGCTAATCTCCACTTTTAAAATTGTACATTGTCCACATTTATTAATGTTTGTAACATTTCTACAATTATTTTATTTGTTAGTATTCCACAATCTTCACAAAAATGTAGTTTTTCTATTTATTCTATCTTTGTAGAAATTTCACAATTTACAATTTTGTAACTCTCATCAATACTATATTGTGGCAATTTCAACAATTTATTTCTACAATTTCGGGTTACCACATAAAATTTGTAGGTGGAAGCTACAATTTGATTTCCACAATAATTAATTGTGGAATTACCTTTTTCTTAAATATAGAAATGTTACTATTAATAGCTAATTTGGCATTCAATTAGATAATTCTTTATGTGGATTGTTTGTATTTAGAATACATAAATATTATTTTATTATTAAATGTAAATATTTTCGAAAAAAAAAATCATTAGAATATATTGGGAAATATTTATTGTTTATTTAAAACGATCCAAATATAATTATTTAACAATCTAAATTTTTTTTTTCTCTTTTTACACACTCATTTTAAATTTCAAAATTGGACATTTATTTAGAAAATTTATAAGTTGTCTACATTATTAACATACATATGCTAAATAATAATACAGTTACTTACATAAAATTAATCCAATAGAATAGAGCTTCTTATTTTTTAGTAAAATAATAAATTTATATCAATATTATTATTAAATTTCTAATCAAGATTAATTAATCACATCTAAATTAGTTATACATAAAATTAAAACTAATCCTATAACTATGTTGGATACTGAAACCAAATTAATTTTTTAATTATTTTATAAATTGAAAAACAAAAAAAATTGATTGTTATAAGCACTAAAGGAATAAGAATAAAATGGAGGAAAACAATAGAAACAGACTAACACATACTATGAAAAAGTTAATACAGGTCCATAGATGAAGTATATAATTATCAATGAAACCTGTTCTCTTTGGGTAATAAAGGTGCATTTAAATAGTATTAGCTATCATCCCTCATAAAAGACTTGTTAATAGAATGGACGTTAATTAAATTATATTTAATAGTAGTTGTATGGATGTATTTAACAATATCAAAATTCCATTGAACGATTGTATATATTCACGTTATTGACATCAGCCTGAAACTCCATAAGATTCTTAGATGTTTTCTTTGAATTGACGTATTGTGTTTCATGTGAAAGCCTCATTATAGACTGCAAAAAAAACTCAATTTTTCTCTCCATTTCATATACACCCATCTGTACTGAGATCCATATCAAGTGAACCAAATCATACCATTGAAGAAAATAAATAATACTATTTATGAATTTAAACTAAAAAGAGCAAATCATGAGGTTTGATTTGATTTTACTTGGCTGCAAATCATTCGAGTAAGAGTTAAATATACAACACAGATCTTCCTACACATTAGCAGTAGAAAACCCTGACATGAATAATAAATTATTATTATATAGCAAAACCAGATGTGGATACAGATAATGCCTAAAATTATAAGCAATCTATGGCACTTGAACTGAAACTGCATAAACGCTCTTATAAGATTGAATGATTATAATGAACTACATTTAAATCATTAACATTAATATTACTAATTTTTGTTAAGTTGTACTTAATATATTATTCCTGCAAACACCTCCTTGAAAATCATGCCATCTTTTGAAATGAATAGTTTTCTCATCAAACTTGTATAGTGCTACATCAAAACTATGAGTAGGCAGGAAGGAATACTTGAAGTATGCAAAAGAATTTGCAGTCAATAAAATGATAAACATTTATTTATAAATTTGACAAAACCCTATCATCGCCAAAACTGAAATCTCAAATTTAAGGTATCATGATCTCCGAGATTTAAGAGACTTACAATTTTTTTGGTAATTTGGTTAGAGAATAAATCACAACATTAAATGATTATGATAGCATTTTTATTAGCTAATCCACCTAATCTAAGATAACTAATATCCACGTGTGGTGTTCCACATAAGTTTAAATGAAATGGGCGAGTTCTTCTAAACATGGATTATATATAATATAAAATTAAAATGTATTCTTTAAATCTATTTTATAATAAATTAGTCTTTTAAACACGATTCCCTATTTTTTTAAATCATAGTCTTTATTATCATTTAATAATTCACCAAACCTATGATTTAAAAATAAGATTTAAATTATATATACAGATAGATATCTCTGCCCCATCTAGACATAGATATCTAGATAGGGTTCCTCTCCTCAATCTCAAGTTGCCCCCATTTTCATTATATTAATTTTGAATTCAATAAAAACAATTTTACACATTTTAGATTAAAGGTATATCATGGCAAGATTTATGATTTTCTATAAAATCATGCTAATTTTCTAGTGGATTAGAGAGTTGACATTACTATTTGTAGTTGATTCAACAACCTTATATTTTAATGTTAATAAGATAAGAAATATTTATCACACAATTTTGTACATATTAATATTTTAATAAAATATTAAATAATATACAATAAAATATATCATACATTGTTTATAAGTTAAATTAAAAAAATATGTTTTATATATTTTAAAGAAAAGAAAAGAAATATTTTAATATATCATTAAAATATATAATTTAATATATCATAATTTTTAGAAATAAATAAGTTTACAATAAAATATAATATATTGTAGTTATTATATAATTTTATTTTTATAAAAAAATCAATTTTATTTAAAACTTTTGGAGATGTAAGTTTCATACAAAATTATTATATTATAAAAAATTGTAATGATTAAAAATTTGAAGTGCATTTTAAAATAATTAATCTTTATTTTGTTTATGTTGAATTTACACATTACTATTCTATTCATGAATGATATTCAGTTGCGTGGCCTTTCCACAAATGTTCTTTAAGCACCCCATTTAATGTGGCATCTCCACATAATTTTATTCTAATTTATACTATTTTTAG
This sequence comes from Taxus chinensis, assembly GCA_019776745.2. Taxonomy (NCBI): domain Eukaryota; kingdom Viridiplantae; phylum Streptophyta; class Pinopsida; order Cupressales; family Taxaceae; genus Taxus; species Taxus chinensis. The sequence goes on along the minus strand of CM034154.1, from coordinate 599,807,674 downwards.
AAAATATTCCAAAATAAATATAAATATGGTAGATTTCTAAAATTTCAAGGAAATGTGGATTTTCCATAATAAATGTTTAGAAATATGAGTTTCCTCCAAATTTTTATAAGTGCATTAAAATTGTGGAACATCAACATAGCCTAAACAAACAAATTACTGTAGAGATTCTACAAATATATTCTCTTAAATAATTGAAGACAACTCAAGATCTAATAAAAGTGGTTTAAAGTATGATGACGTAAATGTGGTAGGAATTATACTATTTTATCAGGTGTGAAACCTCGAATCTATTGCATTTTGTAGTTGAAAATATCTCAATCTCATTATTATAACCCTAGGAGAGGGTGTAAAGAAAATGCCAGAAAATAAATGAACTTGGGTTCCTCTAGCAAACAGCTTCAAGATTGAATTCTAATGGAGGGTCTAGTTTCCTCCTCCAATAACCTGTAAAACAAAAGGAGAAAATAATGAACCAAATGAAAGATTAAAATGAAATTCATAAGCATGCTTTAGGGTTAGTTACCCTTTTTCCACATCAAGGGTCCTAAATTGAATCCATCCAAGGGATGAGATTCATCCCTACAAAAATAGGTTGGAGAGTGGGTGAGTGGAAATTAACTTTTTAATTTAAATGGTTTAATTTCAAAATTAAAACTTTTTAAGGGGTTACTTTATGGGGTAAGGGAAGTGTTCATTATTCTAACCCCATGTAAAATGTAGAACCTTGTTAATTGTTTAAACCTTGTGGAATTAAATACCTTGGGAATTTATTTAATTTTGACCCCTTTAACCCTTAAATTTAAATATGGAATATTTAACTATAGTAGGAATTTACATTATTTATTAACATTAACACTTAGAGTGAACATAAAATTCATTGCTTGGACAAATCATGAATCATTAGAAATAATGCAGGTTTAATATAGTTATAATGGGAAATAAGGGTGCACGCATTAAATATAATTTGACTTTGAAACAATTGAATTGTGAAAATCTGAAAAATTCTAAAGTTGTAACCTAGGGCACACTTTTAAAAAAACAATAGAAGTGCAAGATAAATGATTTCTAACACAACACCTAGGTTAGGTTCTTGGGTCTCATGCACCACATGTACTTTAGTGGGTCTTACACTTGGTATAGAGCCATGGGTTCAAATCTTGGACCCTTGGGCACAAGCAAGAAAACGATTTTAAGACACTGAACATTCAACCTAGTACAGAGCTGATTAAACCTAGCACAATACTAAACCTAGAAAACAACTTGTTGAAAATTGTATATTTTAGTAAACATAGAAAACTGGAATAAAACCTAGAATGATGAACTAACTCTCACCTTGGTCTGTGCAGGAGGCACGGATTGGGACGAGGGGTTCCTTTCACATAGACCTAGATATACCACCTCCAGAGCAGGCCGTAGCAGCCATTCTACCCCAGATTTTACAGACACTTGCAGGATGTCAATGCCGCTATACACGGAGGGTCCTTGGGAGGATGATCAGCTAGACATTATAGGGAGCCATCCATTGAGGCTCAGTGCATCTCCTCGACACAGTGAGGAGCATAGGAAAGAGAACTTCCACATGGAGTCAGCCAGAGCAGAGTCACCACAGAGGGGACATGGGAGACAGGATTTCAGGACATAGGGATAGGTCTTGGAGCCCTAGACCTAGAGAGGAGCATGCAGAGAGGCCTAGGGGTTCGTCCAGTACATCAGCTACAGACCATATCAGGGAGATCCTGAAGCTACGACCATCTCACTATTCTAGAGATACAGGTGGATTTCAGGCAGAGGCTTGGTTGGTGAGCTTGAGCGGGTGCTTCAAGCTCTGCCCTTGTACTAGCAACACGAAAGCTCGTGTTGCAATCCATCTTCTGAGGGATGGAGCAGGTGTCTGGTGGAGGACCGAGGAGTAGAAGCTCCACGTTGATTCAGAGACGGTTACCTGGGAGCTCTTTGAGGAGTGGTTCAGGAGTAGGTACTTATCCCAGGAGGTTTATTCAGTAGCAGATAGACGAGTTCCATGACCTCCGTCAGGCATCTATGACTGTAGCTGAGTATGAGAGTCAATTTCTAGACCTACTCCAGTATGTTGACTATATGCAGGATGAGTACAGGTATGGATTCACAGGTTCATCAGGGGCCTAAATTTTGATTTGGGTGGTGTGGTGCACATTCACTGCCCACAGACCTTAGCAGAGGCCATGGAGAAGGCCTATATTGCAGAGGAGACACGAGGAAAGACGCAGCAGGCAGAGACAATAGTTCAGAGCCACATCCAGCAGATGCAGGATAGTAGATCAAGGGGGTCAGTTCCTCCTCCATGTGGTGGATAGGGTTCAGGGCATACAGTCTTCTTTCAGGCCACCACAGTAGCCACCTCAGCAACAGCAGTAGAACCACCCACCTTACAGACCTCCTCAGAGGTTCGAATGCACAGAGAGGACGAGTATGGGGCCTCCTCCTAGGGGTCCCATTAGGACACAGGGTGCACCGAGAGCTCAGTCAGTAGGAGCTCGTCAGCAGAGACCTCAGCAGTCCATAGCCAGATCATCAGGATCCACATCTCAGACCTCTAGAGTACCAGCTGAGTTGCATCTCATTGGAGAGGACTAGAGCAGTTGTTATGGTTGTGGTGTTGTTGGACATCATTGGAGAGAGTGCCCACAGAACCCTAGTAACAAGGGTAAGATGCAGATTTCAGAGCCTATTGTTGGTGACATGGGGTGCAGTCATCGGATCTATGCAGCGGTCGAGAACCACTAGGTTGAGCACCAGAGTACCATCATAGAGACAACAGGTAGCATTGGTGGTATTCCTCCACCTCCATTTTGTCTTTGATTCTGGTTCATCAGATTCTTTTATTGCACCATCCTTAGTAGAGCATTGTAGGCTAGTGGCAGTTAGGAAGGGTCTTAGTTGGGACGTTGAAATGGCTTCTGGAGCCAAAATTTCTGTAGACTCCTTAGTAAAGGAGTGTGTAGTGGATTTGGGACCCTTCACCACTACCTCAGATCTTCGTATCCTTCCTTAGGTTCTTATGGAGTCATCTTGGGCATGGACTGGTTGTCTACACACAGAGCTAGAGTGGATTGTTACCATAAGACTATATCATGTATACAATGATCTAGGAGTTGAGTCAGTGATAGCAGGGGTTAGGAGGCCCATTTCTATTCACACCATCTCTGCTATGCAGCTTAAGCGGTGTGTGCGACGAGGTTGTCAGATGTATGTTGTTACAGTTAGTGACAGATCAGAGGATGAGTCTAGTGGACCATCCCTTGATGATCATCCCATCTTGAGAGAGTTTTCTGATGTATTTCCAGGGGAGCTACCAGGGTTACCACCCCCACGTGAGATAGATTTTCACATAGATTTGGTTTCTGGGAGTAGATCCTATCTCACGAGCACCTTATCAGGATGACTACCCCTGAGCTCTGTGAGCTCAAGTTGCAGCTTGAGGGCCTTCTAGAGAAAGGCCTAATCCATCCTAGTGTATCCCCTTGGGGTGCACCAGGTGATTTTTGTAAAGAAGAAGGATAGATCTCTATGGTTGTGTATTGATTACCGCCAGCTAAACAAAGTAACGATCAAGAATCGTTACCCCCTTCCACGCATTGATGATTTATTTGATCAGATGAAGGGGGCCACAGTTTTCTCCAAGATAGATCTTAAGTCAGGTTATCATTAGCTGAGGATCACGGAGGCAGATATTCATAAGACCACCTTTCCGTACGAGATATGGCCACTACGAGTTCACAGTAGTGCCTTTTGGTTTAACGAATGCCCCCGCAGTGTTCATGAGCTTGATGAATGGGGTATTCAGGACATTCTTGGATCACTTCGTGCTCATCTTCCTTGATGACATTCTGATTTACTCATGTATGTGTGAGGAGCATGAGGAGCACCTTTTCCAGGTTCTTCAGTGTCTTCATGAGCAGCATCTTTACGTGGGAACCTGGAGAAGTGTGTGTTCTTTCAGATAGAGGTGTAGTATTTGGGCCACATCATTTCTGGGGAAGGTATCGTAGTCGATCCTTCCAAGATTCGAGCTATTATGGATTAGCCAGCACCCACTAGTGTGACAGAGGTGTGTAACTTCATGGGTTTAGCAAGATATTATAGGATATTTGTTCAAGACTTCTCTCGGGTTGCGCACCCCATCACTTCCCTTCAGTAGGAAAGGGAAGAAGTTTGTATGGTCAGATAGATGTGAGAAGGCCTTCAAGACACTGAAGGAATGCCTCATGACAACACCTATTCTTGCAGTACCAGATCCTCAGGGTGAGTTCTTCACATGCACAGATGCTTCTTTGGTAGGACTTGGAGGTGTGTTGATGTAGGAGGGTAGAGTAGTGGCTTTTAAGTCTCATAAACTCAAATATTATGAGCTCAATTATCTGACTCATGATCTTGAGCTTGCAGCAAGTTTTTACATGCCTTTTGTTTGATGGAGACACTTCCTTCTTGGCTGAAGATTTACACTCACGACTGATCACTTGAGTCTTCGCCACCTCTTCATGCAGCCCAATCTCAACACTCGTCAGCAGTGGCATTGGATGGATTTGCTTTTGTGAGTACGACATGGAGATAGAGCATGTGAAGGGGAAGGAGAATGTGGTTGTGGATGCTCTTAGTAGACGAAGGCATGTGGTTATGGCCACTTTAGTGGGCACAGATTTTTAGCGGAGTAGGATATTATAACAGCTTCCTCACCACAGCTTCTACCTTGCAGCTAGAGCAGAGATTGAGTCTCAGATACCCCTTGAGGGGAATTTTGATGGATTTTCATTAGAGATAGATGGACTTCTTTGTTAGAGAGGTTGGATCTATGTTCCCAGAGAGGGATGCTTGAGATAGGAAATTTTTATAGAGGCACATCGTGCACCATATTTAGCCCATATCGGGGTGAAGAAGATGCACGCCACCTTGAGGTAGTTGTACCATTAGAGGGGAATTCTGAGAGATGTAACTCAATTTGTGTCACATTGTTTAGAGTGTTAGAAGGTGAAGGTCAAGCATCAACATCCTGCTGGCCTTCTCTTTCCTCACGCTATACCAGAATGGAAGTGGGACACCATTTCCATGGACTTCATTGTTGGGCTACTGACGTCGAGATACCACCACGATGCCATTATGGTCACGGTTGATAAATTGACGAAAGTGGCTCATTTTTATCTGGTGAAGACCACCTACATAGCTAGTGTAGTTACATGGATATATCTTGATGATATCTTCAGGTTATATGGGATTCCGTAGAAGATCATTTGTGACTGTGATCCTCTATATACTTCCCACTTCTAGACTACCATCCAGCATGCCCTTGGGATGAAGGTCAATTTTAGCACAATGTATCACCCTGAGACAGATGGATAGACTGAGTGGGTGAACTAGATTTTAGAGGACATGCTTAGGATGTATGTCATGGATCATCAGTCGAGATGGGAGGAGTACCTATGTACTTGGTGGAGTTCTCCTACAATAATAGTTTTTAGAGTTCGATAGACATGGCTCCTTTTCAAGCATTATATGACATAGAGTGTATGACACCTCTTAGTTGGGACAGGTTAGAAGACAGGGTTTCTCTTGGGCCAGTGTTACTATAGAAGATGGAGAAGTAGGTTGTTATCATCAACCAGAGATTGTAGGAGGCATGAGACAGGCAAAAGAAGTATGTAGATCAGCATTGGAAATATCATAGTTATGAGGTGGGCACGAAGGTGTTTCTTTATGCTAGTCCACTTAAGATCCATACTTGTTACAATAAAGGTTCTAAGTTATCTCCTAGATTTGTGGGTCCCTTTGAGATCTTGGAGCATATCGGTCCTTTGGCCTACTGTCTAGCGTTTCCACCTAGCTTTTCTCGCGTCCATGATGTGTTTCATGTTTTAGTACTTAGGAGATATATTACAGATCCTTCTCATGTGCTGGATTGGACCTCATTGTAGGTGTAGGATTAGGGGCAGGTGATGGTGGAGCTCATACGCATTTTAGAACATAGGACCATGGGCCTTTAAGGAAGAGAGATTGTCTAGGTTCGAGTGTATTGGGACAGATATGATGAAACTACAGCTATGTGGGAGGATGCTACATTATTACGAGTTTAGTTTCCACACATGTTCCAGTGACTTCCAGGAGGAAGTCGAATGTGACCACTTCCCTTCAACACCTTTTTTGTTATTGATTATGATACTTTTGACTATACTTATGGATATTATTGTAGATTTTGATTTGGCATGATGTTAGATGTTAGAGATCACATAATGATGTTGATTTCGATTGGTATATGATGCGTGTGGATTATTAGGGACATTTTATATTAATATTGATATGTTGTTGACATGGTTATATATATATATATATGTATATATATATATATGTTTTTCAGACATGTGATATTTTGTCATATTGAGTAGGCCTTTGCTAATTGAACTAATTTTGTGATCATTTTGACATTGATGAAATGTAGAATAGAAATCTTGCAAGAAATTGTAAATAATATTGTATTTTTCTAGATGATATTTGATTCATATATAAATGATTATGGATTCATATTGTATATTTTATTCTAGATGTTTTTTATGTGGCCAAGAGGTCGAAGGAGGTGTTATGTGTTTTGTATCTAATCATGTCACAACAAACACTGGGGGGATTGGATACCAACCACATTGGAATTCTAGATGAATTCAATAAGGGTCACCATGGCAACATGTGTTTGTGTGTGTGTTTGAATTATTCTTAGGGGGAAATTGTGACCAAGGGGTTATGTGTTGTATTTTGTTTATTTTTTCCTTACTTAATGTAGTATGTGATTTTTAGTGATGTAATTTCCTTGTTTCAATTATTTATAAAATGATGTATTCTTCCCCTTTATCTTAATGGGTTTTAGTGTCCTATTTAAGTTAATTAATCTTGTTATTAACTAATTGTGGATGTGACCAAAAGTTTTCATTTATTAGACTAGATGGCTCTTGGGTTTTGTGTTGTAAGATTGAGTGCTTATGACCTTGAGTGTTGTACATTGTAACCCCTCATGTAAATTCGAATTTGGCCTTAAGGGACAATTTTAAAGGCTTGCGGGACAAGTTAAAAATGTCCCACACCTCTTAAATTGCCATGCTAACCCTACCTATGGGTTGGGGTGTAAAAATTAGAGCCCATTATGGGTTTTAGGAAGACAAATTGTAAGTCTTTATTGCACCTTCTTACATGTACAAGTACTGTTAGGAAAAATATATTATTAGTGTGAAAAATATTTAATTATGTGTGTAAATGAGTTATTAGTAACAACTCATAGAGATCTAGAAGTGATAATAAGTCTCTTAGAGAGATAAGTGGGATTTTGTGTGAGTTATACATGATAAGCTTTGACTTAATCAATAGGATCAAGCTACTCGTATAAAGGCTTATCAAACATTGAATAAATATGTCTCAATTTATTTTCATATATGTTTTTTTCTCCTGTGTTTTCTATTCTTTGCATATTTTGTTCTAGTTAATTATCATCATCTGGCATTAGACATTGTTTAGTCTCGGGTCTATCAACATTTTTTAAGGTAATACGACCTGCACATTATGGAGCCCAAGAATACGGCCTAAAAATTTTGATTCCCCATGTACTGAAGCATGGAAGAACTAACCATGTGCATGGAGAAGTGAGCTCGGCTTTGGTAGTTTATGCTTTGACTCCACAGACTGTGGCATAGCTCATACAGAGGCATAATCAAACAAATGTACTTGCACATGGGAATAAAGTATGGTACCTACAATTTTAATGTTGACTATCGTGCACATCACTTGAAGTTCCCTGACCTATGTGTACCCTCAAACAACGAGCACTTCCTCCAGAAATATACATGAGGCACAACTTATTTCACCCCCGAATGGCAAGCACTTCATCCTATGTGGTAGATCGAGATCAGTTGCAGTCTTGCATATTCTATAAAGACTTCACATGGCTGATAACTCTGACAGGGTCATGAATATTGAAGTCTACCCACGTAGGTATAATCAATTTGATTATAAAATGGTATGCATCTAGTTTTTAAACTATATGATATGCAAATGAATTATAACATAATTTAATCTTATACAGGTTTAATATAGTATAATGCAAATTGTATTAATATTAAACCTATTACATTTATACACCTTAGAATTTAGGGGTGTAATTTGATCTAAAATAAAATTATTTACAAAGAGATATAATTTCTTATGAATTTCCTTTGGCTATATTAGAAATTAGAATAGAATATAGACAAAACTTATTGCAAATAGGGTGCAATATCGGTCGAATCCGACACCCTGAAAACCCTTGTTATAAGAACGCATTTTTCAGTTGAAAATGACACTCTAAAGTGTAATGGACATTCCAATAGACAAATTCAATGGATTGAACTTTCACACCTTGAAAGTCAAAATCCAAATACAATTAATTCATAAGAATCTATAGAGGATTTTATTGGGAGATGAATCAAAACCCACAAACACTACAAAACTAATAGAGTGGGAAACAAGGGATGATAAGGCAAAAGAAATAATAGGACTTTCCCTATTTGAAAATGAGATACACTATGTGGATCTAGAAAAATCGTCAAAAATAATTTTGGAACTACTCGGTAAAAAATTTGGCTCAAATGCAGTCAATGCCAAATTTTCAGTAAAACTGCATCTATTCAAACTCAAGATGAATGAAAATGTGACAATGTCAAGCCACATTAATGAACTAAGATCACTCATAAGGAAACTTGCAGAAGTAAAAGCTGTAATAGAAGACGAAGATGTTAAAGCCATAATTCTAAATAGTCTTCCACCTAATTATAGTAATGTTGTGTTCACTCTCAGACAGATTCCCACACAATCACTTGAAGACATGATATCTACACTTCTAAGTGAAGAGAAAAGAACAAAAGAAGATGTAAAAGAAGAAACTACTTTGTCTGTTAAAAAGAGATACAAGAATTTTCCTAAAAACAAATAAGACCCTGAATGCTTCTATTGTAAGAAAAAAGGACACACATATACATATTGCAGAATTCAAGCTAAAGATCTACTCAATGGAAATCTTAAAACAAATGAAGAGAATGTTGTTGTGGAAGAAGAATCAGAATATGAAGAAGAAGAAACAGAGAAAAAATAACCTGAATACAATTCTGATGACTTCGTGTTCTAAATAAAGGAAATGGAGGCAAGAGGCAAGGAAGAGGTTGATCAGCATCTCTTGTTAGTCACCAACAAAGAAATTACTTCAAATGTATTGGTGACATCCTTTATTTCAGTTGTGTGTTTTTTTTCTACTATAATAAGAATAGAAGTGATATTCATGTTCATATTTGTAGTAATCTCCTTCTATGTGAAAAATGATGAGGGCCACTGATAGTACTGCATATCATGATATGGTTATAGGTAAACCATTTATAAAACCTTCATACATGGTTTATGGTAAACCATATGTAAAAACCACCATTCTCGGTTGTTGGTTAGCCATATGCAAAACCATCATTCTAGGTTTTTTATTATCCTTTGAAAATCACCAATATCATGAAAGTAGATGCAAGTATAGGATCTAAGTTTTCCCCATGTTCACACTAAGGGGGTCATTGTTAGGAAAAATATATTATTAGTGTGAAAAATATTTAATTATGTGTGTAAATGAGTTATTAGTAACAACTCATAGAGATATACAAGTGAGAATAAGTCTCTTAGAGAGATAAGTGGGATTGTGTGTGAGTTGTACATGATAAGATTTGACTCCTAGTCAATATGATCAAACTAATTGTATAAAGGCTTATCAAATATTGAATAAAGATGTCTTGAGTTATTTTCATATATGTTTTTGTCTCCTGTGTTTTCTATTCTCTGTATATTTTGTTCTCATTAATTATTATCATCTTTGAGTCCTTAAGGGGTGTGGACTTGGATTGTGTGTGTAAATAAAATTTTATTTATCCACCCACTTATTAATTGTGCTTTGGAGTTTCAAGTTTGAATTGTGAGGTGGAGTTAAAGATGAGTGATGTGACATCCTACATGGAGCCACCTCACCCCCTCTCTCCCTTTTCTATTTATTCAAGTTCTATTTTTTGTTTGGGGATTACTTCATTTCTTTGTGCTCTTGTAATTTTGGAGAGTTAGAGGATTTTGGCATGCTTGTGGATTTTTTAGAGCTTTTGGTGATTGTTTAGACTTGAAGAATCTTGTTGTGGAACTATTTGAACAAGATCTACATGGAAAGGTAGGAGCTATACTCTTGTAAAATGTTTTCTTTTTATATTGTGTATATGTGCATGCTTTTGAGTTTTTTGTAATTTTTTTTGGTTATTTGGGTAGATTTATTAAGTGTGGTGTAGGCAGAGACTATGGGGATCTTTCATGTAGGGAGGCATAAGAGTTCTTTCCATGTGTTGGAGGGATTTGAGATGGGTGTCCCACCTTGGACAAGAAATAGCTTGCATTTCTTACTTGGTCTATTTTTATGAAGGAGCCATAAGAGATTTGTAGGGAGTCATAAGAGAATGTGGGAGGTATAAGAGGTACTTGAGGGAGGAAAAAGAGTGTGTAGGGTTTTTGAGATGTTTATTTGAGGGTTTGTAGGTGGGCACCCATTTCCCATTGGGAGGCATAAGTGGCTTCCCCATAGATCTTACTCCTTTGGCTTTTGTATGTTCAAACCTTGTGTATTTTTTTGATTTCATTCTTGATATTTTAGTTGTTTTGTTTTTGTTTTGGTATGGTTGTAGAATCTTGTATTGTGATTTGGAAGCTTGTTTTGTTGCCATGAGTTGGATCCATTTTTCATTGTAATGTGGTTGGGGCTCGGGGGCCAATTAGGAGGATGGCTTCTCCTCCTCATTAGAATTCTTGTTTAAGTGGAGAGTGTTGCCTCTCCCCCCCTTTTTTGTGACCAAATGAAGCATGGTAGATCTCTCTTCTTTTTGATCTTGGAGCTATGTATGAAGACCAACTTTGAAGTTCACTTTAGTTTTTCCTTATTGTGAAATTTCCCACTTTCAGTGGATGACATTGTAATAGTATTTGTGGTCAAAATTTGTTTTGATTTTGGACATAAAAGTTATATTTGAATGTGGGAAAAAAAATAGAGAAAGATCTATTTTGTAAGTTTCTTTTGGTGAAATTAAAAGGAGTTGTAAAAGGAACTAATTCATTTTATTTGAAGTTGATTTATTTTCCACAAAATGGTGTTGTTCTTTCCTTATAATATGTTTTTGGAAATATTGTTATAAACTTCTTTTGGAATGTTGGAAATTTTGTATTAAAAGGTCTTACATTTCATTGTGTTATTTGAAAGGCATGTGTTGGAAAAGACAATTATTTATTTTTATTCTTGCATTCTTGAAGGGAAAAAAAATGTTTTCAGTTTCATTTTTGTATTAAATTAATTAAATAGTTAGAGAGAAAAAATATTAGAGCAAACATTCAATTCACCAATGTTATTATTTAGTGTTTTACCCTCAGTTTGATAGTAATTTTATTTCTTTTGAATATTATTAATAATAAGATATTTTAAAATTTAATAAGGATGGTATTTTCTTTCATTACTAATATTAAATGGAGAACTATTAGATGTGAAATTAGTCCAACATTAATACACTTGTAATTTAAAAATATAAAAATGTACATATATATATATATATATATATAATTAAATAAAGTAAGAGTGTGAAAAAGGTAAATCACATTTTTTATGTTGGAGTCTTTGTTGCGGCCGTCAATGTTAGGGTTTTGTTTATTGTTAATATTGTGTGGATTGGGGTGGGCAGGGGTTGGTGACCCTAACCCCCACCCCATTTAATATAAATGCGGTGGAGGTTGGGGTCGCCGACCCCTCCTAACCCTCCCAAATAGTAATAGCTCCAAAAAATAACATGTGGCCGGCACATAGTAAACCTGTGCAAATTTCTTTCCACAGCCCACATAATATTTAAAACCGTGGCCAAATTTGTTGCATATGCCCGTGTGTGTGTGTGTGTGTGTGTGTGTGTGTGTGTGTGTGTGTGTGTGTGTGTGTGTGTGTTTAATAACTAAAAAGATATATATACATTCTCATTTACCCAGGTGAGAATATAAATCAACCTAGTTTTAACAACAAAATAGGGAAAATATATATATACATTCTCATTCACCCAGGTGAGAATATAAATCAACCTAGCTTAAACAACAAAATAGGGAAAATACCCACAACCCATTTGACTAAACCCAACAAAATGGGTTAAATAAAATAGTTGAATCCATTGAAACCCTAGGAGAGGCTGCAAGCAAAATGAGAAAATTAATACAACTTGTGAGCTCCCCCAAAATCTTGGAATTTCCTTCAATGGCTTCCTTCCCTCCTCCCACAACCTGCAAAACAAAAGAGAAAACAATCAGCCAAATGGAAAGAGAAAAGAGACTTCATAAACATGCTTTAGGGTTAGTTGCCCTATTTCCTCCTCAAGGGTCCTAATTGAATCCATCCAAGGGATGAGATTCATCCCTACAAACAATAGGTGGAGAATGGGAGAGTGGAAATCACCCTTTTAATTTTAATGTTTTATTTTCAAAATTTGAGTTGACTTTTTAAGGGGTCACTTTATGGGGTAAGGGAATGTTTATTCTAACCCCATGTAAAATGAACCTTGTTACTTGTTTAAACCTTGTGTGATTAAATACCTTGGGTATTTAATTATTTTTTACCCTTGAACCCTCTAAATTAAATTATGGAATATTTAACTATAGTAGGAATTTAATTATTTATTAAATTAACACTTAGAGAGCATCTAACTATGCTTGGGCTGATTATCCTCAATAGTTTTTAATACATGTTAATAATTTGTTCTAACGGGAAAATTTTATTAATTATATATAATTGACCTTGATACATTAATGTGAAAACTGTAGTTTCGAAGCCTGTATGTGGTCACACATTTCAAAAAAAAATTATTCCATAATTTTTTTCTAACCAAACCTAGGCTGTTCTTGGGTCTTGTGCGGGCATTTTTTTTAGTAGGAATTGCACTTGGTTTCAGAGTCGTGGGTTCAAAGTTTGGAACCTTGGGCACACAGGAAAATATGAGACATGAACATTAAACATAATACAATATTAAACCTAGGAAAATACTAAACCTAGAAAACAACTTGTCGAATAGATTGTATATTTTAGTAAACGATGAAAAATGGAATAAAACCTAGAATGATGAACTAACTCTCACCTTGGTCTATGTAGGAGGCGTGGATCAGAAGAGGGGTACTTTAACATAGAACTAGATATACGACCTCTAGAGTAGGCCCAGAGCAGGTCGTATCGACCATTCTACCCCATATTTTACAGACGCTTCAGAATGTCAATGATACTATACACAGAGGGTCCTTAGGAGGACGATAGACCAGACATTATAGGGAGCCATCCATTGAGGCTTGTGCATCTCCTTGAAACAGGGATGAGCATAGGGTAGATAATTCCCATGTGGAGTTGGCTAGAGAAGACTCACCGCAGAGTGGATAGGGAGACAGGATTTCAGGACATAAGGATAGGTCTCAGAGCCCTAGACCTAGAGATGAACATGCAGAGAGGCCTACGGGTCACCAGTTGATAGATGTAGATCATATTAGGGAGATCCTAAAGCTACAACCATCTCACTACCCTCCATGCCCTCAACTAGAACTCACAGCTGGATTCTATGCACATTCAGACATTGGTATGACCACATTGCTTCTACAAGAAACTGGCTCTAAAGCCCTCTAAGTTTAAAAGAATGACAAGTGGATTCCAATGATAACAGCTCCTGGAGATATATTTGTCAGCATAGCTGAAAAAATAGAGGTAAGTCTTTGTTAGAATCATTCCAAACAAGAATTTATATATCTTCATTCAATATAAATTAACTCCTATAGTATCTAAAAATAATGAATCATTGAAAACAAGAATTTTAATATCTCCATTCAATATAATTTATGAGGTGATTATCTTTCTTAGTTGAATTTTACAGAGGATCTTACAATTGTATTTATAATTTTAGAAACTTATATTTGATTCAAAATTTTAAAAATATTACTAAATAGGTGAACAAAAACTTTTTACTAATATATTTTTATTTTGCAGATCAACAAACTGTGTAAAAAATGTAGCTAACTAGATAAAGATAACTAAATAGAAGAGATGTTCCATATCATCAAAATATAAAACATTTGTTAGAATAATTCAAAACAAGAATTAATATATATCATGTCTTAATATATATAAATTATGAAGTGATTATCTTTCTTTATTGAAGTTTTATATTTTGTGTATGAGAGGCTTGTCATATTATAACACAGACCTTTGTGATGTTTTCTTTGAGTGATATTAGATCATTACTAATGGAAGGTACAAAAGCATGGAACATAGAGTTGTGGTTGAGAAAGAGAAACCAAGAATATCAATTCCTATATTTTGTGATGTTGCCCCAAAAGCTATTATTAAACCTGCACCAGAATTTTTATAGAAGAATATGGAGGATAAGACTACGGAAGCCAAAAAAAATAATGGAAAACAAGGCCAAATATTCAAGTATAGTTTTTCAGAACCATGAAGTGATTTTCTATTCAAATGGTGCAAATAGAAAAAATTACATCCAATCATACATGATACAACCTTAAGGCTTATACCTATCATACAAATGCCAATCTTTAACAATATGTGTGAGGCTCGAATCCTAGATAAACATCTTAATCCTATTTATCACACAGATTACATGCATTCACTTTAGATAAAAGTGATGTTTCCGTGTGTTATTTAGTATTTTGATAGTTGGTATGTATATAAGGTAAATATATCTCAATAATTATTTTTTAGTTAGGCCCATAATAATGAGGTTGGTTTCTAGAGTATGTGGAAAAGGATATATTTTGTAAAATTTAATATTTAACTTGAAAAGTAATGGTGTATATTAATTATCTCTATCGTAAATACATATGTGTATATCTTCATTCAATATGTAGTTATGTGAATTAAAATAAATTTACACTATCACGTTTTAAACATATTATATTTTAAAATACTCCAAAAAAGAGGTATAATGGTGATAAGGTTCCGAGCTAGGTATATTTTACTTGTAATATTAATTTTAAATAGGCGTGAATTTAACTACACTTTATAGAGTACAAACTATATTACATCATAGAACATTATAAGGAATTATTTTGTATCATTAAAAAAATATGAAATTTTCAAGTATAATACATTAATAATTTCTTATTTAACATCAATAGTGTTATTTTATAGTAGTTGTTTAACACTATAATCTAACACCAAATTTAGTCGCAACATATAGTTCACCAAATATATAATACCAACTATATAACACCAAATTTGGTGTTAGATAGTTGATGTTATACATTTGTTGATCAATTTCATAATAGATTATAGTTTTGAACAATACCATAAAACTAGCACCATTAGTGTTAAAAAAAATTTGGTATTATACTTCAATTTAAATATTTGATATAGTTATATATTAGCTAAATTCTTGTATAGTGATATATAGTTCTTATTGAATTTCTAAACATGTATAAAATTTTGGGAAGAATAGACAAGAAATGTAAAATTCACACACTACTTGGATGCATTATCTCTTCTTGGTTCATCCTCAGAGGGAGTTCACTAGGTGCTAAAGTCCTAAAGATAGGCATTTTCGGGATTTAGGGAGCAGTTCCTTCAAATTGGATCAAAATGAGTCCGTGAATTTCTTCCCACCAACTAACCTACACATGAAACACATTTCAAAAATTTAGTTAGCACATCCCTCTCAGACATGATGGGTTTTACATAGTCAGAAATTTCCCTGAGGGTAGGTTTACATTACCCTGTTCAAGGATTTTCAAGTGTGGGCTTGGTACTCATGGAAAAAAGTTCTTTTTTTTATGCTAGACATTTAGCATGGAAACAATAACTAAGAGCTTATATATCATTTCCTTTCCATTTAGTTAGATTTTTAAATGTTTCTTATTCGCTTTATGATTCCAAATTTATATGACACTGTTAAAATCCCACTGTTAGTCATTTATCACTGCCATATACCATTGGACATGCCATCGTTGTAAATAATATCTGAAAAGAATTTAAAAAGGCACAATTGTTTGAAGAAATAAGACATGAATCTTGGAAAATAATCTTCAGTAAGACCCATATCCAGTTGATTCATTTGTTTAGGTCTAGATTCAGTTGTTTCATTGGAATTGATTTTTGAGATTTGTTGGAATTAAATTTTGAGATTTTTTTAATGTTATTTTAATCACATTTGAACTCTAATTTAAATTTGAATATTATTAATACATTTCATATTTTTAGTAACCAATTATTCCATGACTATAATTTCTAGGACAAGAACTTCTTAAATGTAGACTAAACACTTCAGATCTTAAATTAAGAATACAAGCAACCTCTTCTCACCTGTACATTACATTATACACTTTGATGGTTTTATTAGTTCAAAAACCTCTTTCTAGGGTGTGCTTCACCTACATTTTACACACATGTAAAAACTATGTGCCTTATGGTTAGAGACAAGTTCCCTATTATTTTCCCTTATAACTACATAAAAACCTTGATCCCAATTTTGCATGAAACCCATGATCACAATCATGTATGGAACCATTTTTGCATTTCTGTATAAGGTAGAGCACATAACATATATTATTCAGGGAGGAAAAATATCAACCAAGGAGTAGGTTCGGGACATGAAATGATTTAATTCCCTCATTTTTACCAAGTCGTGTAATAGGGGTGGGACATGCAGGTATTTAATTCCCATGTTTTTTTAAAAAAATACCTCTTTTGAATGAAAAATAAAATACACCTTTCGCTCATATGACCAACTGCTAGAGTGGCTCAATTTTAAATGATTGTTTAAGAATCACATGTTTCCCTACAAATACTAAAGATTGAAATTGAAAAATAAACATTTATTGAGGTTTTCTTAGTTTTTTACATTTTCATCCATTTAAACGCAAATTGGATTAATGTGGATAATGTGTGTGAGATAGAGACAAAAAATGGAACATATAATGCATTTTTATTTCTAACCTTCAATTCACGTATTTTCCTTCCTTGAACATTCCTTTTATGTAGCCTTTCTACCTGATCCAAAGGGGGTAATGCCAACTATTAGATTGCAATCTTAGAAAACCTTCCTACCAATTATATACATTTTCTTAGCCAAAAAAACATTACAGATCTTCCTTCACGTTTCCATGTGTACTTCACCTACATCTTCCACACCTGGAAAAACTATGAGCCTCTCGGCTAGAGACAAACCTTGTTTATCACCCTAATAGCTATAGATAAACCCTAATTATGATTGTGTATGAAACCCCTACCCTAGGATTTTAGGTCCACATCATATATCCTTGTTTCTAAATTAACCCTTGAAACACATAAGTGAATTCCCCTTGCATTTATTTGTGTTGTAACTACCTATAAAGTGTAAGAGATGAAATTACAAACTATTGACATTAGCAGTATTTCTTGATCACTCTTTCCTTTTTTAGATTTCTCTAAAATATGTTTCCTTGAACTCTTGCACATTGTGTGCACTTATTCTTTCAAAAAATCGACACACTAAATATCATGTAGTCAAAAAACCTTTACACCATAAAATACGTAGAGTGAAAAAATTATAGCATAGTTAACTTATCATTTAACATCTTCTTATACCTCGTACATCCATTTCCTAGAAAGGCTCAATTATCAATGATTGTTCCTGAATTGCCTACTTCACTATAATTTCTTGAGCTTAAAAGTACAAAAAATACCTGCAAAGTGCTACAAGAAAAAATCAGTATGGTTGGGTTTCGAACCAGGACCCTTGTGAAGTTTCATAAATTTATATTTTGGCCCTTATAAACTCACATTGCACTCAAGTGAATAGATCACATGAGATTATGAGGACTAAGTGGGTCACATATAGTAGATATTATTTGGCAAGGAATAATATGCTTCATGGAATAGGTGTGGGACATGCAGGTATTTAATTTCCCGTCTTTTAATTTACAACAATCCATTTATCTCTACAGTTTACCTATATAATTAAATTTCATCCAATTGAAAACCTTGATGGCATAAAAAAAACAACCTTGATTAACAAATAAAAGATACCTTTTAATGATATGTCTGATTACTCTTAGGACTGAAGTAGTGATGTTTTTTTACACACCATCTATTCTCCTACACTTATTTGAGATTACAACTTGAAAGGGATGCTACAAATTACTAAAGGATGCATTAATTTAGCTTGGGTTTCGAACCCTAAAAATTTCCAAGTTTCCCAAAATTTTATTATGTCTTCTTTGTGAAATTGAAATGCATAAGTGGAGAACACATAGTAGTTAATATTTCGGTTGGAATAATATGATCCATGGAAAATGTGTCAGGAATGCAATCCAAATCCTTGATCTATCTTTAACTCATATGACTAATCGTTATAAGGTGTCAATTGTCGATATATGTATACACATCTACTTCCTGCAAATAATTTTCCTTACAACTAGAAATGGGGGCTACACAGTTCTTGGGTTTTCTCATTTTTATTCCCCTTTACATGTAAATTACACTCACATGAATACTACAATACCCTAATCGTTAGCCCTATATCTGGATCTAAAAACACCAATCTAAATTTTACATGATATCGATACCTTAGCTTTCTAAGTACATTCAACATCTTCCTGTGCCTAATATGTCCAAAGAAACATGAATTAAAATCCCCCTTACATTTATATTTTTTCTAACTACCCAGTAAAGTCAAGAGCTACAAATTCAAACAAGTATTCACTCAACAAAATTTTCCAATCGCTACTTCTATTTTGAGATATCTCCCTCAACAATTTCATTGACATCTTCTGCAACATGGGTTTTCTCCTTTGTACGATTGGTAAACATGTCTTGAACATCTTAGAGTGTATACTTTCACATTGGCTCCTTGATTCTTATTTCATTTCCCATGCATTTCTCCACCCTCAAACTTCTTTTGCTACACCTGTCTTCCTCTACCACTCTTTCTCTTCATCCAATTTCACTTCTTCACTAAATCCCTTTCATCATTCACATCATACAATTCACATACGATTATTAGTTTTAGGATAGATATGTAACATCCACTTTTTACCACTTCATATCTAGGATTTTTTTTATATTTACTTTATATAGCTGATTTAAATACCCATATATTTAATTCCAACATAAACCTTAATGCAATCCATTTCTGATAAATATCATGAACCATGCGTAGCTGCATGAGAGAGTACTGAACCTATTCATCCTCTCTCAACATTTTGTACGAGACCATACATCAAATGTATCCTTTGATTCTCCTTTGTCAAGATATGATTTATATAAGTGAAGAATCCTAAGTGTCTACCTGAGTTCCACCTATGAATTCCACATGCATCTGACAACTTAGATCATAGTGAAATCTTGACAGTGTAATCAGAATTTTACAGCACTTTGTGCAAAGTTTCAAAGTCATGTATGCCATGCTCAATTCCATGAAGGCACACTCATCATTGGGAAAATTTTCCTTTCACATTAATCACTTATTCAGCTATATGGATTCACAAATGTAGATTTTGTAAACTAAAAGTCTTGAACAAGGTACACATATAGTTTAAACTACATGAAGACATACCTCTATGTCATCCTATGATGCATATGGGAAAATAAGTGTCTTCATAACAATTCACCTTGCTACTAGACCACTTCCTTTCCTGTAGACATCATAAGTTGATATAAGGGTGCATACCTAGGAGGTTCAATCTGTCTTTCTAACTCTATCAAGTTTTGTACTTAAAGCAACACCATACCAAAATCTAATCTATTGATGAGACAACTCAATACAGCTGCTAAACAACAGTATCCTAATGGTGACAACCATAATTATAGGGATACAACACTGTAGCAAATATAGTGAGTTAACCTGCCTAGACTCTTGTATTGGAGCATGGAATTTAATGTTTTAAAGGTAGTTATTAATCATTAAAGAGCAGTCTAGGCCTCAAAAAACCTTCTCCATGAATGGGTCATACCTAAGGTCCAGTTTATGTTGATCCCAAGGCCATATCGCTTAATTACCTTTCTACAACTCATGCCCAAGGTAACCATAAATAAAGAATGATATTATCTTGGTCTATGATCAGTATTAGCGTTTAAATATTGTCACAACTTAATTAGTTAAGCCCATGTTTCTATAATTCTCATTATAGAGATATGTATCTGCATATAGCTAATTATTTAGTTATGTCTCATACTTTGTTTTTTCAAATACCATAGACTATTGATGCCAATCAACATTTTAGATAAACACTTCACTTTTCTTAGTTGTAGCTTAATTAAGATCATTCACTTGTTTTAGGATATTCATCAAGTAAGTTATGTTTGGAGTATCTGATATATTAGATTGGATTCACTACTTTCCCATTTCTCTTCTCTTGTTATAGCTTTTTTGCATAAGATCTTTAATCTCTTTTATAATTTTCATATATGAATCCTCTTTGGAGATAATAATAGTGTTGACTAGGGTTAGGGTTTAGATACTATGTTCTTTCCAACTTAGTGAGCATGTTTCCATTTTACTTCCATTGTAACTGGATATCACACTTATATCCTCATAATGACGCATTCTAGGACAACCCCTTTTCAATTTCATTATCATCCCCTAGAAAAAATTATCACATTTATGCAATTCTTGAACAGTGAAACCAACCTTATTATATCTTCATGTCAACTTGTTTGGTGACCGTAGTAGTATGAAAATGTATCTCAACTATAGGACCAAAACCCTCTTCCTATAATTTGACATAAGTCTACACCCTCCTAATTTATTTACGGTTATATTAGTCTTATCTTTATATAAGTGTGTACCCTAATCTTTCATAGAGGTATCAATGTACCTTGGTACTTTATTATTTAGCATTGTATCCTCTTTCATTTGAATACTCAACACACATAGATTGTCTACCTGACAACACAGCTTGACCATAAATGATTAAAATACTGCCTGCAAGGATAATAGTCAACCGCACATGGTTTACTATACCATTTTGAATATAACTTCTATACTATTGTTTCGTCAACATGGATCACATTATCCATGAAGTTCTCTTTACTTCATTTGCAATTTATCTTTCCTGAATTCTAATCATTCTACATGTTCCCTTATTGTTTTCTTACATGGCATCACATCTTAGTGCAAATATGATTAAGTCTCCACCATTATAGACAATGGTTAAACTTTAAGATCATAATTTATGTAAGTTAGATTATATTACTTGACCTTTCAAGGCATTAGATATGATCCACCACTTAAGAATATTATCCTATTATCTATCTATCGAAACTATTGTTATTTACTTTTTGTCTCATTAATAATTACCTCCATTCTTATTAATTGAATTCACAGTAGTTGAGGTTAGAGTGCTGCAAGGTGTCCATACATGTTACCAATACATATTCATATCTCTTCGGTTAAGCTAGTTGGTCAATTTATTAAAACCCCTATGGTATAAGGTCACTTCACCAGATATACTAAACATGATCTAAATAAGTAACACCCAGCTATATACTAATGATACACATCAATGTTGCATGCATCATTATCTATGTTGTAATCCCATCCTACTTTCAATAATACTTGAAATAATCTAAGTTATTTCTTTATTTACTTTTTTTGTTAAAGAGTGACATAATAGAATATTTTCTCAATATATTTATTTGGTATACAGTCTATAAGGATTACAATTTTGCAACTTATTGACAGTTGTTAGCATAACCAATAATATTTTCCAATGTATAAAATTTATTGTGAACCATAATAAGAAATGACTCTTGCACCCAAATGGAAATCAAAACATCATATTTTATATTCATTTGAATAGTTGATCTGTAAAGATATTTGATTGCATCTTAGCAATTAATGAGTATGATTAAGAAGTTAAAAATGTCTAATAAAACTTGAACATAAATTGTAATAGGCTTATTTTCCTTTAGTATTTATAGAAATCTTTTATACACATCATCAATTGTCCCTTTTTTTTAACACGTGACCAAGGTGAAACTCATAAGTGATTTGAAATATCTTAGATCAATAGCCCTCATATTCAAAAATAAATCTTGATTGAAAATTACCGTTTCAATACATTCTAATCATTCATTCATTCTAATGCAAATATAAAATGCAATCATCCAGAGTTTATTCGCCATAGAATTCCTTTCACCCTGCATTGAAATGTTGATGTACACAATTGCACATGGTCAGTCCAACATGACTGGCATGAAAATCCCTTTTCCTCGCTTAATGACTTATGTAATATAATACTTTATTAAATGATATGTTGCAACATTAAGATCATAATAGCAACACAATAATGCAAAGACTCATTCTCCATATATTTTAGAATAATTTATTTTTATCCATCTGAAAACTATTCAGTATCATAAAGTTTAAATGCCTTAATAAAAGGAATTCGTAAGAATCAACTACATAACAACATAGGATAAAAGCATTCATTTCACTTTCAATACTGAGATAAATTATAAGTCTGTAGAAAAACTTCTAATAACATGTAATTATATTATTATATTATTATATCCTTAAGATATTCTTCTTGGTGTCCATAAGGACTGTTCTCTACGTGTTATTCAATGTCGTAATAGAAATTCACTAGAAATGGGTATTCAGAACAACAACGCTAAAAAACTTTCTTTCTCCTTATTTCCCATTAGACGTCCTTTACTATAATAGGTCGTTAATGTTTTTTGAGCAAATATTATACACTTTTTTTATGCATGATTGATATACTCTTATTAGAATAGGTTATTCTTGTTCTTTAATCCTAGTTAATGTATTTTACTAGGGAATCCTTATTTTTCCTAGATATAACAGCCACCAAACTCAACAGATGATATTACACTACCAAATTCCCAAGTTAGGAGTTAATAAGGTAATTTTTAATTACCTATAACTGAATCAAGATCCTTTAAAATACCTGCAACCTTCTCATTTAATCAAAACCCACCCCTAGTAACATCGATATTAATCGACACCTCAAGGGGAATAAATTAATATAGTCTTATTCACATGTCAGGAGGTCACCTTCTTTCTTAAATGGTGACCGATAAAATATAACTTGATAGGATATAAAAAATTTAGAGCCCACCAAACAATCACTCATGCTCAAACAAGCTACTTGTATTATCAGCTTAGGTGAATATAACATATATGTGGGTATCAATCATTATATGCACTCAGATTGACTGGATGAAACTAATCAATTAAAATCAACCAAATCATAAAATCCCTTTATGGGTTTTTACTGTAGATTTTTTTTGGGTTCCCTAAGATAGAATCGACCCCATGGTCCAGAAGGAAAATAATTGGAAACTATACATAGTTTTACCTATATAGTGAAATCAATAGAAACCCCATAATACCAAAAGTTACAGTGCATACCACTTAAAGTATTGTCCCATAATCGTATAAATATTTCAGGCATCTAGGTAAGACCCAGAGTTAATGGAATAATATTCAAAATATAGAATAATAGAACTTAGGGAAAAGAGTTTGCATTATTCAATAGTATAAAAGTATAAAATATTAACATCCATATTCAAGCAATATAACAACACATCATATTAATAGTTATCACTGTAACTCTTTGAAAATGTAATCACAAACACTTATAATTTTGCAAGAATCAAACAATACTCAGTAACAATCTTCCTCAAGTACATAGTTCAAACCTGAGAAATGTTACAAAATATTATCTATGCAAATAACAAATTAAATAAGATATTAATAGGGGGAGAGAGTGATCCATTCATGTTAAAAATGAAATCCTTCCAACTTGCAATCCCAATAACCATTCCTCACTATTGAGACATGATTACCAATGTTTCTTGCGCAAGGCCTCACAATACACAGTTCCAAATAAAAAACTCATCTATATCATGTTTCCACCTTATATTAAAAAATACTTGACCTCCTTTTATCTTCTAAAATTTTCATCGAACTAACTTTTAAAATTTGAATGCAAATTGGTTCCAAAGGTGGAGCTTTCGAAAGGAGAAGAGGAGTTCACAGTTGTAACATGCAAGAACAAAAATGGATTTCCATTATGTCTACTAGCTTCTTCAAGAAGCTTCACCGCTTCCCAAGCCTGAATATTCATTTAAGTGCATTTAACATTTTCAATGCCATTTAATATCCAATCAACCATCTACCGCTAGCCTTGAATTTCTCTTCCACAAATGGTGGGATTAACACATTTTAGAAAACTTTATATTCCTTTTCCAAAATTAACCAATTTGCATGGATAGGCATATAAATAACTACTTGCATGGAAAAACACCTTTATTGTAATCATGGTTTGTGATTAACTATCCCTAGTAAGCGACATCATCAATTACATTAATCAATGTATTAAATAATTCTTGGTGGGTCTTCAATTTAGTAATTCAACTTATAGATCCTAAAGCCTCATGCATGGCCTATATAGCCATTAAATATACCCATAAATAATTTATTTAAATGTTGAAATATAAGTTACTCAATACAAGCTACCATGGAAATATAATAGTTTTACTCAAGCAAGACCAAGGCATTGAAATATAATAGTTACTTAATACAAGCTACCATGGAAGCTACTACTGCAGATGTTTTGAAGAAGGACTAGACTTGAAGACAGGTGGATGTTGAGGTGAAGGGATGTTTAGGAGTATCCTCATGGTCTCAAAGGTTGTTTGGTGTGCCTCTCTGTTTACCTATCAAACTTGTGTTGGCATGGGAGGAAGTTGTCTCGCATTTGGAAATACCTGAGATTATTTGAGATAGAGCTAAAAATCATTTCAAACTTCTTGTTGTGGGTACCTTTGGGGGTATTAGACTGAATATAGATTTTGTTCTTGAGTGGTGTAAATGGAAGTGGCAGTGCAAAGTAGAGGTTAGGGCTATGGCTAAGGATGACTTCCTCTTCTATTTCTATGAAGAAGCAGATCTGTAATGGGTACTCCTAGAAACACCATGGTTTTTTTGGAAAAAAGACTCTTAGCATTATGCAATGACAACCTGGGTTGTCTAGTTCTTTACCCAAACTCTCGATCTAGATACAACTCCAAGATCTACCCTTGGAATTTTAGGAGCCAAAGGTTTTTTTCAGAATAGCTAGAGCTTTAGGAGTGCTCATCACAGTGGATCTGGCTACGAAGGAATGATCTAGGCTTGTTTGTGTTAGAATGTGCATTAATGTTCTAGTGGGATTCAACATCCCCAAGAGTATTTTTCTAGACACGGTGGATGGACAACATGAACAGGTCATTGTTGTTGAAAATTCTAGGATCTTCTGTGATAAATGTAGGAAACTGGACTTCATTGCTGGATCCTGTGGCTACGGGCTTTCTCCTAGTGAGGTAGTTGAATTTTTCCATGGGACTCCAATCCCTTAGATGGATTCAAATCTCAAATCTCTATTTGAGGAAGAGGTGATAGTGTTTGAAGCTTTTGTTAGTTGTGTAGGGAGTGGCTTGTTTTCTATAGGTCCTTATTTTAGTTTGGGGGGTAGCATAGTAGGAAGGTCTGTGGATGTGTCTTCGCCTTTTGTTACTGACCCTGCTTTAGAGGAACCCTCTGTGAATGCTTCAGTGAAATCGGGGTTGATATGCATTGGTGACTAGTTGGATAGGTTGGTGGAATTGGCGGGCACTGATGTTTCAAATCCTTCCTCCCGCCCAATTCTACATCATCTGACTTAGGGGAAAGAGTTTTCCACCATGTGGGCTATATGAGTTGCATCCCTTTGGCTAAAAGAAATTCCAATGGTATTTTGGAATTCAATCTTGGCGTGATCAAGGGAGGACCCCTAAATGATTTTTTGGTGGTCCCATCATCCTTGGATGATGGAGGGGTTGGACAAAGGTTCTTCCCAAAAATGTTTGTTTGGCTTGATCAGATAGAGCCTTGCAGAGACATCCCTCGCATGGTTCCTAATGTTTCCCGTGTGTTGTCTTATTTAGCTGCTTGTAGTAGCTTTTCTTTCTAAGTGTCATTTCTTTTCCTCTCTCCTTTTGTTTATGGGGTTTTTTTGATCCCCTAAAAACAAATTTTTTTACCCTATCTAATAAAAAATGTTGAAATATAAGTAATATTATTAAAAATAACTATCTCATAGCCTCTTGATTATTTTAGTAATTGAATGCCTCTATATAACTTAAAATTTTCTTCAATTAAGTACGTAAACTTATAGAAGTTTACCATAAAAAAAATTCATGGAGGATATTCTGATAGGTCGAAGGTGATGATTACAACGAATTCATAATCATGCTCATTGACAAATTAATCAAGAATTGATTAAACTAATTTTAACGGTCGTGTAAGAAATGAAGCTCAATATAAAAATTAGTACCTTACACAATATCATTATTTCCTCATAATGACTAAAGTATAGAATTTGTGTATAAGTTCATTATGGGATGCCAGTTATGCATCCCATAATGAAATTTCATCTTCTCTAATCAGAAGGTATTTCACAACACACAACATGATAACATATCCATCCGAGATGATTAATAAAACCATCATATATAGAAACAAGGTAGCGTACCAACATGTAAAATGAATTACAAAATTAATTATTTTCTAGCTATGTGACAACAAGAGCCATTGTGATGTCCTGCGTAAAATTGTGCACGAGTATGCATACCCTTTTGGCTATGCGTACGTGTCCATAACGGTACATGAGACAATGTATTGGTACCGGCTTCCGCACTACTCGAAAATTATTTTAATGCTTCAATTCATTTTACAAAAAAAGAGAATGAGGGATTGATGGGTGTGACAAGATATACCCTCACCAATACTATTTCAGTTAGATGACCTAATTTTTAGAGATTTCAATATACTAAATTTACTACATAGGGTACATGTACTCATTAGAAATATTTCTAGAAAGGTGACTTTTGTACATGTTAGAAAAATAGATATGATGACATTATTTGTGACTCATTTTGACAATTAATTCCATTCACCTTATATATATATATAAAAAGATAAATATTTTTGGCACTTTTGAAGTTTGAAGTCTTGACCAATGAGCTAGTAACCAGATTTTACAAACACTTTGATAAACAATGAATTTCAAAAACTATTATTTAACCATCTCTTTTATGTATGAGGATACAATTAAAGATTTCAGGCAATTAAAATTTACAGCAATAACGAATAAGTATCTGAAAAGTGATTTACCAGGTAGTAGCCATTTTTAGCAAATAAAATGGGATCCATTTCAAACTCACAATTTAATTTTCTTTTCAAAGCCTCTCTTTTAAAATTCTAACACTTAATTAAAGTTCCAATGTTGTATTGAAGTACACATGACACTATAAGAGATCACTTGGGACAACACACAACTCATGATATGTTTGCATCAACAGTAACCCACATAGGTAACATGAAATCAATATGTGATGCACAACAAGCCATTTCTCTCTCTTTTTTTGACAAGGTTCAACATAATGATTCACAACATAATGATTCAAATACAAAATAAACTTGTAGATAGGGTCCTTTCCACATTTATTACAACATGTTTCAATCTTAACTTAAGTTCTAGAAAGACTCATAATATGTGATTCATACATTCCTTTTCCTTTTGTCAGATTTCTTTTATATTGTTTAACATTTAACTTTTTGTGTATCGCATTAAATAAGGATCATCTACTTTATTTCAATTACTTTTTTAATTCACTCATTTGTTAATATGGTATTTATTTTCACACAAGGCTACTAGGCCTTATCCTCAGGGTTCACTTCTAAAGCGCATGCATCTTGATCTTATATCATACTTCCATTACACAATGGACAATTGTAAGTCCAAAATATGTGAAGTTTTTTTTTTTGGTTTAAGGATTTAGGGTCATGTTTCTTCCACTCATTTGCAAATTGATAGTCAGTTTAGTACACAATAAGTATTATAGGAAATATATTCTTTATCCGTAGTGAGAGGGTGTAATCATGTTTCAAGGAAGAACATGACTCACTTTCATGTGGAATAACCTCACACGATTACACTTCCCAAGGTCAAGCATCAATTATAGGCTTAAAATAGTTATACTCCAACAATTAGTTAAGGTCTCGATGGCACAAAAACATGGTAACATAATTCCTTATTTTTGTTCTAGATTAGGTTTCTTAAGTATCGTTTCACGTCTAACCTAAGAGGGATTTCCCCTAGCTAGGTTCATATGCTTTTCGTGATGGATTGTGTAACCAATTTAATAATCACAGTGATCTAAGTTTATAAGGAAGGAATAATCTTCTTCCTCTAACTCAATAGACTACAAATAATAACATTATGCTTCACACCTTCAAGGTAAGTTATGTAACGAGTATTAACAACACTACTGATTAACATGGTTTTACTCATTCTTAAATGGAACTCAAACTAAGACTTATGGAATGTACAATCAACCTTCAATTTACATTTAATACAAGTATCTCATTACATATGAGTAAAATCTTATTACATCCATGAATAATCTTACAAATGAAAATAATAATCAATTTGTAACAAGTTCATCAATTAAATACAACATCCAACTAGGTTATACCAATCTCGTAGAATCCACCTGCAAAACTGATATTTTTTTTTGCAACGTCAATCCTGAAGAACTGGCATGACCATTTAAAATTTTCCCCTATTATAAGCCTTTAATACATACATGTTATAACAATTTGAAAAGGTAACAATTTCCTATAACAGTAGCACTACTTCTTTAATAATCTCTTTGCTAAATTCTCAATCAACTTAAAGTGATTATTACATTGATTAACTGAATATACATTTCCTTTCAATAAGTAAAAAATAAATAAATAATGAAACATCACAACTATAACTAACTTGATCACCCTGGGATTGAAGAAGTACTACCAAAATACCATTTATTCTAACCGTTATAAGAAAGACTATATAGCAGTCACTGTACACACAAAGATGTATTACTTTTTAATCCAAACAAGTAGTGCAATAGTCATGCTAGCCAAGAAGCATATATGATAAATTGAGTAACCAGTGAACAAATGAAAGATCATATTCTATCTTCATTCACTCAAAATAAATATAGAGTAGTTTATCTGAATGAGTGGTATGGGAAAATGGAAAACTTATTAAATAAATACAAACTAATAACTTATAATACCCTATCAAACTAGAAGTGTATCTCTATAGACAACCCAACTAAACACATCACCAAACCCACTTATTAAAGTGACCGTCAGGAGTGACAACCATGTAAAATTTATTCTAGCGTAGAGTAATCTTTTATTAACTTGCAACAATAGTTATTATCCAACAAAACAATACTTGTTTTATCATCACTTTCAATACTCCTCTCATACAGATTAATTAATTATTCTACGGTTTGCCTTACAACTTAAACACCCATGGTTATAATGTTTTACAAACTATAATAAACATCTACAAGTATATATATTTATATGGCGTTGACAATTTACACAAAATGCTACAGTTTTCCCTGATTATTTGAATTAATCCTACAAAATCCAATCGAGCCCAACATAATACCTTATGTAAAAATAATCATTAGCATACTATACACTTCTATGTGTCATATACTAAGTAGATAAAAGATAGTAGACAAGGCATTAAACACCACTAAATGCATTATAACCTACAAGGGATTTGTATATATCGAGTAGATCTTAAAACACTTTTCCTCCTTGTATGATTAAGGCAATACATACTGGAACAAAATCAGCCAAATAACCCAACCCGTTACTACTAAATCATTACACATATAATCAAAACAATATTAACTAGATCCAATTTAATCAAGGCATGCACCTGGGTGACTATCGAATGGTAATCAAAGATAACGATAGAAAATAATCCAATTTACTTCAGGTACACAGTTCATAATATTTTCACGCAACCCAAGGTAGGAATTTAACTGAGTATTACTATAACAATTGGACCCTATATGTTTTTCAATACTTAGTTCGGTATCACAGTGATAATGCATAAATCAACAACCAAGAAAAATGATATAAGGACTTGACATGATCTGCACTATGAAATCATGAACTCCATTCATTATTCTATCTATATCTCGAATACCCACACACACAAGTATTTATACATAAGAGTAATATTCACAATACACTGAAGGCATCACAAAGTACGTGATACCCGACTCTTATTCCCTAACACCAATAAATCTATTTGAGTTATATTCCTTAACAGAACTAGTATAGTTTAAATATTAACCCTTAACGACTCAATATAGGAATTTGAACTATTTCAGTTTATATTCACAAGACCACAATCATGCAATATGATTCAACCATTGGGAATGATTTATGCAATATTATATTTCCAGGACAAGTTCAGAACCAACACACAGAGCTCAAGTAGAGGTGCCAACACTCATAATAAAAATAACAATTTAAACAACATTGTCATTCCATGCAAGAATTAAAAACTAATAACAGAAGGAATGTAACAAATGATGCATGTCCTATGAGTTTTATTACTACAAAACTCCTCTCCACCATTCACCACATGAAACTACTTCATCCTTGGAACATTTTTTTATTTTACTGGTAATCTTCAACAAGGTGATTATGCAGTTCAGACTCATTGAGAAGAAGAGCATTCTATACAGCCTCTTCAAAGAACCCATTTGCGCATACCCTTCTTGGGTATCCACTTCAATAAAGTAGGTTGCCCTACATCTTGCATTATATGGAATAGTAAACTCTAGAATTGTACCATTCTTTCCTACCTCCCATTCTAGATAATGGGCTATAAGCTCATAATTTGTTAGGATAGACACAGTGCATTAAAACTTGGTATTTACCTAGCCTATATAGGTGGGAAGTCGATCCATTCGGCACTTGTCAGGGAACAATCCTTAAATCCGGTAAAATGACCACGAGCTTCCAAAGTGCCAATCCATCCTCTTAGTCGAGACTCACCACCATTTATGTTTTTTTTTCTTTTTTTTTTTTGTATAACAAATGATGGATGTTGGCATTCATAAAAGGCCGGAGGGGGCACAAACTCCTTTGTGTAATGTGACACTGACATATCGAAGAAAGAAGTTGTAGACTACCATTTAAGTTGCTTGTAGCCACCATTTCAGGCTCCGCTTTAATCCAATAATGAATTACTAAAAAAATATGTACGAATAGATTTCTAAAATCTACCCAAGGCCATACCGATTGCACAAAAAAATTTATATATCTATTGTTAAAATTGATGGGCCTGATCTTACGCTAGAGTAGAGCGTGAGCACTTTCTTTTATTTATATTTTTTTAATTCTTCTTCTTCTGCTGAAAACATACAAAACAAAACCAAGCAGCCACTTTCCTTTCCTCTTAGAGACAATTAAACTTGCTTCAACACAGATACAGATCCAGAAACAAATCAATTTGCATATAATGAAACTGAGGAAAATAATGGTTTAAAGATTTAGCTACGTGTAGATTTGTTTGACCCAAATTCTAGGGTGATTTTGAACAGCTGTTAATGAGAGCTCCATTTAGCATAGTTGCCCACATTTATTTAAAAATTAAAGTATATGCTCTCAAATCATTGAAACTCTCCAATTATTGCTAAATTTGCAACATTAACTTGGGTTTCATGGTGGTTAACTCCTCTTGTCAAAGATAAAGGTGATTGAATTATTAAGTAAGGGAAATGATAGGTCTGAACACCTTTTTGGATGCCCGTAACCCTACTCAACTCCTTCCACACGCCATACTACCCCCACAAGTCAATCCAATCCTGCCACCACCAACCTCCTTCAAAATCCACCAACTCAGCGTTTAATTCTCACACCCACCCAAATCCAATTTCATTTCCTTATTTTATTAATATGCTATATTATTACTCTCATTATTATTTTATTCCATTTTCATAATTTGTTATCTTTGTTTCCTATAAATGTTGATTTATTAAATTGATTGTTATTATTATTTTATTTATTAATTAATTTAGATTACACGTGTGTCTATATATATATATATATATATATATATATATATATATATATATAATTTAATATGTTTAGCTAATAATATATTTATAACTTTGTTTCTATCAAATTAAGATGTCGAATTCAGATCCTAGTAATAATATTATCGTTTGTAAGATCTTGCAAAACAAAAGGTAATTTTTTTAGCGACTGAAGACCACCTTCGCTAATGTGATCAACGACAAGAAGAATACAAGGGTGTTTATTTGTGAGACAAGTCTACAATGGAAAATAACTAGGTCGATGGCTACCGAAGGTGTTTTCAGACTCAAATAATTGAGTGACACTATAAGGATGCAATCTCGTACAATCAGCTTGATACCCTCATGAAAAATGAATGCCAAGCTCAACGAAGTCGTTGAGTAACTCCACAATCGAACAAACATTTGACGAGATAAGATTTCTTACCGACGGATCAGCCATGAATGTGGGACCCACACTTTACGTTTTCTCAGATAGTATATAAATTCCTTTTTCAAATTTTATATTTCAGATATCAATGCCTTTTTAAAGCTTCAAATGCTATTATTTTCCAGCACAAAACAAATTTCAATGCCCTTCAATACCCAGACAACTATTTCTCATGCCTAATATAATATAGTAGAAAAAACATGAATTTTTTTCTAGGTTCCAATTTTATTTAGAAAAGTTTTGGAAAATTGTTAAGGCAAAAATAAAAAATTTCAAATAAAATTCCACCAAAATTTCTTCTACCACAAAAAATGTATCGGTAGTCTTCCATTAATTTATTTCTTTCTTACAAATCAATGACCATCATTGGCTCTGATATTGTATTGTATTCAATACAATAGTAAATGTTCATTAAATTTTTACATTTCTTCATCTAGTTTAATAAGATTTTGCATATGGTTTGAATAGGGTCTACCAACTTGAATAAATTACCTCTTTAATGCTACTTACTAAATTACATTAGTAATTAGTGAATATCATTAATTTAGTAATAGACATTAGTTTAATATCTACATAAATTTTAAGGGGGTGTTTCCCATAAGATGAATGCCCCATGCAAGATTTAATGACAACATACTAAAAAACATAAAACTTTATGAATCACAAAAAATTAGCACTTGATTAAAGATTGAGAGAGACCTAGGTAATTAAAAATCATAAATTTAGAGAACATTGAGTAAAAAAGGAATTGTTTTTAATAAAATTATCACATAAGGTTGATAAATATTCTATGGATAAAGAGAATTTTTTTTGGGAGAAATAATTTGTTGTGTGGAAAAATTGTTAGTTTCCACCAACGATCGCAAGGCTAAGACCCTCCTTCTTGTGTATGGAGAGACTCCCATTATTGAATATAAACTAAACTAAATCCGTGTAGGTTGGACATTAAGTTGAATATCACACAAAAATACTCAACTAAACTTGTGGACAATGTGTGTACAAGGTACAAGGGAAGAATTTGTACCAAAGAGAGGTAAAGGGGAGTTACAGAAATAAAGAGAGAAAGGGTTATTGTTATGAGTAGGGTTACAAAATCTACATATAATAATGAGAGTAGGTGCACATTCGACTAGAAGAAATCAACAATGTAAACAATGATAAGACATAACAAATCTTAGACACATAATTCTATTGATTCATTTATCAAAGGAACATACACCTTTATTGGTTTTACAAGATTATCATGCTCACAAAGTTGGAAAATAGAAAGAGAGAGTAAAGGAACATAAACAAAGGAATTGAAGGATAAAAAAATTTATTTCTTGATGTAGTAGCTATTAGAATTTGAGGATTTTTAAAAAATACGGATTTAATCAACTTACATATTACATAATGTTATAATAAATATTTAAATAAAGATTACATCATAACATAAGTAAATAAAGAAATACTTACAGGAAAATAAATAACACAGGTGACACAGTATTTATAGTGGAAAACCCCAATAGGGTAAAAACCACTTTGAAAACAACCTTTTACTTCAAAGAAATTATTTTACATCTAGTAAGATCACCTCCTCCTTTGAAACCCTATTTACCAAGGGTAAAACCAAATCACTTGATTTGCACACCTTTGATATATTTACCGAATATATCAAATGAGGACCTAAAGTTATTTTTATATAAGGTGATCGGGTATGTCTCCTGACCCACCTTTTCAACCTAAAATGGTTGACCACATACGCCTACGTTTATAATATTTAATATTATAAATTTAATCATTTCATGATATTAAATATTTAACCTAAAGTATATACATATGTTAGCATATTAAATAATAGAAATATAAATATAAATATTTCATATTATTAAATATTAACCTATATATTAGTGATGGACCTATCTACATTAAGGCTTGGCCAGACCACTTAATCATTATGGTCCAACACTCCCCTTAATATTAAGTGGGATAACATAACATATTCCAATAGATTACATGCCCGTGGTACACCACAGGATTTACAATCCTTAAATCATAAAGGCTTTAGGATAGCATATCGATTGAAGGAATTATAACACCTTCTTCATACTCATTTTAACTTTTGGTACAAAAGGATTTAAAATCCCAAAGATCATCCCATGATCAGTGGCTAAGTATGATTTGTGAGTTTTACATGTTCTCATAGGTTTTCATACAAGGTTATTGAACCCAAGCATATAGGAGCCTTTTACAACCAAGGACCTCCTTAATAATATGTTTGTACTGGATGTTTACTAGTAAATTCAATAGCACTAAAGAGTTTACTGAAGACCACCTTTAATATCTTTCTACACTTCTTTCTAAAAAATAAGCTGAGGAGGTATACATGCCTGAAGGTCTTTTATACTTGCCCAAAGGTATTTTTTTACACTTGTCTGAATGTTTTTTACATATGTCTGAAGGTATTTTTACAAAACAAAAGTTCCATTAGGAGGTGACATTATCATGCACACTCCCCCTCAATGGTAACTCTGAAAATTCAAGCTTTTCACGAAAGTGACAAAACTTTGCAGCACTCAAGGACTTTGTGAAGATTTCAACAACCTACTCTTCAGTCAACATGAACTTTTGATTTATCTCATCACTTTGCACCTTCTCATGGGTGAAGCATATATGTATCTCAAAGTTTTTTTTTCCTATGATGTTGAACTGGATTCTTAATCAAGAGTAATACAACTCTAACCACCACATAGAAGATAAATACTTCCTTTAGCTTACATGTGTATCTCTACTAACAACCGTTGCAACCACATGGCTTCTTTACTTCTTCCATTGTACTTCTCTACCTCAGTAAAAGAGATGGAGATTGTTGATTATATTTATTGTTCCAAGTAATGGTTCCTACACCAAAAAACTTGAACACATATCCAGTATATTTTATAACACAACATCGGTATGGTTAGAATAACAAAATCCATATAAGATAGCATTTTCATTCTTATTATAATGTAACCCATAATTGATTGTTCCTTTCAAATATCTAAAAATTCTTTTTACAAGATTCCAATGATCTCTAAAAAAGGTTCATACATAAACCTTGAAGTAATTCCTACTGTATAGGAAATATCTTATCTAGTTATAGTTAGATAAATCAAACTATCAACTAACAACGTATATAAAATAGGATTAACCTTTTTCATCTATAGATTTAGGATCAATATTTATTTGAACTTCCATTGAAGTAGAAAATGGTTTACAATCAATCATAAGAAACTTTATTCAATACAATGGTTGCATATTGTGTTTTGAAAAACAAAAATAGAATGAAATACAATCATATAAATAATATGATTTGAGATACATAACTCATTCACTTCAAATTACTGCTTCAATTTCTCTTTAATCCTATGAATTAAATCATAATTGTCACCAAACATAAGAAACTCATCAACATATATACATATAATGATAATATGTGAGTCTTATTGCTTAATGAATATATCATTATTAGAAGAACAATTAACAAAACCTAACAGTTTAAAGAAGAAAACAATTTTCACATACCAAGCTCTAAGATCTTGTTTTAAACCATACAAGGATTTATCAGCTTACAATCGTAGTTTTCTTTACTAGTTTCTTTCAAATCCTTTAGGTTGAAACATGTAAAGTTCTTTTAAATCGTAATTCAAAAAATCATATTTCTTATCCATTTGGTGGATTTCTCACCCAAATTTAGCGGCAATTGTAAATACGGCCCTAACAGTACTCATTTTAGGTACATGAAATGTCTCAACATAATTAATACCATGTTTCTGAGTGAAACCTCTAGCAACAAGTCTACCTTTATGTTTGTTAATACTACCATCAACATTATATTTTACTTTGTATATCCACCTAGACCCTATAATACTTCATGGCTCACATTTATACAAGGTAATTAATACATGGTACATATGATGGCTTCTGGTCATTTTCCTAAGGTTAATAGCATTTGAACTTTCTAACATAGATTGAGCCCAATTTAATTTCTTATCTAGGAAGATAAGAGTTTCAGAAACATCTATAGCATGAAAATATCATCATGACCATTTACTAAATCATAATAAAAACCATCGTTTACAAGCATTTAATGAAGTAACTTCAAGAGAAGAAGACAACACGTATAAACCTTTCACTAGATTATATCTATAAATTTCATATAAGTTTCGATAATTAACATGTCCCTAACCTCTCATGTCATAGTTTCGAATTATTCAAACTCTGAGATATAAAATAAGATGCAGAAGAGAAATCATCAAAAATATACAAACCGTTTCTTTGAATTCCTTCAGCTATTATACTCTCATTACTATCCTTAATATACAAGGTATCCTTCATGCATGGATTCTAATTGTGTTATACCTCTTTCATATGTTCAATATTACCAATGTGTAGAAGGTACTCGTCATTCACATTGTGCAAAATCATAGAAATAGCCTCCTACATTCATTCCAATAATGCATTCATGGTATCTACAGTTGTTTGATGACTAGTGGGAGCAACCTCAGATCCAGAAATAATCATCCAGAGTTTCCTCGCCATAAATTATGTTTTGACCCAAATGTTGTAGTTGGTTTCATTTAAGATTTAGATTTTGTCAAGACAGAAATAGTTAGATGCCATTGTTTTCCTAAACTTGTAAAACACACCTCATTATAATATACAATGTACCACAAAGTTAGATACATATTTATCGATAATAAAAACAATACTTTTAATAGAATCATATCTAAATTTTATAGATCTAAAGAAACTATTTGATCAGAACTAAGTATGTTATTACAATGCATACTAATTAACATCCCATGATCAAAATAATAACCTAAAATATAAAGGGCTCTAAATTATACCCCAGATTTATATAAAAAAAAATTTTACCATATAGAAATGAAAAAGAGGCCCCTAAGAACCCATAACAACTTCAAGTTTTTGAAAAAAAAAATTAATGTTGACAAAAATCCAGCCAGTTTAAATTTGACATGTAAATGACCGTCATAATGACTTATTTTTTGGTTTATCATGATAGTCATTTGATCATAAATTTTAACACATTGAAAGTTTCTTATAACCTATGATCTTAAATTTGACATCTAAATGACCGTCATATTGTCTTATGGTTGGTCTATCGTGACAGTCATTTGACCGTCAAATTTAATGAAGTCAACACTTGTTGTGTATTTCTAGAATGTGAAATTCTAGAATTTCACATTCTGTATAATATCATGGAGGTTATATTTTAACACATTATAATAACCTATTATAATTTATAATGTAAAAATCTATACATTTTTTTTATAAAAAAGTTATATAGTTTATAGAATGAAAATAAAAAGCAACATATAGGTCATAAAAATTATAAACTATAGTATATATTTTTTTTATAGAAAAACACACAACCCTTATTAAAGGGGTTTAAAGGACATAGACTAGGTTAAAATTATTTTACCAAGTGCAGGTAAATTTATAAGAGTATAGATTAACATGCATATTTTACAGAGGGGACAAGTAATTTCACCCGACCAATGAAATAAATTGAAATTCATATTTTCATGAACCTTGTCTCCTCCCTTCATTTACTTTTAATTTTACCTTGCACACATTTAAAACTATGGAGAGATTACACAATATTTTATATAATTCTTGCAAACTAAATTTTTTCAAACTTTTATGTGGCTATAACTACCAATATTTTAATAAATGTTTACCACACTTCATGTGGGCCACCAATAAACTAGCTTTAAAAAAAAAATCTAATAAATATGGATCTAATCAACTTAAAAATTACATAATGTTACAATAAATATTTAAATAAAGATTACATCATAACATAAGTAAATAAAGAAATACTTTACATGAAATAAATAACACAGGTGACACAGTATTTATAGTGGAAAACCCCAATAGGGTAAAAACAACTGTTGAAAAATTACCTTTTACTTGAGAGAACTTATTTTACATCTAGTACGATCACCTCCTCCTTTGAGAAAACCTATTTACCAATGGTAAAACCAAATCATTTGATTTGCACACCTTTGATATATTTCCCCGAATATAATCAAATGAAGACCTAAAGTCCTTTTTTACTATAAGGTGATTGGGTATGTCTCCCAGCCCACCTTTTCAACCTATAAATGGTTGACACATATACCTAGGTGAGTGTAATTGAATAATTAATATTAGAACATATAATGATTCACATGATATTCATATATTTAACCTAATGTATATTACTTAGGTTATGAATATTTATTAATAGAAATATAAATATTTCATATTATTAAATATTTAACCTATATAATAGTGATGGAACCATATTACATTAATGGTTGGCTAGACCACTTAATCATTATGTTCCATTACAGTAAAAGTGATTTTGCGATCATGGAGATGTTTTTCATTCAAAAAGTATTCGACAAGAAATAACTTGGTCACGTGAACATGAGTCATTCCAATTCATAGTATTACATACAGGGATCCCCATTTACCCACCATGAGGAGTATTTTGTCTATCCTAATCACTGGTGTGTGCTTTCACATTCCTACCACGTGAATGCTTACCTTACCATAGAAAAATGAATCGCCCATTAT
This sequence comes from Taxus chinensis, assembly GCA_019776745.2. Lineage (NCBI taxonomy): Eukaryota > Viridiplantae > Streptophyta > Pinopsida > Cupressales > Taxaceae > Taxus > Taxus chinensis. The sequence continues at coordinate 599,768,585 of CM034154.1, read as the reverse complement.
GCAATATCGAATTGAGCGTACTTAAGTGGACTAGGATGCCTTAGTCGAAAAGTACATGTCTGTGATTACAGGTTTGACCATGGATCTGCCAGAAGAATGAAGAGAGATCTACAAGGGTTGATTGATCGAATGCTCATGAATACAGGGTTGATGAAGAACCCCTAACCATTGATGATCCCTAAAAGAGATGGTGACCAACCATTATACTCATAGTCCTTTGAATTCTCTACTGAAACGAGTTGTCACAAATACCACCTTATTTGAACACCTATTTCGGAATGTAAATCTAAGCTCTATAAATTTTGATCTGTGCCTCTTCCCCCACACTCATCGAAAAAACGAAGGCACTAAAAAAACCATCTGTTCGTAGTCTCTTGCAAAGTTAGAAATTATACCTCTGAGGATTGGAGAAGTTACTCCAAGCCTTGTTAAAGGCATAGTGTTTGTCTATATTTATTAGTGCATTCTAAACTCCATCTATTTTGTAGGTCACACACATATGTGTCTATTAGGTAGTCCTGCATCTATGTCAGGAAAACTTGACAATGAGAGACATATTAACACTATTTTAATGCATGTGAAGGGAAAGTTATTAGGGGTTATGTAGATACCCAATGTTAGGCCAGTAAGTGATTGATGCTCACACAACTTTATTAGTATACACTGGTGAATATAAGGAGGATTGAGTTTTGGGGCTGATCATCAATGTATTTCAAAGAGCTGTGCACTAAGTAGGCACTTTGATGTTAAACTCTAGGTGAGTTTTTCTTAGTAAACACTTTAACTTACATCTACAATATTTTAACTGGTGGAATTGGTACTCAACATATGACTCCTCCAAACTGACAGATATACATTACCGAACGCTCGTAAATTAGCAAAAATTCTCGAGTATAACTGTCCTTGGTTCACATTTGCTTCCATTGTTAAATGCTTGAGTTTTTTTTCTTAAACATAGTGACAATAAGGCTCTCTATAATCTTGAATCACATTTCAAAGCTATTCATCCAACATCCAATAATGTCATCATGTATCATTGACCTAAATTTCTTGGATTCAAATTATAACCCTAAACACACATATTTATGAAAAATAGGATAAATCAGGCCCTCATAATTTCAAGGGACCCACCTGATCGAGACCTCCCTGATGCTTAGTACCTTGCCCATAGTCATTGGCTATTCGGGCCTTAAGATTAGTGCATAATGACATTCCCGAACATTGGGGTATTCTCATTCACCAAACCATGCACAATATAGTTCCTACGAACACTTCTCATTATAATACATGCGCTTAATATGAGCTATCACATACCTCTATGCATGAGAGGACAGTATGATGAGTAGTCTAAAAATAACAAATTAGTAGCAAGGAAATACATCAATAATGGCATGGCTAATCATCAACAAACTATTGATCAAACATCCCTGTGCCTGAAAATGACTGATCTTATTGCTAATAAACACTTCTACATGTTCTTGTGTGATGCCATATATCCTATAATCTTTAAATCCGTAGCATTTCACCAACAATAAATTGAGGAGGAATTTAATCAATGTGCTTATCAAAAATAGATGAAATTACATACAAATCTCATAGATTTATAGGAAATCTCCAAACTTTGAAATCAAATAAGAGCAAGATGCTCTGATTTGAAAATCCTCCATGTAGTAGTGAAACATTTAAATCTAAGAAAACTGAATTGTTATTATTCAATTACGTGGTTAAGGTATTAACTCCACTATCCGCCCCTCAGGATGTGCAGCCATACATAAAGATCTCTGTCAGAATTTGACCTGGCCTAACTGATACTTTTGCTATTGTAGAATACTATAGTTTGCTATTTCTGATTTTGCATGTAATGCTTTGGCTACTACTCATTTATAAATTTTATCTGATCCGACCTTTTACATGAATCACGACCCAAAACAACACTGGTCATTAACACTGATAATTTCATTAATGTAAAGATCATCAGGTTCACATTCATGATCCTTTGCATTATATTTCACACTTTTAGCAGGGATGGATCTTAAATTCAGAGTAAACTGGTATAATACATCTGATCTCATACGCCTTCAAGTGGATAATCCTAATGCTACACCCAATCAACCCTTAAGATGTTAGATTAAACAAGATCATTCCCCAATCCAAGGTTGTGACGATTTAATTAGACCTAGGACAATATCCTAGCTGTGTATTCACTGATTGAGGTAACTCCAGAATTGATGAGAAAATCAAGCAGTCAATATATTTGAGATTAGCACATGAAAATAGGGAAAATCTAGGGTTTAATTTACTATCATAAATAATTGATAGATTAGGTGTTGGGGGTAGGGTACAGGATGAGTTAGATCTAAGAATGTAGGTGGTAGAATGATTTCCTTTATACAAGGATTAAAATAAAATATTTGACCCCATAGTTTCCTAAAAATAAATCTCCTATAATCATTGCCATACCCAGGAGTGTTTCACATGAAGTCCCAAATAGCTATGTGATATATTTTTGAATCAAGGAAATATCACAACTAATAGGATATTATCTTAACATTAGAAATAATTAATTAATATAGAAAACTAGGATTGAGTATTCATTTGAATATTACAAACTGATATTATTCTCACACATCTTATATTATTATGAATAACTATTGATATCATGACTAACACACTGACTAATAATGCAATATATTGATAATATATCTTGAACTGGCTTACGAACATATATTTATAGAGAAAATACATTTCCTAATATTCAAATAATTGATTGTGAAAACATGGGTGAGTAATTTGGTAGAACCTAGAAATCATGTTTTATTACATATATTATGGTAGAAATAAAAAGGGGTGACCATAAAATTGTACAAGAAAAATGGCTATGTAGGGTACCATGGAAAAAATAGGGGTGTGATTTTCTAAGAGATTCTACATAACTATCAACGGGAGGGGGTATTATTTATTAGACCTCTAACCACTTGGAGGTAAAAACATACACATTAAGGGTATTCTTGAATACCCTTTTTTTACATTCAACGTGTTAATACTAAGAAATATCGCTCATTACAGTGAACTCACTTATGTGCCCCGATCATCCATCAACATGAATCAAATCGTCCACCCTTATTACAATACTCAAGCACAGAATGATCACACAATCAAAACCTTAAATGAATGCCACCTAAATTCTTTCCTATATCCCACAAATTCATTGTGTGGCCCACAAATTCATTGTGTGGCCCCTTTGCTTAGCGAGACCTCATATGATTAAATGCTTCCTCCCACTATATACTCCAGCTTCAATAATAATCCTACACTCACTTAGAAAATGTAGCTATCACATTCATTACACCGATCATATCTACATTGTATGGATACACCCGACAATTCTCTCCACTGACTATCTATGTCCCTGTTTTATAGTGCCCATGCATCCAATCCTACCATAGTTTCTTAAATGTATTACGCACTCACTTAATATTTATTTGAAGATACGTATATGGAATTTAGCCTCATTGATTGCTCTTATGACCTTATTATTACTCAATTTTATGTAAACTTTTAACAGAAGTTTGTCCATGCATAGTAACTAAACAAGCCCAATAAATTTTGTAATATTTTGAATCTAGGTTATTTCTAAGACCTTAGATGTTATTCTTTTTGGATATAAACACGTTATGTTATAGTTGACTTCATTACAAATGTGATGGATGTACGAATGGTTTCACTATATATACTTTGTTATCATTGATATTTAATGGCTAATTGGATATCGCCAATTGTTACTTAGATGGTTAATGTATTTTTGGATTAACATTGATGTATATGTTTAGTGTTATTCATTTTCATACTGATATTATTTGGTATAGTTGCAGAAGGAAACCTATTCTGATACCAGATGATAAAAAAAATCCAAATTTGATGATAAAATTTAGCAACAATAATTTGAGATTAGCACATGAAAATAGAAAAAATTGAGAGATAAATAAAATATCAAAAATAATTGATAGATTAAAACTTGAGCAATTACATGATGAGAGAGCTTACAATATATAGGAGAATGAACTCCTTAAAACAATGATTCAACTCTAATATTTAATCCCATAATATCATCACATAGCTCTCCTATAATCATTCCTAAACCCATCAATCTCTCACACAACTCCCAAATAGATATGTGAGTTTTTTATTCAACAAACTCACAACTAATACATATTATCCTATATTATTAATAATGAATTGATTAATAACTCATATTAATAATATTACAAACTTTTATTTTTCTCACACATGATATTAATATAACAATATTAATATCATACTAACACACTAACTTACTAATGTAATATATGAATATTACTTTTAACTATTACAAATAATAATGTGAGCACTAATTTCCTAACATGCGCAACCTCCTATGAAATCCCTATTTTTAAAAAATATATTCATCCCATAGTTCATGCGGCGAGACTAAAAATAAACATTTTCAAGCTGAGAAAAGCATGTGCACACATGCAAGTTGAGACAGAATGTCAACCAAAGGAGACTGTTGAGAAAAAAATTACAAATATCAAAACAAATGAAAAACAAATTGGAAGAAAAATTACCAATTATAGCTAGAGAAAAAAGGAATATGATCCTCCAACTACATTAAAAAAAGGTCCCTATGCAATATGTTGGTACCTAAATTTAATCTCCTTCAAAGACCTAACAGCATCTTGGATTTGATAGGACACTCAGAGGCAGATAGATAATCATGTATGTTGATTTGTAGTCGAGGAAGTAATCTATTTGAATCTTTAGCATCTAGGTTTTGACAGGAGTGGGTAACACCTTAAAAGGCTATGATCTTATCCTAACTATTTTAGGTTGTGCCTTTCAACCAAGGTAAGAGAACCTATTTTGTAACCTTTGTTTATTGAAGAACAATGATAAATATTTCTTTTGCATAAATTTTATAGAGAATACCTTGGGAAAATATGATCAACACACCAGATCTGACTCTCATGAGTTGTCACTTCCAGATCATGGAGATATTTTCACAACAAGGAAAAGGTTACTAAAGACATTTGAAATCCTGATTGTTTCTGCATGCTTGGTAATGGAAATTATGCATTTGTGCACACACAAGAAAAACATGGGGTAGTATGGGTAGGATTAGTTGGGAGGTGATGCAAGATGAACTTGGTTCGCCAGATCCTTAAGAAATATTACAAAATGGTAGGTTAGACCAACAGAATGCCACAAGACAGCTAAATTGTTTCTTTAACCAGAATATGTGCTTCAATGGAGGCCCAGATCAACACTTTTTCACACAACCCACGGGATTCTAACATAAAGTCTCGAGTTAGAGAACCCGACAAAGCACCAAGATCTAAGCCAAATCATTCCTAAGGTACACCCAGAGGCTTACAGAAAATCTCTGTCAAACACATGAAAGAAAAGTGAGTTTAAATCATTTATTTCTCTTCCAAATGAAATATCTCCTAACAAATGAAATTACAGATGCCAATAAACTATCACAAGGATTGAGATATGTGTGATTGAATCATATTTTAATACAATATTGCAACAGAAACAAGAAAAACTACTTGCATACATTCAGAGATGAAACAAACACATTTTAATCAAGACAACATAGAATAACTTGAATCTAATCAAATTTATCTGTAGGGGAAAGTTTCTAGAACAATCTCAAAGCTTGTTAATGGATATACACTCACAACCACCTTGATACCAAAGAGATATACAGGCTTATCAGATAACTTCTCAAAAAAGGATGGGCTCTATCAAGCTTTCTATTAGAAAAATCAGTCCCAGTCCCTCACACTCCAACCATTTGAACAAAAAGTTCATGTCATTTATAACATTTTATAACATAGTTTTCCACCTGAAAATCCAAAAATTGATTCCACCAATCCTTGCCATGATAATGATCACGATTTCTGGGATCAGATCTGTAAACAGTTGCCAGGTGCTCGAGGGGGTAGATCTCATTGAATATCTCCTGCATTCAACTCCTTCATCTAGTAGATCACTCTTTCTTCAATTTTCCGACCACTTCCACCGCTAATCTATGTCAAATATGGCTCCTTGTGTGCTTGGGAGAAGAAAAAATTTAAAATGGGATCGAGCTCAATATTCAGACCATTTTAATGGTGAAAGAAATATTCCAGATCTCCCCACAAAACTCAGATATCAAAATTATCTCCCCTCTCTACCTAGCCTATAGGAAATACAAAGAAATCATGAAGACTTGACACTTCTAGGCGTGTTTTAGTAAAATGGGGGGAAAATCAGATTCAGAATCTCAAATGCCATTGATATTTACTTTCAATTTGGGCCGTCCACGTGGAAGATTAAAATTTAAAAAATAGACCCAGGGGTTCCTCTATGACTTTTTACCACTTTTAGAAAAATGGAAAAATTTCACATTTTTGTTCCGTACCTCCGTCTTTGAGGAATGAGACTGACACGTGTCTTGAGGTGGGTCCCAATGGAACTGCATGCCAAATTCAAAATTTTCACTCCTTTTTTATAAAAGGGAAAATTTTCCATGTTTTCCCCACATGCTCTACCCTTGAGAAGTGCTTCTGACACGGTGTCCCAATGTGGGTCCTAGCGGAACCATGCTTCCTTTTTTTACTTTTAACTCTTTTCCCTAAAAGGAAAATTTTCCAAATTTTCCTCAAGGGTCTGTACCTCCGTCATTGACTTGAGCAAGCCTTGACCTTTCCTCCATTGGGCTTGTGGGCCATTTTGAATGTTTGATACTTTGAATATGAGGGGGGTAAAAAATGTAATTTACCCCCGATGGTCTACTTCCCCGCCCTTTTGACTTTGAAACAAAATTTGACTGATCCTTTGTTGGGCTTGTGGGCCTTTTTTGATATCTTAACCCTTTTGACCATAAGAGGAAAAAAATTCTAAGTTGTCCTTGATGGTCCACTTTCCCGCCCCTTCTGACTTTTCAAATTGCCATGTGTCACTATGGCGCACGTTGAGATGGTCCCCAAAAATTGATATCTTGAATGAGCTCAAGCTATCCATGTGTGTTGTCCTGGAAAACGTTTTTTGAAGGCTCGAAGCTCAGTGGAAGGTGCCAAGTGTTAGGATCTGAGGAAATATCCTTTTTCCATTGAAAATTCCAAGAAAAAAAGTAAAGTGAGCGAAAGCCTACAAGTGTCCTCTTGGCGCTTCTTCAAAAACCTTAAGGATTCAAAAATGATTTAAGTGGGGGTGCACTTCAATTTTATAATTTTACTCTATTCTTCTCAAGAGTGAAAAACATCCAACTTGCCTCCGAAGGCCTACATGTTTGACTTTAACTTTGTTAGGTGTCCTTCTACGGGGGCAAGGAAAGAATTTTTCCCTGCCACTTAAATTTTGCTTTCATCAAATCCTTGAATGAGGCCACCATGGGGCGTGGTTTCAAAATTTTTTCCAAATTAGACAAAAAGAAAAAGGTTAAAAAACCAACCCACATGCACCCCATCCAATTGGAAGAAGCCATATAAGTACCAAAATAACTAATAAGATTTGAGCGAGGCTACGGGAACAAATCTACCTTTTTGCCAAAAAAGCAAAAAGTGATAAGTTAGAGCATTTACCCACCATCCCTTGACCAAAAAAAGGAATCCGTGTGACCAATGAACACTAAGGAATAACTTTGATAGGAAAAATAAATTTGTTAGACCGTCGAAACATATTAATTCACCATTCATGCTTAGAATCTGACTTTTTTGTTAAGGATGAAAACTTTTCAAAACAAAACTATGTGGATCATGGTTTCGAGCATATTTTGACCATGGATTTGGATTTTAAAAGGCATAAAAATATGAATAATCATTCTCGAGCTTCCATAGTTGAGGAAAAATAGGAAAAATGGCAATGCCCATGGATTTTGAAGAAATTAGGGATAAAAAACGGAAAAATCGGAGACTTATTAAAGGAGGAGCATGAAAATGGATTTTAAAAACATGGACTCAAGGCACGCAAATGGAGGTAAAATATTTCAAAAAAATTACATCAAGAAATAAAATGTTTCATAACACGCAGATCAGAGGAAAATTAGTGCAAAATGGTGAAAGGTCAAAACGAGCACCAAAATCGGCTCCGACTCGGGGATGGGCACTCCCTATGAGTGCCACAAGAACAACGGTAGACCAAGTGCCAAAATATATCCATTGGGAAATTTAGTCATATCTTGTAAAGTAAAAAACATAGAACCATCCCCCAAAAACGAAGCGAGAAACCAGCAAAAACAGGTCACCAGGGACGAGAATGAGAAAAAACACAAAAGATAGGAAACAAACATGCAAACTATACACTGTACAAAAAATTTATCTTGATTTTGGAGAATCAATCTAAGAAATTCTTTAAATGTCTGCGATTAATAGATAGCTTGAGAAATTCACCATCTAATTCGTTGAGGAAGAAGGTATGTTCACCAATCCTGATATCAATGGAGTAAGGGCCCCTCCATAATGAGTCAAATTTGCCATGCTTACCCTTATCTTCATGTCTGCTATCCCATAGCAACACAATATCTCCAACATTGAAAGCTTTGGGAGTGACCTTCTTGTCAAATAAATTCTTCAGTTTCTCTTTGAACTTTACATGCCTCTGGTGGGATGACCTCCTCTCTTCATCAAGCTCAAACAATCTGGTTAATGTGAGCATCATAAGAACTTACCTCTTGATCCTCTAGTTGTTACATAAACTGATATGAAGATAGTTGCATATGAAGAAACAGTAGGGCCTGAGTCCCATATACCAACTCAAATGGACTCTTTCTAGTGATCCTATCTGCCCAAACAACAAACTTCAATGTTCACCCCACTTTCTCTTGTTCTGCTCCAATGTTCTTCTGATAATCTTTGGCAAATTTTTATTACTGAGACTCATCTTGTCCATTTCCTTGGGATTGTAATTAGAGGCATATGTCAAGTTGATCCCATAATCTTTACACATTAGCCACCAAAGGTTTAGCTCTAAATCTCATGGCATTTTCAGCAACAATCTTGACTGGCACCCCAAACCTACAGATGATATGGTTCAATAGAAAATCCATGACAATTTGGTGTGTTTCCTTCTTAGTGGGGATTGCCTCCACCCATTTAGTAAAATAATTAGTTGCTACAAGAATCCACTTATGGCCAGTGCTTGAAGGGTCTGAAATTTCACCAATGAAATCCATCCCCCATTGCTTGAATGGAGCTTCAATTGATACAGGCTGCAAAGGAAGGGATCCAGAAGCTTTCACTCTTCCAGAGAAGTGCTAGCAACTCTCACATCTTCTAACCAAAAGAGTTGTATCCTTGAAGAGGGTTGGCCACAATAACCAGCCCTCAAGATCTTGTGTGTTGTGACTCTTACGGCAAAATTCCCCCCACAAACTCCTCCATGGAGATCATACAATTATCTTGGGGGCTTCTTCTTCAGTAATGCACCTTAAGAGGACTCCCTCTGGGTTCTTCCAACCTAACCCATAATCAGTGATGACATATTTTTGGGAAGCCAACTTAAGAGCTCTTTTCTGGTTCTTACTTAAATACTCAGGGTAGTATAAGTGTCTCAGATAAGAAAATTACATCCTTATACCATTCAGAACTCATCCACCTTTCAAAAACACCTACCCTTTCTTCTTCTACCTCATTTACCTCAATAGTTTGCAAGTTGCTCTCGGCCATAAGCTTAGCCAAGCCCAAACCTCTCACCAACTTCATGGTTTGGATATCCATATCATATTCTTACAACTTGTTCACCCACTTACATTTTTTCTTGAGACTTCCATCTCTAACAAGATTTCCTTCACCATGGTGTGGGGAACATAAGCAACCACTTTAGAACTTAGAATGTAAGGTCTAAAAACCTTTGTTGCTTTTACCAAGGAAAATGCCTACTTTTCCATGATAGTGTACTTCAACTCAGCCCCTGTAAGGCCTTACTAAAAAAATTAATTCGCATCTCAGCCCCTTCATCATCTTTCTGTAGCAGAACAGAAGCAATAGTGTTCTCTAGAAGAAAAGGAAAATAGTTGGAAAGGCTTCTTATAGTCTGGAGCTGCCAAAAAAGGAGTCATGCTTTAATGCCTCCTTGATCCCATTTAAGCTTTGGATGGAAGCCTCCTCCCATTTGTTGACCTGGTCTTTCTTTAGCATGGAAGTGATTGGAATGGTCAACTCAACAAAGTTTGATATGAATCTTCTAATGAAGTTTATCTACCCAAAGAAGGACTGAATTCCCTTCTTGGTTCTCGAAATTGGAACCTTGCTGATGGCCTCTACTATTTCTGGATCAATCATCACTCCTTCTTATGACACAATGTGACAAAGCAACTTTTCCTTCTACACTCTAAAATGACACTTATTTGGATTGAATGAGATGCCATATTCTCTACATCTTATCATCATCTTCTCCAAGTGCAGCAAGTGATCACTTCTCTTCCTGGAAAATTTAGTTACATCATCTTGATAAAATATGATAAACTCATTGATGAAACCAGCAAAAGCAAAATCTATTAGCTCTTTGAAAAGTGGCTCCAGCATTCATCAGACCAAAGGACATCCTGACATAAACATAAGTCCCCCAAGGAGTAGTAAAGGTTGTCTTGATCCTTTCTGATTCCTTCACCACAACTTGGTTATAACTAGAGAAACCATCCCAGGTGGAAAGCAACTCAGAACCAGTCACCAACTGTAGCATGTTCTCCATATGTGGTAAAGGATAATTATCCTTCATTAATGCTCTGTTTAGATTCCATAAATCCACACACATCCTGATGTCACCATTCTTCTTTCTCACTGGTACTAGGTTTGTAACCTGAGATGAATATCTAGTGGGATGAGTTATCCCTCCATCTCTCAACTTCTTCAGTTCATATTGCATCTTGAGAGATAAGATTGGGTTGATTGGCCTCTGTTTCTACCTGAATGGATTTGCATTAGACTCTAAGGGAATATCATGGTTAAATAGATCCTCTCTGTAAGATTTTAGTTCTGAATAGGTCCAAGCCATGCAATCTTGGTATTTCTTCAGCAATTAGATATATGACCGCTTCTCCTCCTTGTTGAGGTTGTTGCCTAGCCATATTTTCTTTGGTTTCTCCTTTTTACCAAGATCATGCTCCTCAATATCCCTCGAGGCTGCAATGCATCTGATAACAATGCGATCAACATTATCAAAATTCAGACTCAAGAGTAACCAGCCCTCTAGGAATGGTATTGGTCTTTAGCTGGATGATGCCCTTGCCAAACAAATTCTCCTTTCCCTCTGTTTAACATACCATTGGTTCCAAATCAAAGCATTGATCAGCAAACTCTCCCTTGTTTTGTAGGAATCTTCTGATATGTGTATCATCATCAAAAACCTGCCAGTGTTTAATATTATTAGGGACAGAAGGTTTGCTCAATACCTCAACCTCATATTCACAATATGGGGACACTACACAATTATCAAAATGAGACCCCAACACTGCAAGCCTATCCAGAAAATCATTGAATTTTCTTTCATGATGCACTATGTTGAATGAATCAAACATTTCAATGAAGTCCCAATTACATACTTATATTGTTTCATTCGCTAGTTCTTTATGGCATATAGTTTTCTGACTTGTTTTACAATTAATTTTGAGTCTCCTTTTACAATGATGTCCTTGAAACCATATTTCCAAGCAATTCTTAAACCTAACAACAATTCCTCATACTCAACAATGTTGTTAGTGCACTCAAAGTTGAGTTTGAAGGAAAAGAAAAAATCCTGACTAGGAGAAAGTGGAACAAAACCAGCACCATTCCCAAACTTGGAGCAAGCTCCATTAAAAAATAGAATCCAAGGAGATTCTTCCTACTCAAGACATTTGAATTCTTCAATCTTGTTCTCCTTTCCATCATCAAATCCCATAAAGTTGTCAGTATCAACATTTGTGTACAATACTTCATAGGATGCATTATTAGGATCCTCAAAAAGATGCAACATTTTCTTCTCTCCATACAACCTGATAAGGCTGCCTTCAATTGGAATGGTGTCATAGGACATATCCATTTGGACACTCCCACCAACACTTGCAACCCATTTTCTTGATAATAGCATGCCCCACTTGGTTGGGCAATCAACAATGACAATGTCAAGTTTTAAATTTTTACCTGGGTAAGCTGTAAGCTACACCACCAAACCCTTCACACATTCCACCACTGGAACTTCTCTAGAATCCATGGCAGTGCACTTCCCATATGTTGTCACTTTGATATTTAGCTTGTTCATGACTTCCAGAGGAATGACATTACATGACTCCCCTGAGTCAAACATGTAGTTGTGCAGCAGTCTGTCTTTAATGATCAAAGTGGTGAAGAATGGATCCACATTTAGTTGAGATTCCACCAAGGATGTCCCCAAATATACCTCAGGTGGTTCACCTAGTTCCTTTAATGCTGGTGGTGTTTCTAATTCTTAAATGATTATAGGACTCTCCACAATATTTACATTTCTGCCTAGGGCAATCTTTTCTTATTTCAATTCCAAGTATTCAAATTCTCTCTTTTTGTGCTCAAGAATCCTAAGCCACTCAAAAATTGGGATATAGGCTTTGATTTGACTTAAAACCTAGGCTATGTAATATGGGACAATCTTTGGCAAGGAAGGTAGTATTGGAAGGAAAGCTAACACGCTCATTAGGTGCTATAGGATTTTTGATAACTTGGGCATGAGGAGGGGTGTGATTCTTGTTTGGAACTGTAGGGATTTTGGCACATGCATCTTTCTTAGGAACCTCTTTAGGAATTTTTGAAAGTAAGGGAGTTTTTGGCTTAGCTTGAGGCCATGTCCCTTTGACATCCTTACTTCTTGTGTTATATTCCTTCTCTTGAGAAAAAATGGAATTCATTAGTAACTGTCTGTCTTCCTCAGATGGAACTCCTCCATCATACTTCTTTATCATTAAAGCCCTTAAATATTCAAAATCATTATTAAGAAACTCAAAATCATGTACAGTATATACTTCTAAAGTATGAGAGGGAGGAAGAATGGGTACCCTATGAATGCAGTCCCAAAAAGTAGCAGTAGTCTGGGAACTTATCACCTCAGTTGAAGTTGCCCCATGTTGTGAGCTTATGGAGCAACCCATCATGAAAACATCATCATCATCTTCTTCTTATTCTTTCTGATATTCTTCACAAGGAGCATGAGGTATGAAACATTTTTCACACCAATAAATGACATTTGTTTCCTCCATAACAACAACTCTAAAAGCTAAAGGATCAGGCACCATTCTATTTTCCCTACCTTGGGACTTCCTATTATCAAATTGAATAGGTCCCTTTCCTCTGTCATCAGATCTTTGATGGTTTGTAAATCTATCTTGGATTTTTTTCTTGTGTTGACCGTGTGATCTCTTCCCAATTCCCTTCTCAGCTCCGTCTAGTTTGTAGGAAATTTCCTTGATATCCCCTACAAAAGTTTTCACAACCTCCTCTAGATCAGTAGCATTGCTTGTCTGAGGTTTTTCTAGGTTTATCAGCTTTACACCCTCCCTCTTTGGAGGCTTTCCAATTGCCTTGATGTTATTCTCTATTTGCAGAGCCATGGTGAAGGCGTGCCTCAAATTTTTGGGGGTTGTAACACCCTCGACAACTGATATATTTCTCTTTGCATTCAAGTGTTGACATGTGATTTTTGCTATAATGATGTGTTCTTTAGCTGCTGAAGATCATCTTGATTGGGATAAATATTTTCTATTCTTAAGAATCATTAGACTGAAATTCTATGGTTGACAAGAATCCATTTTCACTTCGGAAAGATGAGCTGTAATCTCGTATTAAGAGTTGCAGACTTATTTCTACTTCTGACTCATCCTTGGATCAATTTTAGTTATCCAAGGAATGTTTCAAGTCTTCTTTATAAACTGAATGGTAAAATTGACATTCAATAGCTTAAGGAACTTAGAAGACTAAATTTTACATGATACTAATTCTTGGTCCTGATACAACTTGCTTTTGTTCAGTTGTATTTTTGTGCCTGGGTATTTGGTGATTGATCTTGGAGGGACATTAAGGAAATGATCAAAATTTGATTCTCAGTGAAGAAGTTTGAAGTCCTAAAAATCTAAGGACTATCCTAACGGTAACCTACACTAGGTGAGAATAGCTAAGTTCTAGCTATGTTTACTTATGCATATATTATTCTAACCTAAGTCTCTTATTTTATTATGGGATTGGAATCCTAACCTAAGTGTTATGCTAAAAAAAATAAAGAGAAGAATTACTAAGGGGGATACTAAGCTATTTTAGCTACTACCTATTACTAAAGGGTTGTGATTTAAAACTAACTTAAGGTGGGATTATAATGACTAATGTTCTAAGACCTATGTTAGTAAATGTTAGATTAACCTAAGTTTTATTTTGAATCTAATCTAAGCTAAAGGGGACCTAAAGGGGTCACATTTCTTGAGAGCGATGGTTCCAAAGGAATTTAAGGAAGGAGATAAGGTTTTAAATGTTAACGTACTACCAGATTTGGTAGGGGGATAGTGGACTTGGAAGAAGCCTACATGGAAACTCCACTAACAGATGGAATTGTATTTTTGTATTGATTTGACATTCATTAAATTTAAGTGGCCGTGGCAAGTAAATATTGGTGGGAATTTTGGATTAACAGGAAATAATGGCATTTATGAGCCTTGGTCTTCATGTTCAAACCGTCTTGGAAACATAGGAGGTGGGTTTGTAGAAGGTCATTTGGTTTTTCTTGCATGGCAGATTTTTCTCTACATGAAGCAAACTGGCTCTTCGAACCAACAGTTTTACCTTTAGTTCAAAGCTATATTTGGTTTTTATGATCTATTTTTGATTAAGGGAAAGTATATGAAGCTTGGAAGGAAAATATGTTCCGTTGTTGATTTTCGTTGAGGAGAAAAAGAGCTAGAAGTCTCCTTTGAGTTGGTGGAAGTGCTATCAGGCATGATAGGCTCTAACTATTAAAATTATTGCGTTCTTCTAAATGATTCATTTAACAACTCTGCTCTCATGAGATTCTTATTTTCTTGTCTATCTGGTTATTTTTCTTGTTGGGTTTTATAGATCCTTGTGTGTTTGATTTTAATCCATGGCAAATTAGTATTGTTTGGAAATTGTCTCTCTGTGTGAGTTTTAGGAAAGCATGCAAGTAAAAATGATATGGGAAACTGGATCTGTATCTCTGTTTTTACTATCTTAATCTAGTATTCGAAGTCTTTAGCTTTGAACTGATTGTCATGGAAATACATGCATATGAACTTGGGAAAATTTTAGTTTTGTTTTATATTCTTCTGGGTTGCGTTCTTTGGATGCATAATCAAGTTGGAATTTTTTGTTTTGACTATGTTTTTGTTGCAACTTCATTTGAACGGAACCACTATTTTGGAAACTTATATAATACTGAACTATTTCTTGGAGTTTGTATTTTTATCATTGTTCTCGCATCATTGATTTGGGAAGTTCTAATGCATGAATGTGAACTTAGGTTTCAATTCTCTATACTTTCATTTAACACGGGTGTGTTATGGACTTACATTTGCGTTATTTCTTTTGAACCTGTAGTGGTTTTTCGTATTGGGTTATTCTTTAGTAATACTGAATTATAGTTCCTTACTGGAGCGAGTACTCACCTAGGAACGGTGTGGGAACTTGTTTGAGTCATTTTATTCTCTCTGTTGAGCTTTGGAATTTGGAAATGACTTAAGTAATATGGAACGTATGTCATTTTTTGATTGTATCGACTTCGTGAGATGGAATGAGCGTGGGAGTTGGGGAAAGTGATCTCTTCCCGTTGTTTGGAAGAAACCCACGTTTTGGGTTGACTGTGTAAAGTTTTACTAAAGAACCACTGTTGTAATTTCATGCTTGTGAAGTTTTTTTTTACTTTTTCATTATTGTTTCTTGGGGATTTAAGACCAAGACAACTTCTGTAATGGATGTTTTGGGTTCTAGCTCTCCCACTTTTCTGTCTCTTTTAACGAAATCTGGTTCTTTTGAGAGATTGTGATATTACCTTAGACACTAAAATAGTTAAGAAGGATTCCTTCTCTGTTCAGTTTTATTAAGTTTTATTCTTGGAAGTGAATTGATTTATTTTTGTATTTAATTGGTAAGCCTTTGTGATACTTCCATTTTGGGTTCCCGGGTAATTCTAAACCTTATTGTTTATGGTTTTAGGATGCAATTTTCGACTGAAATAGTGAATAAGACTTGATTTCCCTTTGTAAAGGAAAATATGTATTTTCTTATTCTTTTGATATCGTTTATTTATATATCATTCAGGGTCTGTAGTATGTTGTTATCCTGAACTGGTTTGAAAGTGGAACTCTTGTTCAGTTGAACAAAATGATCTACCATTGATCCTTTTCTTATTATGTTACTTCTTTTCTTCCTTGGATAGATTCAATGTTTGAACTTGTCTTTACTGGAAACCATTTCGAGATAGTGATTTCTTGAGACTTGTTGGTCTACCTTGTTAAACCATTAGCCAAGAAGGTTCGGTTGATAAGGTAACTTGTACTTAAGGGTTTCACTATTGTTGTTTAGTCTTTCCTAGTTTATATAGATCAATGTAATTTTGACACTTGTACTCCTTAACCTTGGTGAAGAATATGAGTAGAGAATAACTCCTCTTTGGAGTTGTTTTGTTTGAGATCATTGTTGTTATTTGGTTGAACTTCTAACCTGAAGAGTTGGAATTGGAGTTACAATTGGACTGGTCTAGTTTTCCTTACCTTCCTATTTGGTTATCAAGTTCTGTTTGATGTATATTCTAATGTTGATTGTACAATATGGTTATCCTGGAAAGGAACAGGTAACTCTTGTTATTATTTGGTCTATTTTTCTGAGGTTATAAGTTCAGGCATGGTTTATAATGGTTCTTGTTTAAGATATAGAGGGATCACCCTTGAAGGAGTCATACTGTTTGCATTTATTTTGTCTCTTAGAAAAGATAAATATGGTATTCTATTAGGATAGAATTAAGAAATAATGGATGGTAGGATATTTGTTGTTACAAGCCATTGATACAAATAATAGAACTTGTGATTTTAGGCAGATATTGATTATTATATTCTACTCTTCTTATAAAGATGATCTAAGTTTATTAATGTGCTTCTTTTATTTTATCATTTATGTTGATTTATGATGACTTAATGTCTCATTAAAGCAGTGTTTCTTTAATGAAACAATTAGTGGAATGCACTTCATTTTAATGATTAGTTTGTATCATGCTCGGTTCATTGAACTGACCCGTGCTAGCTATTTTTGCATATGGACAACTTAAGTGGTAAAAGAAGGCAAAAACATATAGGATGCATTGGCTAATATATGTATAATTCTTAGTAAATAATTATGATTCATTCTTTTGTTGAATTGTAAATGAAAGTTGTATACTTTATTGTATAAAGGCTATTGATATGTAGTATGCCTTGAGAGCATAGTCTTGTTAAATTTACAAGTTGTAATGATGAATTGTAAGTTGTGTTTTATTTGCATGAGTTGTGAAAATTATCTCGTACTTTTATAAAGAAGATGAAAGTTCCACCATGTTGAATGTTCTTTATATTATGTAATGCTTATCTTGTTATCTTTGATAAAATGGATGATGGGAATTAGTTCAATTTCCCTATAAAGAATCAACTTGTTGAGTTGTATAATATGATGTGTTTATCTAAAACAATTTAACATAATATGGTGATGCATAATGAACATGCATTAAGAAATATGGACATTGGAAATGATATATCCACATACTTAAACATGTAGTGAAAGATTCTTTATCTCTCTCAATTGAATATAAACCAAAATTTTTTGGAAGTATGATTACTTTTTACTAGACTTCATTTAGTATGAAGTCTACTTTAATTAGTTATATGCGGTTGTTAAACCTTCCTAAAAGTTAAAGAACACTTAAATGAAACTTTGAAAATGTTGTCCTATTTGGTTAATTGTCGGTTTAATTGAGAAAGCGAACAATAAAAGAAACAATAAGTTTAAAGAAGTTCTTCATGGACTAAATGAATAAAATTTAGGAAAGAGCTTATTAAGTGTTGGATTAGGGTTTAGCAGGGTTGCTGCAATCAAGAAATAATCCAAACTAGCAACGTATTAACAATCCCCTTGGGGTATGTACATCTCAATGAGGTAGTTTCTATTGGATGTTGGCACATGCCAACTGCAAAGCTGTACTTTTGAGAAGGCTTGGGTCTTCTCGAGAATACAGTGTTGTAGTTGACATGTGGCATCACCCTTCCACATTGATTGAATCCAGATCTACACACAATAGGAACTCAAACTTGAACTTAGTTTCTCTCTAGGTCAGGATAGGAGCATATTTAGGATAGGAATTAGCTTCCAATGGCTCAGGGTATGTTGGCACATCCAATTGACTTAGGTCAACCAAGTATGCCCTTTTACCCTAAGCCTTTGTGAGCATCTTCCTATAATGGGTTATGTTTCTATCTAGGGCTAGAGTTAAATGTGGAATAAGTGGACTGACGATAGTCAATAAAGATCAATCATGATAATAGAGGAGTGAGATGAAGGATGTATTCCAATATGACGAGTATAATGTATAGGAATAGGGATATACCCAGTATGTTGTAAATCTTTGGCCAAAGTATCACAAGCTGCTGGTTACATTGTTCTATGTCACTAAGTTTGAAAAAATGTGATATCAGATGAATATTGGTAACAGATATTCAGATATGTTCTTTAAACAGATCACTCAATACCCGGTGTAGGGTAGGAAGACCAAGTATATGAATTATATGATATGTATTCAATACATAAGATAAAATAAAAAGATCGGTAGCTTACCGAGTTATTGAATGAATAGATTAGTGGATTACCGAGTCATTATAGATGCATATGGATATTTAATTAAATTCAATTGGCATGGAATGTTTATTATAAATAATGCTTAATTTAGAATAGTGAATATTATAATAAAAAAATTCCCTTGTTTCTAGTGTCCTAGTAGGATCCCTAGCACAGAAAGATCTTCTTCCTTCTAGCTTTGTAAATATTAGTAACAAATCTGACTTTAAAGAAGTTTTAAGATACTGGTACTCATTAAAAATATGATCAAAAGGGATTTGCCACTAAGAATTTCCACCTTAGTTGTGCAAATGCACTAAATATGGTCTACCAGATGTCTGTCAATGCTAGAAACTGGAAATGGAAAGATTCTGACTCTTCTTTACCCAGATTTATCAAATGAAAGCTAGTGCACTAGGTGTGAACACTGAAAGAATTACACATAGCACTTGGAGCATACAAGAAGTTTTTTAATAGGGATTAAATATGAGCTATAACCACTAAGTCCCCGGAAACGGCACCAGAAGCATGTTGGTACACAAATCTAATCTCCTTCAAATACCTAGCAGCATCATGGATTTGAAAGGACACTCAGAGGCAGATAGATAATCATGTATGTCATTTTGTAGCCAGGGAAGCAATCTATTTGACCCTTTAGCATCTAGGTTTTGACAGGAGTGGGTAGCACCTTAAAAGGATATGATCTAATCCTAACTATTTTAGGTTGTGCCTTTCAACCAAGGTAAGAGAACATATTTTGTAACCTCTTTTATTGAAGAATAACGGTAAATCCTTTTTTTGCATAAATTTTATAGAGAAGACCTTGGGAAAATATGATCAACACTCCAAGTCTAACTCTCATGAATTGTCACTTCCAAATCATGGAGATGTTTTCACAACAAGGAAAAGGTTACTAAAGACATTTGGGACCCTGATTGCTTCTACATGTTTTGGTGAGGAGGATTATGCATTGGCATACACACATGACAAACAGGGGTAGTACGGTTAGAATTAGTTGTTTTTAAATAAATTTTTTGGTGGGAGGTGAGCCAGATTGAACTTGGTTCCCCAGATCCTTGAGAAGTATTACAAAATGGAAGATTAGACTAACAAGATGTCACAGGACAGCTAAAATGTTTCCTCAACCATAATATGTGCTACAATGGAGGCCCAGATCAGCACTTTTTCACACAATATTTTAGATTCTATCACGAAGGCTCGAGTTATAAAATCTAATAAAGCATCAAGAACTAAGTCAAATAACACCTAAGGTACACCCAGAGGCTTACAGACAATCTTTTTCAAACAGATGAAAGAAAATTGATTTTAAATCGTTTATTCCTATCCCAAACGAAAGATCTTCTGAGAAATGAAATTTCAGATGCCACTAAACTGTCATAAGGATTGAGGCATGTGTGATTAAATCATATTTTAATACAATATTGCAATAGAAACAAGAAAAACTACTCACATACATCCAGAAATAAACAAACACATTTTCCTCAAAACAACACAGAATAACTTGAATTTGATTAAATGTATCAGTAGGGGAAAGTTTCTAGAACAATCTCAGAGTTTGTCAATGGCTTTACACTTACAACCACCTTCACACAAAAAAAATTAATACAAAAGGAGCTAACCAGGTTTCTTAGATGACTTCTTAAAAAGATAGGCTTTGTCAAATTTTTCTCTTGGGAATTTTCTTCGACCTCTAACACTCTAACCATTTGCATGAAAAATTCATGCCATTTATAACATTTTACCACAGATTTTCCCCCCTAAAAATCCATACATTGAGTACACCAGTGCTTGCCATGATCACGATCGCGATTTCTAGGATCTGATCAGTGAAAGTTGCTAGACACTCGAGGGGGAAAATCTAATCGAATAAATCCCACATTTAACTCCTTCCTCTGGAAGATCACTCTTTCTTCAATTTTCCAACCACTTCCACCCCTAATCTATCAAATATGGTTCCTTGTGTGCTCAGGAGAAGAAAAATGGAAATTTTGATCAAGCTCTTTAGTTAGACCATTTTAATGGCAAAAGATGTCTTCCAGATCTCCCCACCAAACTTAGATATTGACATTAATTCCCCTCTCTTCCTAGCATGTAGGAAATACCAAGAAATTATGAAGACTCACACTTTCAAGTGTGTTTTAGAAAAATGGGGGGAAAATCAGATTCAGACTCTCAGTTGTAGTTGATCTTTACTTTGAATTTGGTTCGTCCACGTGGAAGATTCAAATTTAAAAAAAAACTAGGGGTTTCCTCAGACTTTTTACAACTTTTAGAAAAAATGGAAAAATTTGACATTTTGTTCCGCATCTCCACCCTCGAGAAATGAGCCTGACACGTGTCCTGAGGTGGCTCCCAAATGAACCGCGACCAAATTCTACCATTTCACCTATTTTTTGGAAAATGGAAAATTTTCCAAGTTTTCCCCGTAGCTCCGCCCTTGAGAAATGCTTCTGACATGTGTCCTAATGGGTAGGTGCAGGAAGTTGATGGACAAATATAGGGTCATCCGTGGACATCATATTGCAAATAACAACATAATATAAACTTGTATGGATTATTAGCAATACATACACTCAAAATTAGACAAAATTATATTAATATGAATCGTAGCATCCAGAATCTAGTTTCTAAAATACTAATTTTTGTAAAAAATGGACAAGATTAGCTATATTAAACACTCAAAATTCAATGACTTGATATTTTTTTTTTAAAAACGCCGATAAGATTATAGTCCGTTTGCCCACAATTTGGATGACCAAAAATTGATATATATTTTTTTCCTTTGGTGAGAAGTTATATTCCTTTATCTATCTTGGGATGGATTTTATTTTGTATTTTTTTGAGTAA
This sequence comes from Taxus chinensis, assembly GCA_019776745.2. Classification (NCBI taxonomy): domain Eukaryota; kingdom Viridiplantae; phylum Streptophyta; class Pinopsida; order Cupressales; family Taxaceae; genus Taxus; species Taxus chinensis. The sequence continues at coordinate 599,746,890 of CM034154.1, read as the reverse complement.
TATTTTATTTTTTATGATTTTTTCCATGAAAGTGGTATGAAAACATAAAGAAAACAGAGCACTTTCCGTTTGCCCGCCATAACTTCATCAAAAAATATTGAAATCAAATAATTTTTTTTGAACATGTATATAATTTCACCACGGTTGGGATGGTATAAGTTTTATCACATTCTGATAAGTGAAAAAAAAATTGTAATCTTAAACATAGACAAAAAAATTCACAGGAAAAAGTGTCTTAAAGACCTACTATTAGTAAAAAATTATAAAATGATATTTATCCTCTTTTATTCACTTTAAAATCAGTATTTCTACAAAGCTAATAGTCTCCCCTACGCAATGGTACTATTTTTATGACATAGTTTTTACTTTTCGGCATGGTTCAAGTCCGCGGAAGACTAAATTTGATGTTTTGTTGTTTTTAATGTAAAATTCAGGATTTGATGTCCACTTAATTATCCCCCAACTTGGTGCACTTACCCTAATGTGGGTCCCAACAGAACTATGCTTCCTTTTTTACTTTCAACTCTTTTCTCTCAAAATGAAAATTTTCCAAATTTCCTCTGTGGGTCTGCACCTCCACCTTTGACTGGAGCAAGCTTTGACCTTTCCTTCATCGGGCTTATGGGACATTTTTATGTTTTGATCTTTTGAATACCAAGGGGTAAAAACTCCAAGTTACCCCCGATGGTCTACCTCCTCGCCCCTTTAACTTGAAGCAAACTTTGACTGATCCTTTGTCGGGCTTGCGGGCCATTTTTTATATTTTAACCCTTTTGAGCATAAGAGGAAAAATTTCTAAGTTTCCCCTGATGGTCCACTTCCCCGCTACTTTTGACTTATCAAAATTCCATGTGTCACTATGGCGTGCCTTGAGATGGTCCCCAAAAATTGAGATCTTGAATGAGCGCAGGCTCACCACATGTCCTTTTAGCGCCTCTTCAAAACCTTAAGGCTTAAAAAATAATTTGGCAGGGGTGTGCTTCCATTTTAGACTTTTACTCCATTTCTCCAAGAGGTAAAACATCCAACTTTCCTCCGAAGGCCTGCATCTCTGCCTTTAATTTTTCCAGGTTTCCTTTTGCGGGGTCAACATAAGACTTTTTCACTACCACTTAATTTTTTCTTTAATTAAATCTTGGCGGGGCCGTGGGGGGGGATTTTAAACTTTTTACAAAATTATCCAAAAAATAACAAGTTCAAAAATAAACCTGTCATGCCCCATCGAATTGGAAGAAGCCACGTAAGCACCAAAAGAACCAATCAGATTTGAGTGGGGCTATGGGGTCAAATTTGCCTTTTTGACAAAAAAGAAAAAAATGATAAGTTCAAGCATTCGCCCGCCATCCCCTGACTAACCAAAGGAAGACACATGACCACTTAATGCTAAGAAATAACTTTGACACAAAAAATACACCCGTCAGACCATCAAAACACATAGATTCACCATTCATGCTCAGAACCTGATTTTTTGCTAAGGATGAAAACTTTTTCAAACAAAACTATGTGGATCATGGTTCTGAGCATCTTTCGACAATGGATTTGGATTTTCAAAGGCATACAAATATAAATCAATCATTTTCAAGCTTCCATGGTTGTGGAAAAATAGGAAAAATGGCAAAGCCCATGGATTTTGAAGAAATTAGGGCAAACTCAGAGATTTCTTCAAGGAGGAACATGATAATGGATTCTACGAACATCTCAAGGTACTCAAAAGGAGGTAAAATATTTCAAAGCATTCACATCAATAAATAAAGTGTTTCATAACACATAGATCAAAGGAAAATTAGGGTAGAAATGTGGGAGGTCAAAATGAGCATCAACACAATAGATTCAGAAGAAATCTCAAAGCTTAATTATTTTCAATGCCCATCAGTCATTGTGGTCACTTCCAACCATGAAGAATAAGGTAATAAATCTACTGAGTAAGTTATTGTAGTCCTCCATTCTTGATAAAACAGTTTTTATCGACCTACTTGTCCAATTTCTTGTAGTTTGGGTTATTTCTTGGATTGACAAACCACAATTGACAATGACCATGTAAAACAAACAACTCGGTTCACCTTGGCCATTGATCTTGTGCATTCAAACTTTCAATTTATGTCATTTCTTTCCACCTATGGGCATAACACAATACATTCTCTATTAAAAAAGGCATTCAATCAAGTTGCACTATGAACATTTTTTTAGATAGAAATTCTAAGCATTCAACGCTTCCATGCATCTAAACAGGAGAGATCAGTCGTGGAATTGTCAAAACTCATCAAAAGAACACCTTGTTCAGGATGTTGTCTGGCCAAAATCTCCTTATATACCCACAAATGTCAAATAGTGATAGATATAAATAGGGAGATAGAGAAAACTTCTTAAAATAGAATTTAAATGACCTACAAATAACTTTTCACATGCATCTCATAACAACTATCTTCAAGTCATGAAGATAAAACTTCAAATTCATAAATTAATACATATGATCTTAATACACTATGAAATTAGGAAATATGGAAATTAAATCTAAAGAATGATATTGACTAACAAGCAGTAAATAAGACCATTGGTATGAGAGCAAGATACTAGCACTGAAAAATCTATGCCCTTGGAAAAGGTATGTCTGAAAAGTCTGATCCATACTGGGGCTATAAAATGCATCTCCTCTATTGGTTTTCAAGAAAGATGCCAATATTTCATGAAGAGTACCACTTTCATCAGGTCACGAAGAAAAAAATTCAAATTTAGAAATTAATACATATGATCTTAATACATCATGAAATTTAGAAATATGGAAATTAAATCTAAAGAATGATATTGTCTAACAAGAAGTAAACAAGCCCATTAGTATGAGAGAAAGATACTAGCAATGAAAAACCTATGCCCTTGGAGATGGTATGTCTGAAAAGTCTGATCCATACTGCGGATATAGAAGGAATATCCTCTGTTGGTTTGCACGCAAGATGCCAGTATTTCATGAAGAGTACCACTTTCTTTCAAAACCATGGTTTCCAAATAAAGAATTGGTTTTCCTTCAAAGGCCTTCAAGTATCCATTATCTAGTTTTTGATTAACTGGATTTTTTCGCCTAGAAGGATACAAGCTACTTTTAGCGCAACCTTTGCATGTAAAAATATTTGAAGGCTTTGGATCTAGTGAAACTCTGGCAATAGGATGGGTTACGGGAGACATAATGTGTCCATCATCTGTTGACCCCTTTATCCCATTCATTAAAATTTGGATTGTGTCCTGGAATGTATAGCAAAAAATATTGCACATCCTTTAATAAGGAGAAAAAAGAGATCAAACTAGCTAATCAAATACTATGAAAGCCCTGGCAGATCTAAAAGCTTAGCAAGACCAAAGTACACATGTGTTTTTTCATATCATGGGTTTTTTATTATTAAGATATAAAGAAGCTCAAATTGTTTAAGGCAGTGTTTTCTATGTTTGAAGATTGTGCTTACATTAAATAATTGGTACATTGCAACCTTCCATTCATCCAGTTATCCTGCTACAAACAAGTTTCAGTTGAACACTACAACTTTTTATTACGTCTAATCTTTGTACATTAGCTCATCGTCCAAGTGCACCCACAGTTTCTCAAGGACGGATTTTCAAGGGCATGTGCCTACTTGACGAAATACAATATGCCTTGAGTGAACTGATTAATAATATTCTCAATACAAATTGTAGTGCCTTGAATGACTTGTATTAATAATATTCTCAAAAAAAGTGCTGTTAGTAGTTTTATTATTCAAATAAATTAATACAATATTCCTTATAGAAGTAATCTTAATTTTTCATAGGACTATATTTTATTGTGTATATGCAACCTCCTATAAAACCCCTATTTTGTTAAAAAGATATTCATCCCATATTTCATGTGGAAAGACTAACAAGAAATATGTTCACACACGTTCATAGTGAAGTTTATTTGAACAGGTTGGAAGTTGGTCTAGGGTTAACGGTGGCTTACATGTTAGTCCTTAAATCTTTAATGGTTTGTATTTTCTATTATTTTTTCTTACATGCTATCCCATATTCTACATGAAATGGTTTTATATTTCCTCCCCCTTTTAATTATTTGTAGATAATTAAGATTGTTCCAGGCGCCTTTCTAAATTAATTGTACTTTTCCAAATCAATTTGATCTACTCTGGTCATTTGTGGATAGTAATGTTTTTCTTTCTTTCTTTTTGGTGGTTAATAACTTAACTATGTTAACTATGTGCATTTTTGAATGACTTTTTAAAATAGCTTTTATTATTCCATCATTCATGACATTTATATAGAGATGCATCCCCATGCAAGGGATATCTTAACCAACATTGAAAATCAATTTGCGAATGTTAGGATGGGGACAAAAATGTCTGTGGTCCATCCCTGTTATGTCTACTCAAGTTTTCTCCCTCCCATGGCCTTGGTAGATGTTACCAAAATAATTTTTGAAAATTTTCAGAGAATAGTAGGTTCCTCAAGGGGGTGTCTAGGCATCCCCAATTGTGTTTAACAATGAAACATATAAAATTAAAGAAAAAAATCATCACGTTTATAAACAAACCACTCATCCTCCAGGGACTGTGGAGGCAACTAGACAACACTATTTGAAATTCTATTTTTGTTTTGAAGATTTATGTTAGGATATTTTGATTTACCTACTTGGCATCTATCTCACTTAGTAGCAGCACCTATATTTAATCTTGTTATAGTACCCATATTTAATCTTGTAAAAATGATTTCAGTATCAGAAAGTTATTTTTTGTATCTATCTCATCTACATTATTAGAAGGATATTGCACTGAATCAGAATCCTATAGAAATGAAATTCTATGACATTCAGTGAGAATTTTTTTATATTTTAAATTTCTATCCAAAGTGACTATTTTGACTTGGATGTCTAAGTCAGAATAGTTTCCAGTCACAATTTCCTGAAAATTGTTGAAAAACTACTTCCTACTTTCTTGTCTGCTTCTTCCCTTACACTAAGTAAACTTGGAGATGCCATAAATTTAAGATTTCCATCTAGAGAGGATTTTGTGCATTTATTTGGTATGAGATTGTTTCAATGTAAGTTAAATATGCATCACAATAGATTTATTATTTCATGGATCATGGATTTCTTTGCATGTTTTTCAGTGATTCAGTTATAACTTTTCAAATTTTTTGAAATCTTGATGATGTGAAAATTTATAGTTATGCATATTTGTCTTTATCTATTTCTATTCATATAATTGTTTTTTATTGATATTCCCTTTTGACAACTGAAATTTAGTTTTCTGGACACCACCACCATCTGCATCCCTCACCCTTTAAAATTGGCTTTCTGTCTGCCACTGCCCCCCAAGCCACCCATTGTCTCCTCTTCCCCCTAACCCCCACCACCTCTCTATTTTCCCTATTCCAAAAAAATTCATGGAGTTCATCTTCAGTGTATTAAATTTTCCCTTGTTTATGTTCTAGAAGTGTTTTTAGTTACATTACATATATAATTCATTTAATTTTTTGTAAAATTACCTCTATATTAATTTGTACAATTGAAAATTGGTTCTTAGCTATTCATTGATCAATTTATAATCTCGTCAAAAATAGGGTTGTTTTTTATGTAACTAATTGAATAAGTATAGATATATTTAGTTTTATTAACTTGTTTTTTCACTTTTTTGTGGGGTGTTTGTGATTCTCTTTCTCCCACGGTAGAGAAGAGAGTTTCGTCTTAAAATGAACTTCGGGTGGGTTTCAATATTGATTGAAGTATTTATTCATATGTTTTGTTTATTGTATGTTATGGATTAAAAAAATATTGTAGAGTGCTTTGATGTTATTTTCTTTTGATTGTTATATTTATATTTATAGTTGAATACAATCCTTTTTCTGAACTAACATATGGGGGCATGTGCCTTCATCAATGACAGGATCTCGTTATGTGCTAAGGGGCTTGTTCCCTATGAGGTCCATTTCGAAGAATCCCAAGTTGGACGTTAGACTAATCATTGACAACGCTTTTTAAGCTTCCGTGTCATACCTAAAAACAACTTCTAAAACTAACATACGTCTTTTCCCTCTCTAGTTTAATATGATGCAGACTAGAAACACAATTCCCCTCCCTTCAATGGGATTGACATTAACTATGCCTCTCTTGTAGAGGGAGGAAGAGTTTAAACATCTTCAACGTGTTGTTAATGTTTTGCATTGCAGGAAACCAAGAAACACCTAAAAACAATGATATCCGAAATGATTAGAGATCGCCTCTACCTGATGGCAACATCCCCAATTTTTCTCTCCAAAATTGAAACAATTGAAGATCATTCACGAGGCTTCTACTTGATTTTATGATTCTAACAAAGATTCACTGAAATATGAACCACCCCACAAATTGAGTGAGAATGGTAATACCAATCGAGGCATCTAGCAACTTGAAAAAAATACAAGAAACAGGCAAAGAAAATTGCACAAGAAAAAAGAAAGAAATTTGATTTTAAAAAATATCTTATAGTAGTTAGTTTATAAATGTTTGTCTATAAGTTTTTTTGAAAAAAACTGTAACTCGTTCTAAATAATTCCATGAATGTATTGTGGCAGTATATATCAAACAGAAGAATCAAACTTTTCAAGTTACACATGTACAGTTTTTGTAATCCAACATTTATGCATTCCTAATTTATTTATCATTGTGTGTTCATAAAAATGCCTATAGTTATTCTCACTTCAAGTGTACATATTGTTCTTATTGTTTTCCATTCTATTTTCTTAAAATAATAATCTGTAATTCGTTTTAAATAAATGAATGTATATATTGCGGTGGAACATATGAAAAAAAGAATCTAACTTTTCAACATACGTGTTCAATTTTTCCTTTATACAATTGCTCACTACTTTATGTAAACCAACAACAATGCATTTTTAATGTTTTCGTCATTATATCTTTCTTTTATACAATTGTCTCGACTTCTTTATGTAAACCTAACAACAACGCATTTTTAATGTGTTCCTCATTATATCTGCACACAAATACATATAGTTTTTGAATTCCGAGAAAGAATAATGTAATTTTTAGTTATTTTCATTCAAAGCTTTGTACATTATATCACTTTTTTGCATATTCAATTGTTAAAGGGTTAGACTTAATGTTTTCACTTTTTAGAAAATATAAATGAAAAAGGAAGCAAACTTTAAATGTTCTCATTTCTTAGAAATGCATGCTTTCCAGAACAGATCCTTCATTTCATCTTTGACTGCACTACAAGTTTTCATTTTCCACGATACATTTGTAGAACTCTGACTATCTCGAGAATCTTTTAGTTTCCATGGAAATAACTTTGACACATGAAGGCATTTCTCAATTGATTGAGGTTGAAGTTCCATTGTTGACCCCACATTTTAGATATTGCACTCATCTTCCCTGAAGGTCCATTCTCAACACGGCTACCCAACATCTATGTTCACCTTTCAGATGGGATACATTTTCAGACAACACTTCTACCCTCTAAATTTGAAAGTCCGTGTAACCGAAAAATCAATACAAGAAGGCTTCATTGTGTGCTTACACAAATCCCACGTTAGAATGATCAAAAGTGAACTATAAGATTCATCTCCTACTCGATTACCAATGTATATAAACTCCCTATATTAATTATAATTTCTTTATGTTTGTTTTTTTCATCTGTTGCTCGATTCTAATTCTATCATGATTTTATTTTCTACTGTACAATTGTTCTTATCATTGAAATGGATGTTGTTGTTGATAAACATTTGATAATCGATGCTTCAACTTGAATACCAAAAAATTCTCTCCAAGACAGTCAGTCTCCCTTAAACAGATGCAAGTTCCAATCAGGTTAATAAATATTTTGTGATAACACCAGCTAAAATAAGTGTATTGAATACATCTATGAGCATGTGGTCCGTAGAGGGTCAGTGCCCTAGAAAAAAAAAACCCTTCGCGAATATCATAATGCAAGGGGAGATGGTTCCATGTTTTGGTTTGATTTTATGGATCAGGAATAAGGGGAAATCCACATCACCTATTTCAATGAGACTGTGGAAGCATTCTATGTCTAGCATATTGAAAATGGGAAGCTATATATAATTTCCAATGGGGGGATTGTGAGGATTGTTGATGTAATGGTATGCTACAACCATTTGAACAATGCTTTGGAGATTTTCCTGCAACCTTCCTACAACCATATCTCCACTCATAACAAACAAGGATACAATACCTTCCCATCACTTTCACTTCACCAAAATCAAGGACATACGTGCAAGCATTGAAGGTTCTATATGTTGATTTAATTGACATTGTTCTTACGATGTAACCATGTTCAATAATTTATTGGCATGACAATTTTGAAACAAATAGAAGAACACTACAATTAAATGACATGTCGGGATTCAGTGTAAGTGTCACATTGTGGGGACAACACTTATATGAGATAAGCAAAGAACTTGAATACATGCTTTCTAGATTGCCTCTTCTGGTCCTTACCTTGAAGGTTGCTCAGTGTCTCCAGTTTCAATGGAAGCTTAGTTGACACTAGTTTCAAGAACCAAATGTTACATCAACCCTCTAATTTCATAAACAAATACACTTCATGGCTGAGTTTGATTCTCATGACTACTCCCTTCTGGTACCCTCTATCACAAGTAAATTTTTGCGCCCTCCAAAAAGCTTTACCTCTGTAACAATGATTTTTCACGTCGTACTGATGCACAACACTGAGAGGAATGAACGGGCCATGGTTAGTGCATAAATCAACAAATATCAACGTGGACAACCTTTTTTACAAGGCATGTATTCTTCAAAAAGGTGAAAAATAATATAGGAAAAGGTGAAAGAGAATGGTAATGGTTCATGTTTTTTGTTCGAGTTGCAACATACAACTTCATAACTATGATTATAGATATGCACTCAGGGTCAATCTAAAATATTCAACAGGATAAGTCTAGTCAGTTACTGCTTTTGATGAGATAAATGAGTCAATCATGGGTGTTGAAGCAAAAAATATCCACCTATTGTATATAGATGAAGACATGACTAGTGAAATTACAAGAAATGTAATCGACAACAAATACTGCTTCACACTTTCCCTGAAAAAAGAGACATACTGCGGAAACAATAGATTGAAATGTGTCATTCTTAGTTCTAAGAAAGTGTATAATAGTGCAGCTCCTTTGTAACCTTCTTTATGCAAATACTTCTAATTTATCCGTCCCTTCAAAAGTTTACACCCTCACCCATCCCATTCTATACTTTAAACTATCACTGTTATGTTTCTTATTTCTATATCTATGTTTCGCTCATTTATCCCCTACTTTAAAAGAAAACTTATGTAGTTGCTTATAAATTGACATACTATTGTCGCTTAATACTATGTGGATTGTAAGTAATTTTAAGAAAATAAATGCATTTAACTTGCACTTTTATTATGTACGTATTTTTCATCCTTGTATACTATTAGAACGTATTGTATCTTTCCATATAACAAAAAATCTTTTCCTTAGACAACACATAAAAGTTTTTTATCCTAGAATTGTTACCTCTTATGATTAGTTCCCATTATAACTTCACATGCATTTCAAATGTATATAGTTTATTGATTTTGACATACTATTACCTCCTACTACTATGTGGATTGAAAGATATTTAAAGAAAATAAATGATAATTACTTGCACTTATATTATGTATGTATTTACATCATTGTATACTATTGAAATGTATTGTATCTTTCCATATAACTAATATTAAGTTCCTTAAGAAAAAAATGTAGATTTTTAATCCTCAAAATGATACCTCTTACACATAGTTCCAATTGGAAATCCACATGCATTACAATTGTATATAGTTTATTGTATAAAGTTTTTTTATATGTCAACAAACAATGCATTGTTCATTACTAACTAACACATTTTTTTCCCAACAGGTGGTACTCCATAGGTTGTGTCACTTCACAATTATGTCAACTCCTACAAAACGAGCTTGACAGAAGAGATAACTAAGACAAATAAATAAAGTTCACATAAATTCTTGAGCAGAGACATCATCACCTAGAGCTGTAGAACAACGGAGAATCTCAAATATCTGTCAACTTACATCGACCAACAACTTATCATTCCCTGTCGATTCCAAACTTGCCAACAAATAAAACTAGTGAAGGATTACCAGCCAACATTTCACAAGTAACTTCCATGGAAAAAAAATTTCACGACCATACCAATTCCTTCTGTACAAACCCATATTTGCTAACTACTGCCACGCCTCCCCATTTTATTGTGCCGCCACAAGAAACTGTCTCAAGTACCAACTTTGCTTTGGTTCCTCGCACATGTACAACCAATTCCTCCTCTCCTTATGTCTGATTTCCACCTTGCAATAAAAAATTGACCTAAACAAAACACCCCACCCCTTCCCATACAGAAAGACTCCCCATATTTCCGCCCTCGTCACAGACTATTGAAGCCCAACATTGATTTCACAAAAGAATATATTTGTTGGAAAACATCCAAACTTGGTCAATCTATTTGGAAAATTACCTTTGAATTAAAAAATATTTTTGAAGGCTTTCCCTCTTGTAAAATATGCAAATCTAAAAAACACAGCCATCGCTTCTCTTTGTGGAACAACATGGACCCTGAAAAGTAGGTCCTACCATTCATTGTGTCTTTAACCCAAATCGATAAGATGCTTATCGCACATGAGTCAATCTATTATTACAGGTCACCCAAGCACATAGAGGACAATACAAATACTAAAGACACACTATAAGATTCCCACAAAACATTACTTCAATAGAAAAGTACCTACCACATTACCTTGGAGATTTGGACATAGTACTCATATAAAGGGAATGATATAATTTTAAAAAGCATGATTTCTATGTTAGTAGATCTCATGTTTGGACAACCTTATAATATAAAATCCAACATGATCCCAATTACAAAGATGTCTTAGTAGACCATGACACCATTTCCTCCCTACCATCTAAGCCATCAAATGTTTCCTCATATCTTAACACAGCCACAGTGGAATTTCCCCAAATGAAAATTTCCTCTATAGCTCATGGTATTGATGCTTCCACTTGACTTTGACGAAATGTATGGACACTCATTGATCTTTCATGCTAACACCCCACAATTTAGGAACAAAAGAAGAGGAAATCAAATAGTTCTTGCTCAACCACAATGGTAACACCCCATTTACTATGTCATAGGTAGATATTGGGATATCACCTATAAAAGAATACAATACAGAGGGCTTATTCTCAATGGTCTTCCCAACTTTGTTTCCAGCTAGAAAAACAATGTGGAAACATCCCCGTATAAAAGAAGTTCCAATGCATGAATATGCTCTTCATTTAATGCACTACCATGATGGCCTCTTCAGTTCACACCCATAATTTTTTTACTTCCTTCTAAACCTCATAATGCGGCACATAAGCCAGTCCACAATTGTAGTTTTCATGAAACAAAACATCGAATCTGGGATCCCTACAACAATTGTATATCTATAAAGACAACTATTAGAATGCCCCAAAGATAACCTTAGAAATTTTAGTGCAGTTTAGATCGAGCCTTCGAGGGACATGTTCATTCTGGGAAAAAATCAAAATCGAGCTTTTACATATGGTGGAAAATTGAGGAACACCAACCTTATTCTTCACTCTAAGTGTTACAGACACTAAATGGCCAGATCTCCATAGTATTATGTGTGGTGAATGCCCTAATGATCTTTGAACCGCACAACATTTGAGAACACTTAATATTGTATCAAACCCTCATCGAGTATCAACACTACCTACATCACATATTCACAATATTTCATGAAGAAATATTGTAGAAGGAACTTGGAGTAGTAGACTATTGGTATAGGTAATAAAATCTACTATTTATCAAGTTTGTTCGAGACTAGATAACTAATATTTATAGTATCTCTTATCTTGCAGGTATGAATGGCAATATAGAGGATCCACACACGTCCAAGGTTTATTGTGGCTTGAGAACATAAAAATTTGACACAATGGACTGAGAGGATATGACAATTATTGTAGGAAACAAAAAAATACTTTGATAAGTTTTTTGTCTTCTTGGAAGTCCCTATCCGGCTTACAACAGTTTGGATTTTGTTTTGTAGGTCACTACTAGATGACCCTTGTTTGTCTAAATATAACACAAATACTATCCTCCTCTCCACATATAGACCTTGAAGAACTTACTTAATCATGTTCAATGTCACACAAAATGTTCATAATATACATGCTTGCATAGAAAGCAATCATAGTTACAGTGCAGGTACAACGCACCATGGGCAACACAACCTACTTCATCCCTTCTCATTGAAATTGATGGGAAAATTAAGTACCTCCCTTCAAGAAATGATGATAGAATTAACATACAAAATAAAACTATGATATCCATATGGAGATCAAACTGTCAATTTCCAACTGATACTTTCCCGCCATGTAGTTCTGAAGTATATTGTAAAATATGCTTCAAAAGTAGAGCAACGTTCAAAAACCTATCACCAAATGGTATCCATATTTTCAAGATATGTTGATGTGGATTCACCAGCACAAATTACGATCCACAAAATGATCTACAGAGAGTAATTATTAAACATGGCATAAGAACACAACAAACATGCCACAAGATGTAAAAATTTCCACTTGTTATGTGTAGCCATTCGTTTATATCATTAAATGTTGGCAAAAAAACTCTTGAGATGTGTCATTAAAAGTGAAACCAATGTATAAGAAACAACCACTTTCTTTGATGTGTATAGATTTCACCATGCAACCATGAAACACTTACCATTTATTCAGGTTGCTCGAGATTGAAGATACAACAAGAACTGTAAAGGAGATAAATGGAAACTACGGTCAACTAAATAAATTCTTTGGGTCCACCTCGAGATTTGTGGATGTCTCACCTAATGATTCAACACCATATGACCTTTTTTGTTTATCATAACTCATTTTTATACAATCCTTTAATAAATATTGCCTCCGAATATGGCTCAAGCCCACATGAAATCAACAACACTTAGGACATGTTCAAACACAACTACATACCATGGAATGTTTTACAAACTACTGTAGACACATGACATGATACAAATGTTAGTTCTGACTCTAAGGTTGAATATGCAATATTCAACAAGAACCATTGCAAGAATGACAAGGTCTTCACACAAATTTATTCGAGGAAATAACATGGGTCTTGACAGCCTTGAAATGTTGGGGAAACGAGTATTTTGACATACACAATAATTAGAACATACATGGTGTTACACATGATTATACAAATAATTGGGTCATCATTCATCGATATAGAAAAGGAAGACACAAATAACACTAGCACCCAGGAAACACCACCATCTACCACACTACCTTTGTCTTCATAACAAAAACTAGCTCTTGACACCATAATACATCATGCAGCAAACAAAACACTTTTACATCCATTAAGATTCATAATTCAAGGAACAACTGGCACAGGAAAATCATTTTTGATAAATAAAATTTGGAATTCATTTATAGTAGCATCAACCACATCTCCCTTGCATCTCCTTCTTCTCTCCCATATAGGTGTTTCAACATTCAACATCTCTGCACCCACAATCCATGCAACCCTCTCATATTCTAATCAAATAATTAAAACCCCTTAAAGGCCATGAATTATATTATTTTCAAGAGTCGCTAAAACATATAAAATATGTTCTTATTGATGAAATCAGTTTCATCAGCCCAAATTTGTTAGGAAACAGACATTAGGCTACATGAGGCTTTCCCACACGTCAAAAACATATGATTTGGAAACAAATCAGGGAGACATTGCAATCACTGGTTATGGACAGTCCTCTTTATGCAAATAAATCCTATGGAGCTACCCTTTGGAAGGGATTTCATTCTTCCATTACATTGCAAACTGTATTTTGGACAATAATGAACAACTCGATACAAAAAGTTTTATTCTAAAATTTACTGCTCAACATGTGAGATTCAACCCCTCTTATTGAGGAAATGGAACTCCTAATGTCTTGCATAGTGTTGGGTTTTTAAAATGATCCTTTTAACAAACCATAGTTAGGGGACAACAAGTCCTTCCTCTTTAATGGGAGAGGATCCCTTATTGAAAGTAAGCAAAAAACTTATATACAAATCTACAAAATTCAAAGTGTGGAGTCCTAATACTTTGAAATATTTTATGCCCAAAGATCATCAATACGAAAGGATGGAATAATTAATGAGATGAGGAAGGAAGAACATAACAATACTTTAAGGAGATATAGATAGTAGAGTATCACCTTATATGTATTGAACCAGGGAGATGCAAAATAGAATCATTCACTTTCATAACTAGTATAATTCCAAAGACACGAAGTTCTATAAATCATATAAACAAGAACACAAAGTTTCTTATCATAAAAGATAGATGATTCCCAAGTTTCAGACATGAAAAAGAAGAAAAGTGGAGGAAGAAAGGGGAAAACTTCTGTATTGATTACTTTGAATCTATTACTTTTTATAGATTACCAGGATCCAACCCAAACAATGGCATCATGGAGAATCCATTAAATAGTTTCCAAAAACAGTTACATTTGGCTACAAAAAATGATGAAAATTGATTCAAGAAAATGACATTTGAACTTATCTAATTCCTCTAGTGTTTCCATGTCTGGCAGTAAAACTAGATGTATTGAATCATATCCATCCATCTGACCTTTTTAAAATTTAAATTTGAACTCGTCCACGTGGGAGAGATTTAAAATGAAGCGGGCCTAGCGGACACATTTTGCATTTTTTACCTTTTGGAGAAATGGCATTTTGGAACATTTTGGCCCGCCCACCCACTTTTGATATGGTCTTGACACGTGGCCTTACTTGAGTGGGGACATAGTCGTGGGTCACTATTTATAATTTTTCCTCTTTTCAATGCAAGCTCAAAAACATCAAATTGCTCCACCGGCCTGACCTCCATGCTTTGACCTTCTGATGCTGGCTCAATATTTGAATTTTTCCCTTTTATTTTACAGGGTCACTTTATAATATTTAACTCTTTTATGGAAACAAAATCCCAAAACTGGTGCTCAAATTTGGACACCCACCTTTCTAGATTTTGGCCCACCTCCTTTGACTTGATTTGTGCTAGGGTGGGGCATGCCTGGAGACGTGGATCTCCTTGGGACTTGTTCTTTTGCCTTCGATATTTATCTAATTCCAGGTGTACCGATTCGAGCCTCTTCCACTTGACTTATGTTGACCTCTAGAAACATGGAGAGTTGGCGCTCATTTGAGTTTCTACTTTTGATACGTCCTTCTGAAATTACGTCCAAGCTGACACGTGTGGCTCCTTCCACCGGTCCTCAAATTTTTAACTGGCTAACTTAGTCCTCTCCTTTGAATTTGTCCACGTAGTGAGAGCTGGAAATCATTTAGAAACCGGCCCTTTGGTTACACTTCTGAAAATGCGTTGTTGAGGCATGTGGAGGCTTCCGCCGACTCACTCATACTTAGTCAATTTAAACAACTAACTCTATCCCTTTTTTTGACCTGGGACATGTGGAGGGATTGGCACAAGTTTGGGAAATTCCCTTGGCTTTGACCCTTGATGTTGCACCGATGAGGCACATGGCGCCATCTGTTGAACCTTCCATACTTAGCTGATTTGGGCTTGTTCTGTCTTCATTTTGGACCTGGGACATGTGGAAAGCATGTGCTTATTAGAGGACTGTCCCTTAGGCCCTACCCTTGGAGTTGCATCGTGTTGGAACGTTGTGGAGGCTTCCATTGTCACTTGAAACATGGCCATTCTGCATCTAAATAGAGATGTCCATGTACTACCCATGGATACTGGGGAAAACATTGACGAGGAGGAAATGTCCTGTCATTCCTGACTATAGGAAGAAATAAAAAGAAGGGGAAAAAATCCACCATTACTGCCTAGATTTCATAATTGTTTTCCATGGAATTAGTGAACTACAAACAAAACCATGGCTCGATGTGATCCAATATTCCAAGGTACTAACTCAAAATTTTGGAAACTTGACTTCAAAAAGAGGGGAATTTTGAGGGTGACAACAGATGGCTCTTTCTAGGGATGACTTGATAGAGGAACGAGGAAAGATACAAGAACCATAGGAAAACTTAGGGAAAGCATACTAGTTCCTTATCCATTGGGCCAATATAGTTGAAGGAAAACCAACATATGAAGAAAAAAACATGAAAAGAAAACAAACCAAAAAGGAAGAACGGAATACAAAACAGAAAGGAACAACCAAAAACCAACAACACTGTACATAATATACAAAAGGACCACCTAGTCACTTAGGACTTGAACAACTTCAAATATTTCCCACTATAAGGAAATGGGAGAGGAGAACCATCCATGTATTCCAAATAGAATGAATTTTCTCTAGCAAAGTGCCTGATTTTAAAAGGACCAAGCCAAAGGGAATCAAACTTACCATGGATTCCTTGAGGTTCATGCCTTTTGTCCCACAACATAACAATGTCTCCTACTTGAAAATATTTGGTTCTATCTTTCTATTCAAACACAAATATTTCACCCTCAGTTGATGAGATGATATCCTATCAAAACCTACAACTTATCTTCATCCAACTTCTGGAGATACATGCTCCTCGTGTCCAAGGAACTAGCAAAACTTGAAACTTCAATAGCCTTCACTAAGTGCAAGGTTGGTAATTCCACTGTCAGTGGTAACTGAGCTTTAACACCATACACCACTTGAAAATGAGACAGCCCAATTGCTCTTTTGGGTGTAATTCTATGTGCCCAGAGAGCATCATAGAGTTTCTTGTGCCAATTCCTCTAAGAGTCATTGACAAGCTTCTGAACGATGGTTACTAGATTCTTTTTTGTTGATTCTGCTTGTCCATTCCCTTAGGGGTAGTAGTCTAAAGAGTGAGAAAGGGACATTACATAACCATAGTAGAAATCCATCATCTCTGAGGAAGAAAAATTTGAAGCATTATCAGTCAAAATCTTATTTGGTAGCGCAAACCTTATCAATATGTTCTCCTTAATGAAATTACACACTACCTCAGAAGTAGTGCTTTTGACTGGGATGGCCTCTACCCACTTTTTGAAGTAGTCTATAGCACTTAGTACATGATTATGCCTAAAACTATGTAGGTGGGTTAAGATTTCCAATGAAATCCAATCCCCACTGTTGAAAGGGCTCATCAATCACTACTGGTTTTAGTGGCAAAGAAGCCAACTTAGGTCTATCCAACAAAAGTTTGAAAAGATTCACACTTACCTACCCATTTGGATGCATCTTTGAATAGTGTAGGCCAATAGTACCTAGCACAAAGTATTTTTTGAGCAGTGACAGTAGAAGAAAAGTGGCCTCCATAAGCTTGATCATGAAAATACGATAACAACTTCTTATGTTATTCTTTGTCTACACACTTCAAGAATCTTCCATCTATGCCTCACTTGAACAAGGCATTCTCCCATAGCACATACTGTGTAGACCTTAGCTTAATATCCCTCTTTTCTTTGGAATTCAAGTGGAATGGACACTCTCCATAGGTAATAAAATGTGTAATATCAGCATACCATTCATATGTTGAGCTGAGGAAGAGGACAACAGGAACATCAATGGCTTCTTTGGACAACATTGCATCAACTCCTTCAGCAATAAGTTCACACAAGCCTTTACCCTAAAATAGCTTACTTGGCTTGATATCTAGGTCATATTCCTGGACCTTTGCTACCCAATTGCATCTCTTAGTTCCAAACTCTTGTTGTTTGAGAATAGAAATTAATGGTTATATCAGGAACAAGCACAACAGAGTGAGAATTATGAATATAGAAATGAAACTACTTGACCGCTTTGACCACTACAAAAGCATGTTTCTCCATCATAGTATATTTCAACTCATGACATTTTAGAACATATCTCATGAAGGTAATAGGAATCTCATGATCCTCAGAATTCTTCTGAGTCAGCACAGCATCCAGGGTAAACCCTGTAGCATAATAATAGATGATAAAGTCCTTATTGAAATCAGGACATACTAAGATGGGGGTATTAGCAATGGCTTTATTAATACGTTCAAATGCCTCTTTGCCATTAGAATACCAACCAAAATGTTGCTTTCCTTTCATCATGTGAGAAATGCGCATAATCAACTCTATAAAAATCAGGGATGAATATCCTTAGGAAATTAATCTTACCAAAGAAAGAGTGAACACCCTTTTTACTTGTGGGAAGGGGAATCTGCTGGATTGCTTGAACTCTTTCTGGATCTATCTTGATTCCCTCTTTGGAGAAAATGTGCCCGAGTAACTTCCTTCAGTGACACAAAAGAAAAAATTATTTGGATTAAGAGAGACTCCATGTTCTCTGCACTTCTAGAGGACTGCTTCAAGATGCTGAAAGTGATCTGCCCTTGTTTTAGAGAAAATAGTCAAATCATCAAGGTACACAACCACATAGTTTGCCTTCAAACTTCCCAAAGCCAATTCTATTTCCCTCTTAAAGGTGCCACCATCATTTTTTAAGACAACAAAAGTAATTCTCTTCTAAGAAAAGGTGCCCCATGGAGTAGGGAAAGAAATTTTGTGTTGATCAGGGGTACTGAGCTCCACTTGATTGTATCCAGAGAATCCATCCATCATAGAGAACATTTCAGAGCCTATGATAGCTTGTAAAACATGATCCATCATGGGAAGAGGTTAGTTGTCCTTTAGAGAGGCCTGATTCAAATTCCTGAAATCCACACAGATGTGAATCTCACCATTCTTCTTCTTGGCAGGCACAATGTTAGCGATCCATGTTGAATTAGTGTTCGTAAAAAAGATGATTTTTTCCTTACGAAACTTTTGAATCTCCTAGAAATAGTGTCAGTAACCTTGGGATTATATTACCTTTATTTCTTCTTGAATGGTATGATCCCAAGTTTCAATGGGATAAAGTGTTGCATTCTCCTTTGGCTGGAAAGCCTTGAGATCATCATACAAATAGACAAGGACATTAGCATACCTTTTCAGAAAATTTACTCCCTTCTTCTTTTCCTCTTGAGTGCAACATCTCCCAATGTTCACCACCTTAGATTCATCAAGACCTCCCACTATTAACCTTTTCACACTCAGTAAACTGTTGAGCTCTTTGAGAAGTTTTAGAATTAATGTACCTATCATGATTTATCAAACAGGTCTTCCAAAATCACCACCCCTTTAGGGATCTTGTTACCTTTCAATTTGATGCAGCCATCTTGATCTATCTCTTCCTTGATATCCACTTCATTAGAGGATACACACTCTCTAGGAAAGGTCTCACTTCCTTCAAAATATAGCTAGTCAAAATTATCTCTAAACTCCAAGAAAGAGAGAAAATGCTAATCATCATTGAAAACCTGCCAGATTTGCGTTATCTAGTATATTGGGCCTATGAAATCATTTCAGTGGTAAATTTCTCCTAAGAGAAATCTGGGTGAGGAATGAGTAAAGATCCTGAGACAGCTAGAGAATCAGCTCTAGTGTTCCTTTCTCTCGGCACAACTTCAATGGATAAAGTGTCAAGATACTCAATGGAATCCCAAACAAGATTTCCGTTAATGCATCAGTCTCCTATTCTTGACTTGAAAAATATCTCTGACATGTTTCACAATAATCTCTGCATCACCACGAGAAAAAATATTCTTCACTCCCATTTCTTTTTCCATGCTCAATCCTAGTATGAGTGCCACATATTCAACTGTATTGTTTGTATTTTCAAAATAGATCTTGAAAGAGAAAGGATGAATGTTCCCTTTTAGAGATGTCAGCAACACACCAGCCCCAAAAATAGTTGAAGAGCAGCTTTCATTAAATTCCAGAGTCCAAATGCCATTGGGGTCATGAATAACTCCCTTATGAAGCCTTGCCTCATCTTGTGAAATGATCATGTAGTTTACCATGCCCTGCATCCTCATAGAGTATATGTTCTTTTGGGTCATCAATATTTTGCACAATGTACTCATTATGTTTCTCAGGTAGCAGATTCTTCATTTTTCCAATTACCAGGATCAAAGCATATGACTCGTCCATTTGAATCTCACCTCCTACCTCCTTATAGAAATTTCTATTCAGCAACATCCCATGTGAGGGAAGAATATATGTTACCAAAATGGTGGCTAAGACCCTTTTCCTTGGAAAAGCAGCAAAATCTATTTGTGCATCTT
Organism: Taxus chinensis; assembly: GCA_019776745.2. NCBI lineage: Eukaryota > Viridiplantae > Streptophyta > Pinopsida > Cupressales > Taxaceae > Taxus > Taxus chinensis. The sequence continues at coordinate 599,726,718 of CM034154.1, read as the reverse complement.
TAATTCTGCCAACCAAAGGAACTTTCCTACTTTCCATGGAATAACAGGAACCAAAGGCATGTGTTAGGGTTAGACTCAAATCATGGGCTACCTTTACAAGTATAACATTATCTGAGGCTCCTGAGTCTATAATACAATTACTGATTTTATGACCAGCTATGAGAAGAGTCACATAAAATGGTTTAATTTTTTCATTAGGGGAAGTGACTGCCTACCAAAATGGTCGGCTAAGACCCTTTTCTATGGAAAAGTAGCAAAATCTACTTGTGCATCTTTAATTCTGCCAACCAAAGGCACTTTACTACTTTCCATGGAATAACAGTAACCAAAGGCATGTGTTAGGGTTATACCCCAAATCATGGGCTACCTTTATAGGTATAACATTATCTGAGGCTTCTGAGTCCTATAATACAATTACTGAGTTTATGACCAGCTATGAGAAGAGTCACATAAAATGGTTCAATTTTTTCATTAGGGGAAGTGACTGCAGCCATAAGGATTGATTGAGGTGAGGAAGAGGGTGGTGGCAAAAAAGGCCTTTAGAGGTACTGGATGAGATTTTCGATTTGAAATTTAGAAATTTTACCATTTTAGCAAAAGATTTTGGACGAGTCTAGTAAAACTATGCTTTTGAAATTTGGATTTTAGTATTTTTTTTAGGTGATCAATAGTATCAAAATATCCAAAGGTAAAAGGGGCATCATTGGTAGGAACTTGAGAGACTCTTGATCTATCATTTTTAGGATCTGAAGGAGAAGGAGTTTTGGAAACAAAAGAAGAAGAAGAAGGTTTAGCATTACTCACCTCTTTTGTGGAGGTAGTGGGAATAGGAGCTCCTCTTCTTACAATCACTAGAATCATTGTAGGAAGCTCTTTGGACTTATTTATAGGATGCACCACTTTATCTTTTTGGTTTGTTTTCTCCTGAGTCACAACAAAATATGACTCACTATTCATATCAGCCACTCTCCCATCATATTCATCTTCATCATCCATACCTTCATTAGTGAGGAAATGAACTTGAGACCCACCAATATCTTCCAGTTATTCAACTTCTTCTTCTGGTTCTTCATATAGTTCATTACACTCCTCATCATCAAGTTCTTCAACTTCATTGGTTGCATTGACTGGAACCTTGATGGGTGGTCTTTCAATAGCCAATCTGGTCTGAGAGGAAGGTAGGTGGTTCCTGGGCTGAAAATTATTCCTTGGAACATCTTGATAGTGAGTATGTTGAGCCACTTGTTTCTTGAGAGAAATGAGATCATTTTCAAGCTTATGTACTAATTGATTAGAATTGGATCTAGGGGAAAAGGAAGAGGAAGAACATTTAGATTTGGAGGATTCTCTTTTTAGTTTACCAAACATGATCAAATCATCTTCAACACTGATAGCCAAATGTTGATCAACATCCAAAGTTGTAAGGTTAACTCTCCTTAATGCATAACTCACTTCAAGCAACTGGGAATTGAGGAAGAAGAAATTTTGGATTTGGTCCACTGGATGAGTGTTCTATGGAATTTTATTAATTAGCTTGTTGAATTTATCCATAAACTCCCTCATCGGTTCAAATGGCTCCTTCTTGATATGATAAATTTGTGCTAACAGAGCATGCACTCTTCAGCAGGTTTGAAATGCTACTCAAACTGAGTTGTCATGGTATCCCAATTGGTTATAGACCTAATAGAAAGGTGTTATAACCAATCAGTAGCATTATCCTGCAATGTCTCCATAAAAAATTCTGACTGAGACATCTTCATGTTCAACCCGAAGAATCCCACATACAAAAATGAAGGTTGCAATGTGTTCATCTGGATGAACCTTCCCATCACCGCGGAACATGGGAAAAAATTTTCTATTACCCTTAGGTAACTCATGTAATGGCTGAGGAAGAGAAGAGGCCCAACCTATTGTCCCCAAGGCACAAGAACTGCCATTTTTGGAAAAAATGACCGAAGGGGAACTGAAACACTAGCAAGAATTAAATCATGGAGATTAGGACTAAGATGTTCCTGAGGAACGCTATCCTTGGAGTTTCTATCTTTAGTAGGAGGTGTGCTTGTAGAACAAGTCCCTTTGTTCCTTGTTATTAGAAGAGAGAATTTTTTTTGCTCCAAAAGTTGAAAATGGGAATCCTCGACCCTAAGAGTTTTCCTCCCACATGTATACAATAGATTCACCAAACCAAAAATGATCTTGAAGTTGTTCTTTTAGAAAGGGATCTGTTTCAAATGAAATCCCCAGTGGAGTCACCAAAAACTGTTGGGTTTTTAAAATGATCCTTTTAACAAACCACAATTAGGGGACATCAATTCCCTCCTCTTTAATGTGAGAGGATCCCTTATTGAAAGTAAGAAGCAAGCTTATATACAAATGTACAACTTTAAAAGTGTGGTGTCCTAATACTTTGAAACATTTTATGCCCAAAGATCATCAATACAAAAGGATGGAAGAATTAAAGAGATGAGGAAGGAAGAACATAACAATACCTTCAGGAGATATAGATGGCAGAGTATCACCTTATATGTATTGAACTATGGAGATGCATAATAGAATCATTTGCTTTCATAACCAATATAATTCCAAAGACACAAAGTTCAAGAAATCATATAAACAAGAACACAGTTTCTTATCATAAACGATAGATGATTCCCAAGTTTTAGACACAGAAATAAGAAAAGTGGAGGAAGAAAGGGGGAATTTTTTTTATTAATTACTATAAATCTATTTCTTTTTATAGAGTACTAGGATCCAACCAAAAAAACAACTTGGAAAAGCCATTAAATAGTTTCCAAGAATGGTTACATTTGGTTACAAAAATGATGAAAACTGATTCAAGAAACTGACGTCTGAGCTTCTCCAATGCCTCAACCATTTCCATGTCTGGCAGTAAAACCAGAGGTATTGAATCATAGCCATCCACCCTACCTTTACAAAATTTAAATTTGAACTGTCCACGTGGGACAGATTTAAACTGAATCGGGCCTATGGACACCTTTTGCATTTTGTGCCTTTTAGAGAAACGACATTTTTGAACATTTTGGCCCACTCACCCACTTTTGATATGGTCTTGAGACATGGCATTACCTGAGTGGGGAAAGAGTCATGGGTCATTTTTATAATTTTACCTCTTTTCAATGTGGGCTTAAAAACATAAATTGCTCCATCGGCCTACCTCCCTGCTTTGACCCTCTATGCAGGATTAATATTTGAGTTTTTCCCTTTTGTTTGGCGGGGCCGAATATATGACTCTAGACACATGGAGAACTGGCACTCATTTGGAACCTACCTCTAGATTTTGCCTTTGAATTTATGCCAGGATGACACATGGAGAGCTTCGCCGGTTCTTTTATAGTTATTCGATTTGGGTCTACTTCCCACTTGACTTATGTTGACCTCTAGAAATGTGGAGAGCTAGCACTCATTTTAGTTTTCACTTTAGATACGCCTCCTAAAATTATGTCGACCTGATGCGTGGCTCCTTCTACCGGTCTTGGGATTTTCAACAGCCAACTCAGTCTCTCCTTTGACTCTATCCACGTGGTGAGTTGGAACTCATTTAGAAACTGGCCCTTTGGTTTCACTTCTAAAAATGCATCATTGAGGCACGTGGAGGCTTCCGCTGACCCGCTCATACTTAGTCAATTTAAACAACTGAATCTGTTCCTTTTTTGTACTTGAGACACGTGGAGGATTTGCGCCAGTTTTAGAACTACCCCTGGCTTTGACCCTTGAAGTTGTGCCGATGTGGCACGTGGCACCATCTACTGAACCTTCCATACTTAGCCGATTTGGGATTTTTCCATCTTCATTTTAGACCTGGGAGATGCAGAAAGCATGTACTTATATGAGGATTGTCCCTTGTACCATGCCCTTGGATTGCACTATTTGGACGTGTGGAGGCTTCCGTTGTCACTTGAAACATGGACATTCCACATCCAAATAGAGATGTCTGTGTACTACCCATGGATGTTGGGGAAAAAATTGATGAGGAGGAAACGTCCGTCATTCCTGACTGTTGGAAGAAATAAAAAGAAGGGGAAAAACTCCACCATTACGCCTGACTTTCAAATTTTTCTCCATGGAATAGAAAACTGCAAACAATACCAGGCTCAACTCGATCCAATATTCCAAGGTGTTGACTCAAAATTTTCAAAACTTGACTTCAAAAATAGGGGAATTTTGAGGACAACAACACATAGACACACACCTAACTCAGCAAGAGCTCAAAAATTTTAAGGATGCACCACATTTTTTGTGAAAAATGACCTCGTGGAATCCCCACAACCTTAAGATGTTAAAGGCATTGAACGTTCTAATTGCCCAATCCATTGTTTAAAGTAATAGGTACAATGGACCAAGAAATACTGATGATGATCAATTAGAACATAAAGTTCTATTGTGCAAAAAACAAAAAACCATGCTTATTGAAAGTTTATGGGTTTACACATGCCTCGTAAATGGTGCTACGTGAGCAATCACCAACATTTTCTATGATGCATCAATATAACCACCAACATTACCTTTATTTTTATTTTTCAAATTTGATAGATACAACAGCCCATGTTGGGATCCCTCCAACCCTTTATATATTCCAATACCCCCTATTTCGAGAGGGAATCAAAGATAATTTCGTTGTAAAATGGCCTAGGCATTAACTATCCACAAATTCCAGTGACTTACTATGCATAGAGAAACTGGCAACATTGGAACCAATGAAAGACAAGGTCTGACATTCACATTTTTCTCTAGAGTTGCCTCACTTGTAAATAATTTCATTTCACCTCCTTTTTCATTCAAAAGGTATTCAAAAACGGTGCATGTTTCAACGCTTGGAGCAAGAATAAAGGAGGAATAAAGACTACTATCACTCAACCATTCGTAAATACTACACTCTACTTTGATAGCACCTCCGCTACTACTTTCCTCAACACTTCTTCTATTCTAGATGTCATTTCTGTTCAAGGGGTTTCAAATGTATTCATTTTTACTAGATATAAAATTACCCTCAAAAGGGCACCATTCATGATATAATTTTTCTCATGTTAAGTTCAAATAAAACAGTCTGCAAAATGATACCACTCATGATATAATATTTGAAAATGTATATGTACAAATTTATAACAACTTTAAAATGAAGACATGAAACTGTTGATGCAAAATCACAACACCCCCCGAATGGCCTCAGATCTGAGTGGGGCATTCGGTGTGATCTGCATAACATTGGCCCATCTCTCAAGTTGTGGGACTTTTGGACTTGAGATGGCCCTCCAGAGAAATATGGATTCTTCTTCCTAAACTACCTACCACAAGCTACTCTAGTGTAGGAAAACTATCTAATCCTAATCTAACCTTCCAAGGAGATAGGAAGAGAGAGAGAAATGCATGGAAACAGAACCTACACTAAAATGGTGATACACCAGAAAAGGAAGTGGCTGATCACAAATCCAACTACTTAAAATAGAGAGAGGTGAGAAATGGAGAGGATGGATAGATTCATCATAGACCAGAGATAAAATTCACATAGAACACCACTTCAAAACCCATTACACACAGCTCCCAGAACCTACAATAGACATCAGAGATATGCACAATATATCCTCCAATTATGAGAGGTGAGAAGAGACAATAAAATAAGCAAAGGATGGACAAAATGCATCACAAAATAGATTTTATTTCTCTAGGAGTTCACACAGTACATCATCAGTGGGCAAGAGGAAAGAAAATTCCATTACAGAGCCATGAGAAGAGGCTTGAGCTCCACATTCAACCCTAGGGAAGAAAGAGATAGGGGGTAGGAGAGAAAAGAGGACCAACCCTTTGAAATATGCCCCTCCTTTACAATTTATAGAATAATGAGAGAAGGAGAGAGGGAAGAATTTAAATCCTACTATAACCACCTTGGCAAGAGAATTGAATTCTGCCTACAACAATGATGGACTTTACTATAAGACCCATGCCTCCATGTGTTGTTCCTTACTGGGCAAGAAGGAGGCCCATTCCTCATCATGGTGGTAGGTGGGAGACTTGATGGCCTTGAAAATGGTGGGCTGAAACATAATGGTGGTGTTTGAGAAGCCAGTGATGAGATCTTTCCAAAACATCCTCTCCCACTCAATTCTGAGCTTCCAATTGAAAGATATGGCCATCCAAAAGCGCTTTGGATTTAGGGTCTATTCACACAAGGTCCACATGGCAGACCCACACATCTTAACGTTTCGCCCCCCTCCTTTCACTCTTGAATTTACACCAAGGAGACATATGGCACCTTCCACAGGCCTAATTTGTTTCCTTTGTGTTCTACTTGAGTCCCTCTTATTGGCAGAGACCCTATTCTTGACTCGAGACATGTGGAGGCTTCACGATCATTTGGAAACTTCCCCCATATTTTACCTTTGAAGTTGCATGGACAAGGTATGTGGTGAGCTGGCACATTTTTGGGGACTGCCTTTGGATTTTAACTTCGAAGATGCATCGAGCTCATGCGTGGAGGCTTCCTTTGGCCTGTCCTGAGCTTGGAATTTTCAACAGCCGACTCTACCTTTTTTCACTTTGACCATGTGGCAATTTGGTGCTCATTTGGGGACTGCCTTTTGGGTCGCACCTCTTAAGTTGCACCAAAGAGACATGTGGGGGCTTCCACTGTTCCTTTAATACTTAACTGATTTGGGGCCGGTTAAACTTTTAGGCTCTAACCACGTGGTGGGTTGGTGCTAGTTCAGGGTCCTTCTTTAGGTTGCGTCGATGAGACACGTGGAGGATTTTAGTACCCTGATGCTTTTCAACTGCCAACACTATCTCATTTTTAGACCTGGGACACGTGGAAGCTTCGCACTCATTTAGGAACTGTCCCTTGGGTCTCACTTCTAAATTTGTGCCGATGAGGCACGTGGCACCTTTTGAGGGTTTGTGACTTTTCAACTACCGATGAGACCTTTTCTAGACCCTAAACACATGGAGGGTTAGCATATGTTTGGGGACTGCCCCTTAGGCTTGACCTTTGGAGTGGCGCCATTGAGGCATGTGGCACCTTTGCAGGATCGCAACATTAAATTTGGCGAAAAGACTTCTCCAGGCCCATGGCTCCATAACTTCTCATTTCCCAAAAGTCATCCCTAGGCCCACCAGCTCGCATTTTCCACTTAGCAAAAGAAATCCTTCCCAAGCTTGCGGACCCATAATTATAACTTGTGCCTTTTTTGTAAAGTGCAAAAATGCCAAAATATCTCTCACCACCCCACCGGTCTACAATATTCCCATTTGGTGAAAAGTCTTCCCCAGGACCGTCGGCCCACATTTGGAAAAATATCCTTCCCAGGCCCACCGGCCCACTGTTTACAAAATATGAGGAGTTAAAAGGACTTATTTATATTTATGGAAAGGGGAAGAAATTTCCTATCTGATGAAAATGCTTTCAGGGGACCTTAAGTGCTTAAAATATATAAAAATTCAGATTGAAGCACAAAAGGGGGAAAATGGTGTTAGTTGACCAAAAATAAGTGTGATCTTATTTTTGTCAACAGAAACCTTTAAGTGGAGTGGTTGGTCTATATATCTTCAATTACATAATTACTCTTTTCAACATACATGTTCCACTTTTCCTTTTTATTGTTTATTTTTTATTTATGTTAACTAACAACAACACATTTTTAATGTCTTCATCTACACACAAATACCTACAATTTTAAAATGTTGAGAAAGAGCAATGCAATTTATAGTTGTTTCCATCCAAAGCTTTGTACATTATATCAATTTTTTGCATTTTGAATAGTTTTAAGGGTTGGACCTCATGTTTGCACTTTTTAAATGAAGTGACTCATCTATATTTCTACACATACAAAATCAATCACCCATAGTTTAAACAAACACAACTACAGAAGTAAAAACTATCCCTCTAACACAAATAACATATACCTTTTTTGTTTGCAAAATTCCTCAAAGAAATGTGGTCTGTTGGAATGCTATGATTGTAAGATATGCACAAAATAGATCTAACAATGATTCTATCAAAATCATTGAGGTAAAAAATAAATTTGGAATGTAGCATAACCATTTCAGATTTGTTTATATATAATTCCATATTCTGTCTCATTTTAGTTTCATGGAGAGATAATATGCTAAATCACTTAGTCTTTATTTCAATCTCCTTTGACAACAACACTTCACATTCAATACATTCTTGAGAGTGATTATTAGAAAACTTACATGTATCACTTGCATTTTTATTCAATTATTACACAACTAATTATTATCTAACATCCCTTCTAATGTATTTTGCAACATTTATTCTCACTTTAATAGAAAATTAGTATTGTCAATCACACCCCTTATCAACATCAACTAAAAAAGTAATAATTGTCTTTTTAAATATAATAGCATATACCATTTGGCATTCACATTACATTAGACACATGTGATTGTTAGTATTATAAGTACCATTATTTCCAAAATTATCAACACCAAAAATCAATGTTAACATCAAAATGAAAATCCCTGATAGACGGCTTATGGAGGGTTCCTATCAATAGAGACCTCTTGTATACTTTTCTCACTTAAAACATTTAATGAAATATGAAATCAGATCTGTACAGATATGAAGTCACGGTCATTCCACCACTCTTAGACAAATTGTTTTCATTATTTATTTGAATACAAACAAACCAAGGAAGTGCAGTAAAATTATGATACGCAATTTCAGATTTCTCTGTCAACTCCATGTAGACCACCTTAATGATATTTTTGTTTTGGTTTACAATCAAGTGAATATATATGAATATATATGGATATAATATATATCAAGGTATAAACTTTCGTACAAGAGTATTAAGTGATCATATTTAAATATGGAAAATAGACGGTCAATAAAAAAAATATGATAAATAGGGAAAAAAAATACGGCCTCACTAATCTTCAAGGGAGTATTAAAAACATTCTAAACAATACTAAAAAATGAAAATAATTTTAGCTGCTGACTATAAAATCATGTAAGTGTTCATAATTTTAATATTTATGGTATAAAATAATAATAAATAACATAATTTTTTAAGATCTTGCATTTTAATATCTTACCACCAAAAAATATGGAGTTCAATATGGTTAAATGAAAAAAATGGAAAAAAATGGAAAATCTTCAAGATTTCACCGTATTTGGTAACTATGATATATAGGTATGTATGTATATCCACCCTATCTAAGGTATAGGTTGGTTTATGGGTGTTGAGGATTACTTCTATTAGGAAATGGCAAGTGGGGGAGTGTTGTGTGTGACTAAGCCCATAATTGATGCAGTAGAAATTTTGGTAGAGAAAGGGATAACAAGCATCCCAAAAAACTTCATTAGGCCACCTCAAGAGTGTTTGGCTCCCACTGCTTATACTCCATGTGACCAAGTGAAAGAGCAAGCTCATGTCAAAGACTTGTAAGGCCTGAATTATTGTGAGGGGAGTACTGAGAGAGAGAAGGTGCTACAGCAATTGGGGAGTGCATTTGAGGAGTGGGGATTCTTATAGATTTTGAACCATGAGATCCCAAAATCTCTCATGGATGCCATGATGAATGTGGGAAAATATTTCTTTGGTCTCAGCATGAAAGATAAACAAGCTTATGTTGTCTTTCCTAGCTTGGTCATGTAGGGATATGGGAGCGAGTATATATAGAGGGAGTGGGCAACTAGATATTGGAGGGACTATATCTATCTTCTACTTCAGCTTCGCTCCATAAGAGATTATGTTTATTGGCCTTCTAATCCTTTTGCTAATCCTTATGATCATTTGGTAGGATTTTGGGGTAATCACCTTCATTGCACCTCTTTTTCTGGATTTTTTCTAGTATGGATGCAATTGAGTTATGTAGATTTTGATATCTTTTTTGTTCTTTGATTACATATAGATAGGTTGTCCACAACTATAGTGAGGAGACCTTGAAATTGACCAAACAATTGTTGGGAGCATTCTCTATGAATTTTTGTCTTCCTCAAATTTATTTGGAAAAATATATTGTGGAGTTCTATCAAAACATGATCATCAATTACTATTGTCCATGCCCACAACTAGAACTCACTTATAGGTTCTATGCACATTCAAACATTGATATGGCCACATTGTTTCTATAAGAAACTAGCTCTAAATCCCTCCAAGTTCAAAATAATGACATGTGGATCCAAGTGATAATAGCTCTTGGAGATTTATTAGTCAATGTAGTGACCAAATAGAGGTAACCACATGTTACAATCATTCAAAATAAGAATTTATATTTATTGTGGGGTGGTAATATTTCTTTTTCAAGTTTAAAAAAGTTCTTATGGATCAAATTCAATTTGCAATTTGGGCAGCCCATTGGTCCACATTTAAAAGTATTGTTAGATCAGTAAAAACACAAACCCACAATCAAATGGTATTATTAAATAGCTAACAACATAATGTATTTTTAATCTATGTAGTAATAATTTTTTACCACAAATCAACAAACTATATATCTAGACCATGTAGCTAACATAAGTATAAGAAATATTCCACATATAAAAAAATATTTGTTAGAATAATTTAAAAGAAAAATTAATATATCTTGTGTTAATATATACATTATAGAATGATTGGGAAGAGCTTATCCATCAGATATGTTTGCAAGCTTAACCAATGAACCAACCAATGGGTTGTTTACCACTTTTTGGGGTGGATTTATCATTGTTTGGTTGATCGATCAACCTTACAAACATATGTGATGTTTAGGCCGAGTGGAATGATTATATTTTTAGTTTAATATTTCAATTAGTTTTTAGGCCTATCACATTCTAAGAAAGGGTTTAAATATGTTTTTGTCTGTGGTATCAGATTATCACTAATGGAAGATACAAGAGTGTACAACATAGAGTTGTGGTGGAGAAAAAGAAACCAAGAATAACAATTCATAATTTTTTGTGATGTTGCTCCAAATGCTATTATTAAACCCCCACCAAAACTTTTAGGGAGGAATATGGAGAATGAGACCACATAAATGAAAAAAGAAGAGGAAAATAATGCCAAGTACTCAAGTATAATTTTTTGGAACCACGAAATTTCTTTCTATACAAATGGTGCAAATAGAAAATATTACGTTCAATCATACATGATACAACCTTAAAGCCTATACCAATCACACAAAGGCCAATTTTAAGACAATTTACCCTCATAATAATATGTGTGAGGCTCCAACACCGCGTGAGCATCTTAATCATGTTTATTATATGCATTCACTCTACACAAAAGTAACATGTTTGTGTTATTTAATATTTGATAAGTGTAATAAATAGGCAAAGATATATGGTAAAAATACCAAGCAATATATTTTATTTGTTAGGCCTAAAATTTAGTAAGGTTGGTTTATAGAGTATGTGGAAAATGAACTATTTTTGTAAAGGTTAATCTTTAATTTCACTTGTGTTTGTGTCTTTAATGAAAATGTTGCTATGCAAATCAAGAAATTTCTACATTAAAATATTTTTAAATTTTTTATATTTTAACTAATATTTTGAATTAGGTAGTGGGGTAGTTTAGAGGGGTGAGCCAAAGGAGAAGTGAGGTTAATTTTTCCATTAAAATAAAATATTTGACCTCTAATTTTTAAAACTAAATAACTTAAAATTACAAAATGAGTGTTTTCATGAAGTTAAATTATAATTTCTTTAAATATGAATTAGGAGATTCTTAACCAAGAACTAATAATAATGTAGAAAACTAGGATTGAGTATACTTTTCAACACAAATGATATTATTTCACCATCTTAATTATTTGAAGAATTGTTGATAAATAAATATAGTTTAACGTTAACACAATTGATAATTGTCATGAAAATAAGATTTGAGTGGAAAATATGATATATTTTCTACTTGATGTATTAAGGTAGAAATGAAAAATATTTTATCTTTCTTACATAATTTAGGGTAGAAATAAAAAGAGGTAAATAAAATTGTAATGGAAAAATAGGTAAGTAAAGTGCATGGAAAAAATAGGGGGTATTTTCATTTTAATAATATAATATAACAAGAGAGGATATTATCAATTGAATAATTAGAGATATTAAGGGTATTCTTTAACAATTTATAACATACTTTTATTAAGTTAATCCTTGGTGATTATATGTAACATAGAAGATATAGAGATAGTTTTGGTATATGATTGGTTAATTTTTATGATATTAGCTTAGTTAAATGAACTTATATTAACTTTTTAAAGTTGAATTTTCATTTTTAGCTTCATTTTTCCTCCTTTTTCTTAATTTTCTTGTATTCCTTCTCCCTCTTCTCCATAGTTTTTGGTTTGCTTTCAAACAATTTCTATTTTTAATAGGATGATGACCATATTTTTACTATGAAAATGGTTACATCTCTATTAAATAATATTCAGTTACATTTTGCCTCTTGTTACCCAAATTTAAATCCCTTATAATTTTTACCTTTTTTTGGTTACATTTTACTATGCATCAACATGTACACCAATAAATCACAATATAAAATTAAATGGTTTATGGATACAAAGTGCACTAATTTATTTAGAAGAATTCACAAAACAATACACACTAAAAATAGATCCATATTTAAATTGTAAGATAAAAAATTTTAGTTAATTCTAAAATTTCCTTACACCAAGAAATAAATAAAATAAAATTAAGATTACATTTTTCATTTTATTTTTTTTAGATTAGATAACTATTTGATTTTTAAGGGGACCAAAAACCCCACAGTACAAAGGGTATCCGCAAAACAATAGGGGCAAGAGGACAACCCACCACAAAAGCCAAGATTCTAAAAAGGAAAAAACGGCTCGACCAAACCCACAATGCCAACAAGGGGCGAGGCATAAGATTCTCCATTCCATAATCACATGTACATAATATTAAATACTAAGACCACTAAGGACAAAAACCCACAGAGTAGTACTAGTCAGCAAAATTTATGCTAACGTTTCCTTTTCTGATTACTCCTACTCCTAGAGCTTAGGCCATGATCATCACCATCCTTGTTCTGCTAAGGGCCATGGGTCTGCTCCATCTTATCACCCTTGTTTCCATATTTTTCCCCCTCCTCAATCAAGTTATTCAGGACCTTCTTCAAACCACTTCTCAGAATCTCCAAATTGGCGATTTGGTCTTAAAGGATCGAAATCATGTTCTCCTACATGATGAATTCAGATTTGATCCCATTAATATGCTTCTCCTACATGGAAGATTGATATGCCACTCCTTCATATCCTCAACTAGGTGTTTGATCAAATTAAGTAGAGTTCCAATGGATATTTCCTCATTAGTAATATTGTTATTTTTGTTAGGGTCTTTACACAGTTCCTCAATAACTTCCTTCCCCTTTAAAGATTCACCTTTTTTCAAGTCTGAAAGGGCTTTCATAGCCATGTCCTCGCTATTATTTTCCTCTGGTTTCTTCTTTCTCTTATGCAACCTACTAACTAGGGTCTCATTATCAAAATCAATGGGTTTAAGGGAATGATTCAGGGTAGGTGCACCCTTCTAAAATAGCAAAATAATCAACCCATGATGGAGAGGATAATCCACTCTCTCCTCTTTATAATCCTTAATCGACACAGACATAGGCCTTAAAAGGAAGAACATGAGACTGATATCCTGGTTACATCTACGTATATTCAAAATAGAAAAATGATGGGTATATATCTTTTTGAACTTTCCTTCAAGAGTGAGATATTTCATAAAAAAATTAGATACATTGGCCTAGCACCTCAGAAAACATGTCCTTTCAATGCCATCATCAAACTGGTGCACCCTCTTGTTTGATCTGAAAAAGAAATAAATTTTGTGGTTACTTCTCTTCTTATCTTTGAACAGTTTCATTCCTTCTGTTGACACTTCAGTGGCTTTAGCAATGTAATATTCAGTGACATGGAGTTCCCACACCCTTGATTTTGAATTTCCCGTGTTCCCAAGCCTTAGCCAAATCTGAATCCAACTCAAGATCACTGCCTTTAGTTATTTTGATGAACTTAGTGAAGCCCCCCTTTTCTCATCAATCTCCAAAGTGTTACATCTTGATTAATGGTTTGGTAGGATGTGGGAACAATCCTTACCCTCTCTCCTCCCATTCTATTCTTTCTTTTTTTGAAATAAAAGATCAGAGTAAAGCACTGTGAAATCTTCCTCTAAATTTTCAAATTAATCCCTACTTCCACTGCCACTTTCATGCAATCATTATTCTTACTTTTGCCATGTTGATCCTTCTGCCATATCTGGTGGCTCATGTGAAAACCTTTACTAACTTATTTCATTATTGATAATATTTATAACATGTCCCCAAGGTACTCCCCCCTTCCATTATTCCCACACATACAAATCATGTTCTTGACTTTCTATTACATTTGCACTATAATTTGATTCCTGATACACATGGCACAGATTCACATTTTCAAAATATTCTATGATATATTGGGCTTCATTAATTATGTTCATGATGGTCCATCCCACCTTACACTTACCTTCTATAGATTTAATGACTAGAAGTGAATCTCCTTCAATAATTATCATTTTTATTCAATCTTTTTGGCTATCCTAATTCCCTTCAGAGAAACCACAACCTCCACATAGTTTCTGGAATTATTTCCCAATGACCATGCAGAGGATATGATACACTTTTCAATATGATCTCTAAATATCCCCCCTCCTCTAGATGATCCCTCTCTTGTTATATCCAATCCATCAAAAATTATTTTAAACTAGTCCATGGGAGAAGGTTTCCATTTCACAGTTTCTCTATCCTTCCCTTTCCTTGTTTGGGTTCCATTCTTCGTTGGGCTGATATTTAATGAATAAAGAATACCAATATCCTCATTATAATATGACTCCTTCCATTTTTGTTTATGAATATCCATTTTTTACTTTAGGCTTTGTTTAATCTTGCTAACCACTTTTGCACAATTTGTTACCTTATTCCTGAAGATTTTGTTGTTTAGTTCATTCCAAATTCTCCATAGTATGTGTGGGAGAATAAATTTCCACTATTTTTTAATAAGTTATTCCTTGTAAGAAACATGCCATTGATCAATAAAGTGTCTAAGACTACTTGGTAGGATCATTTGGATGCTAAAAATACTCAGCATCTCCATCATTACCTAGGAAGTATAAGTACATTCTATAAAAAGGTGGAACACAGACCCATCATTTTCCTTGCATAGATAACATCTATTAGTAATGGTTATACCTCTTTTATGTAAATTATCCACTTTGATTATTTTTTTTATGATGGCTTCCCAAAATAAACTATTAACCTTGGGGATCAAAAATTTGTTCCATATCTTGGAATGGTCCTTGTTCTCTGCCTCATCTTTGAATGCCAAGCCATAACCAGATCTTACTTCATATTCCCCCAAGGTGATTTTACTCCAAATAATATCATCCACTAAAGGCATGTTTGGGATAATTAATCTCCTTAATTTATTATTGAGCTCCTCAAAAGGACCTAGCAGACCATTGTAATCAGGTGGAGGAAGGATAGGGACCCAGCTAACCCCCTTGAGAATTGTAAGTCCAATGGTTTCCGAATTTCACCCCAACATCGTTTAAATATTTAATTTTAACTATAATATTTAATGTTTTATTTTATAATCTACAGTATAATTAAGATTATTTTATATTTTACAATATATATATATATATATATATATATATATATATATTAAAGTTTAATAATTTTAAAAATAAACTTACCATGCAAAGTTAACTTACCATGAAAATCTCAATGTGTGTGTGTGTGTGTGTGTGTGTGTGTGTGTGTGTGTGTGTGTGTGTGTGTGTGCGTGTGTGTGCGTGTGCGTGTGCGTGCGTGTGTGTGTGTGTGTGTGTGTGTGTGTGTGTGTGTGTGTGATTTATTAATTATAATATATGGTTCATTTTTTATGTTATCAAAATTATTTTTATTAATTAAATTATTATTATCACTTTTTAATAACTTCAATATTAATAAAATAATTGATACTATCAAAAGGATGATAGTAAAAGTATTCATTTTTATTTATATTAAAATAATAACAATTTTTTTAATTTTGAAAACTTTTTATAATAATAATAATATTTGATTAAATAGTCATATTATCCAATTTTGCACCCCCTACAAATTAGCTATTGTAAAATATGGACTTGGGCAGCATGATGAAGTCTTACAGGAGAATGTAGAGAAAATGGGGCTAACAAATGCTACCGGACAACAGAGCCAACTATGCTACTGGCCGACCCATACTACCGACCAACACATGTTACCGAACGACATAAGGAAAAATTTTACCAGTTAACATAAGCAAAAATAATACATAACGACATAAGGAAAAATGCTACCAACCGACACAAGGAAAATGCACTTTGCCAACTCTATAATTGATGTTGTCAACTGCCAACATGAACATCAGTTGCAGGATGAGCATTAATGGTAGCAGTATTGGTAGATCAACTACATGTTAGGAAATTAATGCATGGTAGGTGAGGTAAATCCTCTATATATATGTAAACCCCCATCATTTTATGGGGGGAGGGGGGTATGTTATGAAAACGTAGATGAACTTTGTCAAAATTGTTCTAAAATACTATTGTGAGGTGCAGGCCTCATATTTGAGCATTCTGCAAAGGATTCTTGCCTTATTTTTACTTTGTAATGGATTGTGCATCCTTTCGAGCAATAAAATTCATGTTTTGTGGCTTTTTCTGGGCTATCTTGTGTTATATTACATTTATTGCCTTCCACTACATTTGTAGGTATATTATGCATACTTTATTCTTGCAAGACTCAAATTTGTTTTGCTCCACAAAAATGGAGATATGAATGTTGTTTTGGATTGTGGCACTTATCATTGCCCTCTCCTACTTCATTTTCTTCATATTTTAACTCACTTGGAATGTCTCCACCCCTTGTTCTTGGTGTTGTCACCTCCCTTACTTTAGGATTTGGATTTCATGCATCTCTTTCTTTTCCTGGTCCCTCAGAATCATAGATTACTGTTAGGTAGCTAATTTTTCCTTTCTAGGAGTAGTTTTACCATTAGGAATAGGAAGAGGAATCCTACCTTCTCCGGAGGTTCATCTCAGTTTGAGTCCCACAACTTGGAGATAGTTACATGTTCTCTTAAGCCCCAGGTCAATATGATTTAGGACAGGTGCATATTTGAGCTCCAACAGTTTTGGCACGCCTAGTGGGACAAAGGTTTGAAGCACTTTACAACTTCTTCTCATCAAGTTTGATGTGCTCTTCATGAGATTTCAACCTTTAGAGGCATTTCCAAGTATATCTGACGACTCCACTGATTCAAAAACCCCATTATTTAAGTTGCAAACCTTTCCCTTTATTATTCTTTTCATTGTAATCTTTCTAATTCATTCATGACTCTTTAAAGATTTGTTCCATTCTCACATTTTAGTTTCAGTACCCTTCATTTTCAGTAGTGAGATGATATCCCCAAAATAGCCCTTAAAAATTTACCTCTCTTCCTTGGAAATGGAGATCAATATCCCATTGATCACATTCAAGATATAGAAAAACATTGTACCATTTGCAACATCACATAAGAGAACATTTGTTTCATACTTTTGGTGTCATCATTCAAATGAAAAAATATATATATTGGTACAAAAATTTAGCTCCACAATCCATTTCCACATGGAATCAGCAGGGAGAACAACTTCACAACCGGTTCAAGGAGGATGTAGATGTCATTTTCCTCATGGAACATCTTAGCAAAACACAACGGGCTCCAATGGATTTTATCTATTATTTCAGCATCAAATTTACAAGGACTTGCAATATAATTCCTCAAGAATTCAAACCCCCACAAGGTATGACATTCTTGTATTATTTGAGGTCCTTTGATGATGATTTAGCTGTATTAATTAAATCTCTAGGAGGCAGCAGTTTTCCTCAAGCTTTTTCCATTGCATCACAAGATGAGAAGATGCTCATTCAGGACATAAAAATAAAACCCATCTCTATTGCTACAATTCTTCCCTCATCATCTCAATTTTTCCCTCTTCTTGTGTTATAAAAGTAGAAAAATTCCTTTCTTCCTTGTCCTTCATTTGATGTTCCACATGTTTATTATGCCCAAAAAAAATCCCCATATTTTGTGAATCCCCTCCCATCTCCACCAAGGGCACTACCCAACTTCAGTAAACCTTACACTAGTGTTTTTAGGAGTTGTGATATTTCAAATGTTGTCCCTAATTTCTATCTGACCCTTACTAGACCCAATTATCCTATAAGGCTGGAAGAAAAGGATGTCTACTATACTTTTGGAGAGAAGGATAAACCCATGAAATATTCCAAACAACAAGGCTTTATGCAAAATCATGCATCTATTTCGGAGAATACAAATCAACAAAGTAGGGAATATATTTTGGAGGATCATTTGGCTTCTCCAATTCATCAAATCAGGTCTTTTGAGCGTCATATATCCTATCCTAAGTAGGAAACAAATAAACAAACCCTCTTTTATGTCTCTTCTCCAAAAAATTCTACCAAGGAATATAATTCCATATTTGTGGAAGATTGATTTGATTCAAATTGGGAGGATGAGAGGGTTCAAAATGTGAAAAAAGAGGATCTGAACATCAAAATATAGCAGATGTATGTGAAGGACCATCATATTAGAAATGGAAATGAGGAGAAAGTGTTTTTCAACACTATTGGCATCCAAGGCCTTGAGGAAGAATGTTTTGAAAGTGAGCAAGGTACTTTAATGGAATGCAATGATCCTCATTACTTTGCATGTTTAGATCTTACTGCACTTTTAATGGAAGGGCATCGATATTTTAAGGAAGATGAGTTTGAGATCTCTAACTTATTGTTTTAAGAAACATAACATGAGAGTACAAGGGTGGAAACAAAGTTGTTTGTAGAAGAAGCAATATCAGTTCCACACAAGCTTGTAGATATCCACCATGAAGAGGAAAGAGTCTCAACTAGATCCATTAATGGATTCATTTGCAAATAAGATGGGAAAACCAAAAGGATCGGTCCTTGTCCAATCAGATATATAGCTAGCTTGGATCCAAAGATAGATTTACAACTATTTATGTTCACTTCAGAGCATGAGGATGAGCTTCAATGTGTCCAAGGTCAGCTTTAACACCTCCAAACAAATGCAAAGAAACTAAAGGAGGTATTTTATTTATTTATAGTTGATACTTTGAATAAAAGGGTGGAAAACCATATGCAATATAGTTTTTCACTTTTATTAAAGACCATGGTCATTTCCAAATTAGTCACATGGTTCTAGTTTGTGAGGAAATGTGGCTACTTATCCCTGCTTGTTGTAGGATTTTTTAAAATTTCCTTTACCTCTAGTTAGAGTAAGGTAAGATAGGTTTGTGTTCAATAGAATAAGTGTTTCTCCAAACTCCACATGATTTCATTTGGAACATGTATGATTTTCATGTCAATACATAGTTTTTACAGGATTTTGTTGTTATTCATAGTTCATTTCAGGGCCAAATTAGATAAGATGGTAAATTTCCAAGTTTTATTCAAATCCCACAAGATCAATTCAATCCATTTCAGAAAGCATTTTTCATTGGGAAGAAATTTGTTTAGGAAAATTCTAAGTACATGCACCTCATTGCCAAATTATCATGTGGTCCAGAACTCTGTAGTGTTTTATCCTTTTCCAGAGAATTGGCTCACATTTTCTTCAAAACTTGGCAAAAATTAAATTTGAGACAACTTCATATGCTTATTATTTGTCTCAACAGATAAGTTGTATAGTAAAATAGATGAATTTTCATATTTAGAACAATTTTTCACTCACACGAAACCTTCATTTAGAAAATTCTTATCATGTCAATGGTTGGTTCAAGCTTCAGGTCAACTCTAGGTTCATGTAGTGATTCAAGTGGATTCAAGAGTTTCAGGTTTTAGATCAGTTTCAAATTATTAGGCTGAATCCATGCCCAATGTATGCTTCAAGGCCATTGATCTTTCAATCTAGCAGGAAAAGCACCCCATGAGTTGCCAAATTGTTATCCAATTTTACACCCTTACAAATGGGCTAACTTGTAAAATTCATACTTAGGCAACATGATGAAGTATTGAGGGAGAATATGGAGAAAAAAAGGCTGATAAATGTTACCAACTGACATATTCTACTGGATAACACATACTAATGGCCGATAAATGCTACGGGATGACACATGCTACTAGTCGATAGGGCCGACATATGTTACTGGTCAACACATGTTACCAAACAACATGGGAGACATATGATACCAAATGACACATGTTATTGGCCAACATAAGGAAAAATGCTACCAGCTAAGACAAGGAAAATGTAGTCGACTGACTCTAGAATTGATGTTGTCGACCACCAATAGGAACATCAGCTACGAGCTGAGCATTAATGGTTACAGTATTGATATCTCAACTACCTGTTAGGAAATTAATGCATGGTATCTGAGGAAAATTCTCTATATATATGTAAAAACCTCTCATTTTTTTAGGGGGATGTTTTGAAAATGTAGAAGATCTCTATCAAGATTGTTCTAGAATACTCTTGTGAGTTGTAATCCTCATATTTGAGCATTCTGGAAAGGATTATTTCCTTGTTTCTAATTTGTAATGGATTGTACATCCTTTTGACAAATTAAATTCATGTTTTTTGTATTTGTATGCCCTAGCTTGTGTTATATTTAATTTATTACCTTCCACTACATTTGTAGGTATATTGTGCATACTTTGTTCTTACAGGACTCAAATTTGATGTGTTCCACAAAAATGGAATTTTGAATGTTGTTATGGACTGTGGAAATTTTGAGTTCTCTCTCTTACTTTATTTTCTTCATATTTTCACTCACTTGAAATTTCATCACCCCCTGTTCTTGGTACTATCACCTCCCTTAGTTTAGGATTTAAATTTCATGCATCTCTCTCTTTTACTAGTCCCTTGGAGTCGTAGGTTAGTAGTAGGCAATTGATTTTTCCTTTCTTGGAGTATTTTTAGCATTAGGAATTGGTAGATGAAGTCGGAATTTTCCAGAGGTCTGTCTTAGTTCAATTCCCACAACTTGTAGATAGTCCTATGTTGTCTCAAGCCCCAAGTTAATCTAATTTGGGATGGGTGCATATTTGAGCTTGAACAAGCCCATCAAAGGTATTACAATTAAAAATATTAAAAACATGAAAACGATAAGAATTGAATTAATTATATTATATGAATTTTATTATTTATTTAATTTAATGAATGAAGGAAAAATCCCTCCTGATAAATACTTTAAGATTAAAGACCTAATAATTGATATTATAGGCTTGAAACAACCATCATTCATAGTATAAGAAACAAGAATCCAAATACTACATAGTCATTGAATGGGGTGTGGTCCAAAATTGTGTATGATGGAGCAAAAAGTGTTTCCATCTATCAAAGTTACACTTCCAAGAAAGACAAATAAATAAGGAATGATGCCAAAAGTATGTTTGAGATAAATTAAGAGATAACTGTTATATGTGAAATTAAGGAATTATCAACCACCTAGATTTTGATGAAGAAAATTTTAAAAAGGCACATAAATGAAATCTTATAAGAACACCATTATTTTATAGATGATGACCTATTAAACTTTGAAAATATTGCAAGTAATGATTTAAATCTGTCAGTTTATAGAACCCTTCTTACTAACTACATTATAATCGAGGAGAAAGCCCAATGCTGCTTAGGGTTAGTACAACTAGCCTACAAGTGCTTATACATCAAATTTTTCCCATTTGAGTAGATCCCATTAGAAATTATTTATGATTGATTTGAGATAGCCTTTGACACTTTCATGAGCTGCTAAAAATGACAATAGATAACAAAGAATATCTTGGAGGAGAACTTGGATGCATTCAATTTTCTAATGTCAATACAACCATTTACCAAGTTCCAAGGTGCAAGCTTGTTTCAGAAATTAAAGATGAGATATTTCTAGTATTATTTTTTAGCCCTCCCATTAAAGAGAGAAGTTACAAAATACTTACAAGGAATGGAAGTGAGTTTGAAAAAAATCATTCTTGGAATACAAAATTAGTTTTTGGCATTGGTATTGAGGAAGAAAAGCTCACCTCTTTGCAAAATCAAGGCTCTACCAAAGCTTCTTGCTAAAAGTCCAAAATTATTTTAAACATTTTTATGGATCATAATTCTTAGCCATACTTGCTATAATTTTATCACAAGTTAAGTGTCACACCATAAGTTGAGAAGGGTATCCTTTTTATGATCGAATTTTGAATCTGCATGGATTATATGCACATAATTATTAGGCTCAGCAATCAAGGAATAAAGGGTTATCTTAACCTTATCCCTTATTGTTTTGTATCCCCATGGATTTGTACTTTGGTTAATGGCTAGGCAACACCTTTGACACCATCATACAGATTATTGGACAACTCATTTGATAAAGGGGGTTTCCATTGTCATTATCTAATATGTTATGAAGTACGGTGAAATATGATATAATATATTGAGAAGGGTCTCCTTTTTATTGTATAATAAAAATTTGGGAGAAAAAAACTAATTAGATAAGTGTATGTGCGTACATCATGAGCTAATGTTTATATCATGAGATTTGACCCTATCACTCGACTTTTGATATTCTTTAGAAAATAATTTAAACTTATTGTAAATCACACAACGCATAAATCATAGCGGCGATTATACAAGTTCCCTAGGAATTAAAGACTCATATGGTGTTCAGAAAATTGGAATAGAAGAAATCAAAGATAGATTTACAACTTTAGGGGAAATGTGAGAATTCATACTTGACGGTTTTATTAGAGGAATTTTAGAATCTTATTGATATATCGATATTGAGAAAGATTGAAAAGGATTTTTTTAGAGTTTAGAGGAATCAAAGTTTGAGGAAAAGTAATAGAAGTGTTTTAAACATTTGAAAACATAATATTTTGGGAAGAAAGAACAATATAAGAAATCGAAACATGAGTAGGTTAAGGATGAAATTATAGATAGACCTCATATGAATGGATATTTTTGACAGAAACATATTTCAACATTTTGATAATTAGAAGTATCTCATAGTGGTTATATGAGCCATAATTTTATGAATATGGTCAATTCTTTCATCCTTGTGTTGTTATTATTATTCAACACAATCATAATCACAATATTATTCATTTTCCTTCTAATAAACATCTTGAGAGGATCTAACATTCACATCATTACAATTGTTGATGTTCAAAGAAGAAACATTGATCTCTATATGACAACATGTATATAAATACACAATATGGACCCTATGGCTTTATGTTAGGTTTCATGTTCTATAAAGAAATAAAATAAATTGTGTGTCTTGTAATATCTATATTTAAATCGCCGATGGGGTCTGGGAGAAGTGGGTGGTAAATTCACATGGTTGTTTGCTTTCCATTCATGTTTAAATCCCCCTGAGGCATTTAATCCTCCTGAGAGGTGGTTTTTCACTAGATGCAGCATCAATGCTCATTGCTAAAAACATTGGCAGTTTGTTTCTCATTGCTGATGCTAGTGGCTGTGGTGATAATGGTGGCCTGCTCCTCTCATTGCTAACGGTTTGGTGTTCTCCTCTCGCTGCTAACATTGGTTTGTTGCTCTCTGTGGTCATACTATTAATTAGGCCCCCCCTGTAGTAAGGCTCATGCTCCCCTTTTTAATGGAACGTCCAGTTGGTCCCCTCACGTTTCTTCCAACCCCAGCAATCAAGGGGAATAAAGGGGTTCCTTAATACCCTGTATCCCGTATTTTTTTTGGTTCCCCGGGATTTGTGTACTTTTTGGTTAATGGCTAGGCAACACCTTTGACCACCATCATACGATTATTGGACACTCCATTTTGGATAAAGGGGGTTGTTCCATTGTCTTATTAATCTATATGTTAGGAAGTACGGTGAATATGAGATAATATTTGAGAAGGGTCCCCTCCTTTTTTATTGTAAAAAAATGTGGGAAAAAAACTATTCGAGAAGTGTAAATTTGCGGCATCATGAGCTAATGTTTTTATTCATGAAATTTGACCCCCTAATCACTCGACTTTTGATATTCTTTAGAAAATAATTTAAACTTTAATTGTAACGCACACAACGCATAATCAGATAGCGGGGCGATTATACAAAGTCTCCCCTAACAAAAAAACAAAAAGTAAATTAAAGACTCATATGGTGTTTTCATAAAAATTGGAATATAGACAAAGATATATTTACAACTTTAGGGGAATGTGAGAATTCATACTGCCGGGTTTTATTCAGAAGAGTTTTAGAATCTTATTGATATATCGATATTGAGAAAGATTGAAAAGGATTTTTTTAGAGTTTAGAGGAATCAAAGTTTGAGGAAAAGTAATAGAAGTGTTTTAAACATTGAAAACATAATATTTTGGGAAGAAAAGAACAATATAAGAAATCGAAACATGAGTAGGTTAAGGATGAAATTATAGATAGACCTCATATGAATGGATATTTTTGACAGAAACATATTTCAACATTTGATAATTAGAAGTATCTCATAGTGGTTATATGAGCCATAATTTTATGAATATGGTCAATTCTTTCATCCTTGTGTTGTTATTATTATTCAACACAATCATAATCACAATATTATTCATTTTCCTTCTAATAAACATCTTGAGAGGATCTAACATTCACATCATTACAATTGTTGATGTTCAAAGAAGAAACATTGATCTCTATATGACAACATGTATATAAATACACAATATGGACCCTATGGTTTATGTTAGGGTTTTCTCATGTTCTATAAAGAAATAAATAAATTGTGTGTAATATCTATATTAAAATCGCCGATGGGGTGGGAGTGGTGTGGTAAATTCACATGGTTGTTTGCTTTCCCATTCATGTTTAAATCCCCCTGAGGCATAATCCTCCTTAGAGGTGGTTTTTCACTAGATGCAGCATCTCTGCTCATGCTAACATTGGCAGTTGTTTCTCTCATTGCTGATGCTAGTGGCTGGTGATACTGGTGGCTGCTCCTCTCATTGCTAACGTTGGTTGTTTCTCCTCTCGCTGCTAACATTGGTTGTTGCTCCTCTTGTTGTCATCACTAGTATTTGTTCCACTCACTGTGGTCATCATCTCTAGTCATTGCATCTTCATTATGGCTTTATGGCTTCTTCAATTTGGTTCCTAATGGTGATCCCCTTCATTGTAACCTAGGTTGTGGATCCTCTAAAAAAATCCTTAATTATACAAGGATGTGGGTCCTTTCAACACCCTTGTTTACCCTAATTCAAAAAATATATATATTCAAATTAATATTTCTCTAGTTCATATAATATGTACATTTATTTGGTCATATTGGATCAAATTAATTTGTCTTAGAATTTCATCAAAATTATCCCCATTATCGTGATCATCATAATCATGATCATTATGAATATACATGACATTCAATGAACACTTTGTGCATCTAAATAGTTTGTGACATCCTAAAAAGAACATCTAACTGGCGAGTCATTATAAACACACTATGAATATGAATATTTGTTAATAAAAAAGCTAGGGGTAAGACGTTTGAACAAATGAAATAGAAGAAGCCCTAGAACAATGATATTTATAATTAATATGCAAGACAATGCAAGCTCACTAAGATATTTTGTGGGAAATTAATTTTACATCAAACTGTTATACACATACCCATAAACATGAAATTCAAACTAATAATAACTAAAATACTAAAATAATACTTTATTTCTAAACCATTTCTAGTGAAAGCATTTACTAGATGGTGTTTAATAAGGATATTTGATTTTGTGTGAATTTGGAAAAAATTGTCATGAGAAACAAAAAATCAACATTTTAAAGAAAGACAAAGAGAACCAAGAAAAATCACACCAAATGGAGTCCATGTTGACTTTCAAGATGCACTTTTGGTATTTTGTGCAATTTTTTACTCTTCAGGGATCGTTAATCCACTCTTCTAGGACCATCGTAGTTGGTGTCAAAAATATATCCTACACATTCAAAGGGTAACCATGCACAACGAAAACATGCGGAAATTTTTTGAGAAGAAATTGGTTTACCACTTGTTGTTGACAAATCAGCACACCCCTGGTGCCAACTCAAGGTTCTGAATTGAGTTTAGGCTCCAGGTGATTGCACAACATGGAAACTCTCTTCCAAGTGTGGGAGGGACTTGTGAAAAAAGAGAGGGAATCTCTAGATAGAGAGTGGTTCCTCAACACTCCTCTGATTTAGATCTATATTTTGCACAACTACAGAGGTTCAGATCGTAATCCCTCTTATAGGGACCATCTAGGAATGATTACATTCTTGGTAATTGTTGCATACAATTTTTTATTTGGAAACGAGCTACTATTCGTAGGCTAGGCCACTGAAAACTTCTATGCATTTTTAAATTCCTCATAGATATCTAAGACATCATTTTCTTCCTTTAAACCCTAATAAGGTAGTTAGTTACACAAAATGAATTGTTGTTGCAAATCAGCAGCACCCCTGGATGCAAATCAAGGTTCTGAATTGATGTTTTAGGCATCCAGTGTGATTGCACAACATGGAAACCTCTCTCCAAGTGTGGGACTTGTGAAAATGAGAGAGGAATCTCCAGATTAGAGGCTGGTTCCTCAAACTCCTCTGATTTAGATCTATATTTTGCACAACTACAGAGGTTCAGATCCTAATCCTACTCTAAATTGCAAGGAGACAGGGATAAAAATGCAAAAATGAAACTAAACTAAAGATGGTGATGCACCAAAAGGAGTGGTGAAACATTTTTTGCCATGTAAATAGACACAAATTCATGAAATGCAACAAGGGAAAACATACACAAGCTGATAGATGTAATTAGAGGTCTTAAAATGAAGTAAAACAATACAAACAGAGGACTGAAAGCATTCACAGAGTTTGCACTGTCAATTCCATGTAAAAATCTCTTGCATTCCACCCTCAAAGAGGTATAAACCTGCTACAATACTTGAAAAAGGTCTGATTCTTACAACTATCACTTGCTGGAGGTGAAAGAAGAAGTTTTCTATGCCAAAAAGTGTTCAACCATGAAGAAATGAGCCAAATCTGGCTTTTACAGTACATGGGTCGAGCCCAGGAGAGAGAAAACATAAAAAAACATGGGAGCCCATTCCTCATTGATGGAAAATGCATTAAAACAGCATGGAGGACCTTACAAACCCATACCCTATCATTTTTGACCATATTGGAGAAGAATGCGACCCATTCTGTATTAAATTTGGTTGTTGAAATGTCATTTCTGGCCATGGACACGTACCAGAACCATTTTTGAATTTTCTCTCTCCAAACTGAACCAAAATTAGAAATTGACCATGGAATCATGTAGAGAATTTTAACATCTTTCCAATGATATAAAGAACGTGAAAATCTGAGCTCTGGATCAAAAGATATGATCGTTTGAAGATTTAGGGCAAAAACGGCCCAAAAACGGATCGGCGGGAAAAAATTTCAAATTTTACCTTTTTTTTGTCTTTGGAAAAAATTTCAAAAATTCCCCGCATGCTCTGCTGGTCGGATGCCACGTGGCAAGCTCTGATTCACTCTGGAATTCTCTCTCCTTCTCTTTTCCGCGGGTTTTCCTTTGAAAATCGACCTTTTTATACTCTTTTGGAAAAAAATTCATATTTGCCTCCGACCCCCGAACTCCTCTGCCACGTGGCAGCTTCCTATTGGCTGCGGGCCTCAAATGGGAAAATTTTCCACAAAAACTCCGCCGAGCCATAACTTGAAAAATATAAGGAGTTAGGAGGCAAACTTTACCTTTCTGGAAAGCTGAGAGAGAGCTCTATCTGATGGTGCCATTTCCAGAAAGCCTTGAGTGCCTGAAAATCAAAAAATGTAGACTGAGGCACAAGAGAGGCAAGAACACAAGGAGTTAGCCACAAAAATGAGCTGGGGCACCATTTTGGATAACAATTTTGGTGACTCAGAGGGGTCATCTGCCTGCTAGATGAAAATACCAGTTGCCTGAAGCAGTCCATTGGGCATGGAGTCATCAAATATTCTGTTTAGAACCTCAACTGACTTAGAATGTGCAAGGAGGAAGATGGAATATCACATGATGGAAGCAAGGACTGCAAAACATCTCCAGGGACAGCAAGCTGTGCCAAAGCACTTAGGGAAAGCAAAACTAACCTACAGCAAAACAATGTGCAAAGCACTTGGAGGAATGAAAATCTAATCTAATATTTACAAGGTGGTAAATTTCCCTCTAGAAGCAACGCTTGAGATAGATTCCATTGACTGGAATCTGCAGTTCTTCACCATCCAATGAGGCCAATTGGAAAGCATTGTTGTTCTTGCACTTCGTGACCATGTATGGGCCACTCCAAATGGCATCAAATTTTGAATGCCTTCCCGGTTTTGCTCTATCCACATCCCATTTCAACACTAGATCTCCAACCTGAAAAGATCTATCCTTGGCCTTCCTATCAAAGGTCTTTTTGATCAAAGCTTGATCCTTTTCCATTGCTTGGGATGCCTGATTTCTGACCTCCTGCAGCTCCATCAACTCTGCATATCTCACCTCCATGGGCTCAAACTCTAGCAACTCTAATTGCTTCATGAGTTCCAATGTTGGCAACTCAAGTGACATGGGCAAGATTGCCTCTCTTCCATAAACAAGCTTGAATGGAGAGTTACCTGTGGATCTCTTGGGAGTTATCCTATCAGCCCATAAGGCTGATTTCAGTTTGGTATGCCAAGACCTCTGATTCTCATCAAGAGTCCTCCTAATGATCCTCAACAAGTTCTTGTTTGTAGACTCGGCCTGGCCATTACCTTGAGGGTAATAGTTTGATGAAGTGCTTAGGTAGATCCCGTTCTTGACAGCCCACTCAGTCACCTTGGATCCAATGAATGCCAATGCATTATCTGAGATTATTGTAGCAGGTATACCAAATCTGGTTGCTATCCCCTCATAAAAGTCTAAGATGCTGGACTCATTTGCTTCTTTGAGTGCTACTGCTTCAGTCCACTTGGTGAAGTAGTCCGTGGCTGTCAAAATCCATTTGTGCCCTTGACTTGAATTAGGATTAATGACTCCAATGAAGTCCAAACCCCATTGCATGAATGGCTGGTCAACTGAGATTGGATGCAATGGAAGGGCAGCAAGTCTCTCTTTTCCTGTGAAGAATGCACAATTCTTACACCTCTTAATCCATGCATAGCAATCACTGAAAATTTTAGGCCAATAATAACCAGCCTTCATGATTTTTAGAGCTGTCACTCTTGGTGCAAAATGACCACCAGCTGATCCACCATGGAACTCTTCCAACACCCTATGAATCTGATTTGTGCTAATGCATCTCAGCAGCACTCCATTCACATCTTTCTTGAACAAAACTCCATCAACAATGGCATATGGGATAGCCTGCAATCTGAAGTGTCTTCTTTGGGTCTTGTTCATCTCCGGAGGGCATAGGCCTGTGCTTAGGAAGTGCATTATACCTTGGGTCCAGCAAGGAGTGGGGGCAGCATTGTTTTCTTCTTGAGTGCCACATGGCTCATGGCTGTCTTGAACTGTCAAAACAGCCTCTCCTTCATTGCATACTTCTTTTTGCTTCCCCAAAACCAGCTGCTCACACAATCCTTTTCCTCTTACCAGCTTGGTGATTTTGATCTCAATGTCATACTCCATGACACGGGTGATCCAACCTGCCCTTTTCTCGTTCAAATCTTTGTTGAGGAGGAAGTCCTTAACCCCAGCATGTGAGACCAGCAACTGGACCTTGTTGTTTGAGACTAAATGCTTGAATTTCTTCAAGCTTCTGATTACTACCAGCACATGCTTCTCAATAAAAGAGTACTTCACCTCATAGTCATCTAGGCTCTGGCTGAAGAAGGTAATTGGCTGCTCATCATTATCCTTGTTCTGCTGTACCAAAATGGCAGAAATAGTGTCATTACCTCCAAATGCATAGAGGATGAAATCCTTGGAGAAGTCCGGGTTGATGAGAGTTGGTGCTTGAGAAATGGCTTCTTTGATTGCTTCAAAACTCTCCTTGCCTTCTGCTGTCCACTTGAAAGCCATGCTCTTCTTTAACATTTTGGTGATGGGCTTGACAAGGGCTGCAAAATCTGGGACAAACCTCCGAACAAAGTTTATCCTCCCCAAGAAACTCTGAAGGGCTTTCTTGTGGCTTGGCAATGGTAGTGCTCTTATGGCTTCGACTCTCTCTGGATCAATTGCTAATCCTTCTTTGGAGACAATATGGCCAAGGAGCTTTCCTTCATGTGCAAGAAAGATACACTTCTTAGGATTCAAAGACACTCCAAATTTCCTACACCTCGTGAAAACTTGTCTCAAATGAGAGAGGTGGTCTGCTGCATTTTTGGAAAAAACAGTGATATCATCAAGGTAAATCAGCACCACGTTGTTAATCAAACCTTTGAACGCCATGTCCATTGCTCTTTGGAAGGTAGCACCAGCGTTGGACAGCCCAAATGGCATCTTCCTGTATGCAAAAGTCCCCCATTTGGTTGTGAAGGCTGTCTTGAACTGGTCTTCTTCCTTCACCATAATCTGATTGTAGCCGGAGTAGCCATCAAGTAGTGAAAACCTCTCGGAGCCAGCCACAACTTGCAAGATTTGCTCCATGGAAGGGAGTGGGTAATGGTCCTTGAGAGATGCTCTATTTAAGTCTCTGAAATCAACACACAATCTGATCTCTCCACTCTTCTTTCTGACTGGAACCAAGTTGGCAACCCAACTAGAATGCTTGATTGGGAATATGATTCTTGACTCAATCAGCTTGTCCAATTCTTTCCTCATGAGAGGCTCCATGTGTGGATTGACTGGTCTTTGTTTCTACCTGACAGGCTTAGTATTTGGATCCAATTCAATGGTATGCTGAGCTAAGTTGGGATTGAAACCTTTCAAATCTTCATAGCTCCATGCAAACACATCAGGGAACTCTTGACACAGCTGTACGAACTCATACCTTTCTTGATCAGTTGTCATCTTTCCAATTTGCAATGGTTTGTTCTCTTCTACCAAGATGGATACTGAATCCTCTCTCTTGACCTGAATGTTTGCTTTCTCCTTTCTAAACTGATCATTGGGATTAAAAATGGACTCCAAAGTGATAAGTCCCTTGGGCAGCTTGTTAGTTCTCAGCTGTACCACTTGGTCACCATACTGCTGTTCCAATTTTTCTTGATTCTTAGCTGAGAACTCGGCTTCTTCTTGCAAGAAATGGATGATTTGCTGGTCATTCTCAAACACTTGCCAACTGACATTGTTATCTGGCACTGAAGGCCTCACAATCACGTGGATGTTTGGTTGTACCTTGTCTTGTTGAATGCTTTCCACAATGTCAAAGGCTGCCCCTACTGCTGCAAGCCTGTCAGCAGCTTGATTCTCTTTCCTAGGAATGGATTTGATGCCAAAACCCTCAAAATCTTCCATGAGGTCCCACACCCTGTTCTTGTAGCACCTGAGTAGATCATTCTTGGCAGCATGCTGTCCCTTGACCTGATTTACAATCAATTCACTGTCACCAAAGACTTGCAAGTTCTTTATTTTCTTCTTGATTGCCCAATGCATCCCTTGCACTAAGGCTTCATATTCAGCAGTGTTATTGGAGCATGCAAACTGAAATCTAAAAGCTGAATAGTACCTTACTCCTTGAGGTGAAACAAGCATGGCTCCACCTCCTGCACCTTGTCTACTTCTTGATCCATCAAAAAACAGCTGCCATACCTCATTGTCATCCTTGTGGTTTGGCTTGGTGATGTTAGGAATAGGCTGATTTTCTTCATGTATACAATAGACCCCTAGCTCAGATTCTTCTACTTCTTGATAAGGATCAAAAGCATGTACCTTGTTTTCCCATTCATCAAGAGTTAGATCTGGGATGCTCCCAACCTTGGTGTCAGCTTCATCGGTGCTTGGGTGGTCTTCTTGATCAAATGCTGAACAATTGGCGTTGATCTGACTTGGAGTGTAAGGCTCAATGTGGAAGTTTGCAATAGGTTCAGACCTGATTGTAGCCTTAGTTCCATACCTCATTCTGAACAGCATGTGTGACCAATCAGTAGACAAATATCCCCCAATCTTGGCTGTGAAGTCCCTTGACAAGCATAGGGCAAAGAGTGGTGGAAGGTCTATGACTGATACATCTTGTAAAACAACAACATTTGGACATGCATGCAAGGTAAGACTCAAGTTTCTAATCACCCCAACTGTTGTTACTGCTGTCCCATCCAGCTGCACTACCCCTTTGGATATGGTTTCATACTGGAGCCCTAGCTGATCAGCTATTTGTTTAGGCATCACTGAGCTACTTGCCCCGGAATCTATCATGCAATTGTGCACTAACTGATTTCCAATGATTAATGAAACATAGAAAGGAGGGGGCTTCAACATTTTACCTTGCTTGTCCTCCATGATTTCCCTCAGGCTGGGCAGCATTTGTGAGCACTTTCTCTTGCATCTGAACTTGCTGATTCGAAGTTGGCCAGTCCTTCATGGCAGCTTGTAACAAGTCTCTTTGGCCTGGGATAGATAGGGATTCCCACATTGATATATTAACATTTGTCTTCTTCATCTGATCAATGATACTGAATGGTGATGAAGGATCTCTTTGCTGTCCCTTTGCTTGTACATTCACTCCTTGCACGTGGGCAGCAATAACTGGTATTTGAGTTGGTCTAGGAGCTGTTCTTGGCTGCCCTTGTGCATTTGAAATTGGATTTTGCTTGCCAACCATTTGTGGAGCCATGGAAGGTTGTGGATTGGTTGGAGCTAATGGCTGTTCTTCACCCAAATTCCTTCTTTTTGACCTTGTGTTGGCTGCAACACCTTGAGAAACTGCCTGATTCATGCCACAAAAATCCTCTGCTTGCCAATTTACCAACGTGGTGTCATTTGGGGCTGATTGCTGTTGGAATGTTTCTTGTTGTTGGTTGTTTCCTTGACTGCCCTCACCCTCCACACCAGTAGTTGTCACCATTAATGCTTGATTCAAAGCACCATTGAAGCACATGGATTGGTTATGAGGTTCATTGCATGGAAAACACCAGTCATACTCCTGAGCAATGTTGTTTTGTGTTGGCACCAATGCCTTAGAGGCAGATATGGCATTTGGATTGTAGGGCTGAAATGGTCTATTGGCAGGAGGCCTTGTTTGATTCATATTTGCAGCTGGATTAGGAGGTCTTTGTGGTTGGTATGGCTGCCTGTTGGGCTGAGCTTGGGGCTGGTAAGAAGGTCTAAAACCTTGGGCTTGTTGCCTCTTGAGAGTAACCAGCTCATTGCCTAGGTTTTGCAATTGCTTCATGACTTCTTGAAGCTCATTTGGGGCACTTGGAGATGAAGTAGAAGCTTCATTTGAACTCTGATTTCTAGGAGTGGGAGAAGGAGCCAAATTAGGTGCTTGATTGGTATTTGGACTCTCTAAACTTGGAAACAATGGCATGGGAGGTCTAGGGGCTAGTTTGCCAGCTTGGATCAAACAATTTTCAGCCCTAATGGCAATGCTATAAGCCATAGGGATAGTTATGCCTCCCATGGACTGAATCAACATAGAAATATCAGAATTTAGAGCTTTGAGATAGTAGAGAAAAGCACCTTCTGCTGTTGGTCTGACTGCCACTGGAATTCTCTCCCAAGTCTTTTGAAATCTGAAGTTGAAATCAGTCAGCTGTTCATTGGGAGCTCTCTTGATGGTTGTCAGCTGCTCCAAAAGAGACAAGTTGTCTCCCTTCTCTCCAAATTGCTCATGAAGTGCTATACATAGCTGATTCCAATTTGTGATAGAACCAGCTCCAAGGCTTCTAAACCATTGCAATGCTTTCCCCTTGAATGAAGATGCCAGCAATTTGACAGCCACTTGCATCTCATTGATTTCATGAATTGCACAAAGATTGGCAATGTCTTTAACATGATCACCTGGAGTAGTCTGATTTTCTCCAGTGAAGTAGGGAATGTTCTTCAAGGCTGCAATTGGAATTGGATGTTGTGCATTGAGGGCAAGTGGGCTGCTGCCTGTGAAGTTGACATAGGGGTTGTTTTGTGCCATTCTAATTGGTCTTAAAACCCTTGTTGACTGAATGAAAGGCCTACCAGGTGGAGGAGTTGAGAGAGTTCTGTTTGGTGGAGATGGAGACCTTTGAATCCTTCTCCCACTTTGCCTTACTCTTGGAGATAACTGCAGATATTCAAACAACACCTCTTCTTCTCCAGCTCTTGACCTTGTAGTGATTCTTCTCATGAGTTTTCAGGCCTGCACTGCTGAAACCAGTTGATTCTTCCCCTTGGAGTCGCCAGATATGCAAATTATAGCTCTTTTCAAGCAAGAAAATTGTAGCAGATGCACATCAACTTTGCTGCAATAAAAATGAGACCTCTAAGGTCCCACCGGGCGTGCCAAAACTGTTGTTGCAAATCAGCAGCACCCCTGGATGCAAATCAAGGTTCTGAATTGATGTTTTAGGCATCCAGTGTGATTGCACAACATGGAAACCTCTCTCCAAGTGTGGGACTTGTGAAAATGAGAGAGGAATCTCCAGATTAGAGGCTGGTTCCTCAAACTCCTCTGATTTAGATCTATATTTTGCACAACTACAGAGGTTCAGATCCTAATCCTACTCTAAATTGCAAGGAGACAGGGATAAAAATGCAAAAATGAAACTAAACTAAAGATGGTGATGCACCAAAAGGAGTGGTGAAACATTTTTTGCCATGTAAATAGACACAAATTCATGAAATGCAACAAGGGAAAACATACACAAGCTGATAGATGTAATTAGAGGTCTTAAAATGAAGTAAAACAATACAAACAGAGGACTGAAAGCATTCACAGAGTTTGCACTGTCAATTCCATGTAAAAATCTCTTGCATTCCACCATCAAAGAGGTATAAACCTGCTACAAACTTGAAAAAGGTCTGATTCTTACAACTATCACTTGCTGGAGGTGAAAGAAGAAGTTTGCAATGCCAAAAAGTGTTCAACCATGAAGAAATGAGCCAAATCTGGCTTTTACAGTACATGGGTCGAGCCCAGGAGAGAGAAAATGTGAAAAATGTGGGAGCCATTCCTCATTGATGGAAAATGCATTAAAACAGCATGGAGGACCTTACAAACCCATACCCTGTCATTTTTGACCATATTGGAGAAGAATGCGACCCATTCTGTATTAAATTTGGTTGTTGAAATGTCATTTCTGGCCATGGACACGTACCAGAACCGTTTTTGAATTTTCTCTCTCCAAACTGAACCAAAATTAGAAATTGACCATGGAATCATGTAGAGAATTTTAACAACTTTCCAATGATATAAAGAACGTGAAAATCCAAGCTCTGGATCAAAAGATATGATTGTTTGAAGATTTAGGGCAAAAACGGCCCAAAAACGGATCGGCGGGAAAAAATTTCAAATTTTACCTTTTTTTTGTCTTTGGAAAAATTTTCAAAAATTCCCCATGCTCCCGCTGGTTGGATGCCACGTGGCAAGCTCTGATTCACTCTGGAATTCTCTCTCCTTCTCTTTTCCGCGGGTTTTCCTTTGAAAATCGACCTTTTTATACTCTTTTGGAAAAAAATTCATATTTGCCTCCGACCCCCGAACTCCTCTGCCACGTGGCAGCTTCCTATTGGCTGCGGGCCTCAAATGGGAAAATTTTCCACAAAAACTCCGCCGAGCCATAACTTGAAAAATATAAGGAGTTAGGAGGCAAACTTTACCTTTCTGGAAAGCTGAGAGAGAGCTCTATCTGATGGTGCCATTTCCAGAAAGCCTTGAGTGCCTAAAAATCAAAAAATGTAGACTGAGGCACAAGAGAGGCAAGAACACAAGGAGTTAGCCACAAAAACGAGCTGGGGCACCATTTTGGATAACAGGAAATGTCAGGGCATTACATCATCCTCCCATTATAAGAGAATCTTCCTCAATGTGAAATAATTCTAAGTGTAGTAAGAAGGATAAAAACACTAGGGAACTCAACAAATCCATCTATGAAAGATGCTCTCTCGTTTAAAATTCAATCACCTTAAAGTTAAGCATATTTTAAAATTTTCTCAATTTCTTAATGTTCTGTGCAGATTGGCATTTCTTTTGATTTTATTACTCAATTAATTTTTTTCTTAATACATTTTCTTAGTTTCAAAGCTCATAAGGTTTCATTTTTCAACACTTAAAATCCATAGTGATTTTAAATCTGAGTTTGATAATCATTTTGTAACATGTTTGCTTATGTTCTCTCATAAACACATTCACAATTTATTAGTTTTAATTATTGAACCATTTATTTGTTCAATATTCACAATGCTGACACTTGTTAAGAATTTCAATTTTTCAATTTTCAGCAGGTTGCCCAAAACACTTAACAATAGAGTTTCACACTAGATCCAAAGGATAACACTAGCAACTCATAAACACCTTTTTAAAACATTTTCATGAGTACATCACAACTAGATTGCCAATCCCAACATGGGATTGAAAATAATGTTCCAAAAAAAAAAAATCAACACACATTCCCCAAGCATAGAATGAAAATACACAACAAGTGCCTAACCCACAATAAAGCATCACAAAATACATATTCATAGGTTTTACATGGCTCAAAACCAGGATTGTAACCACATAATAACAAGATATGATCCAATAGCACAAGTCAATAATGAAGAGTATCAGGACTTAACATCTTTACTCAAAACAAAATTCACAAGCGTAGCACATAAATCATACATACATACCAACTCCATATGTCTCACATGCCTCCATAAGCCTCCCAATATGGTTCCATATGCCTTACAATAGAGAAAATAATCATAGTTCCAAAACAAGGGTGGGTCACTCACTAAAGAGCCTCATGACCTGAATATAAAATCCATAGTGTCAAAACTAGGTCAGGTTACTCAACAAAGAGACCATTACTTGAATGTAAGAATCATAGTGCCAAATTTAGGCCATGTCACTCAACAAAGAGCCCCATCACATGAATATAAGATTCATAGTTCCAAAATAAGACTGGACCACTCACCAAAGATCCCCATCACCTTATTTATCCATTCAATAAGATCGAATCACCCCATGGAACGAGGAACATAGAGCCTTGTCACCCCCACCCAAGTGGCATAGTAACCTATAAATCTAAAGTTGCACAACGCCATGACCCCCTTGAGGCGTACCCCCATAAAACGAAGAAATTACATAGGTCCAACCACTCCATAGTGAATCTCATGACCCTAATCCATCAGATCACAAGAATATAACAAAATAACAATGAATTTCAGTTGACAAGTGGCATCTAATCCTGAACCTTGGGCTAGGTGAGAAAAATTGTAAACTCCAATAAGAAAATTTTCAAACTAAGAAAAATAAATGGCTAAACAGCTGCAATAATGTGAAGGCATCTCGTAAGTATAAATATTATTAAATTCCCAAAAATTAAAAATACATTAGTCAAGAAAATTGTTGGTTATTACAAGAAAAGATAAAATGATCAATTTATGAATAAAATACGAACATATAAATATGACATTACGAACACTATGTGTACTTTAAGTGACCACCAAAGGAGTAATCATCGAGTTTCTAGCACTCATATATCGAGCCTCAACTCATAAAAATACATATAACCAAATTGATCATATCTCCATATATCTGCCAATCACACATACGGGGATCCACATAGTTAGTATAACATAGGATTGTTTTATAGACAACCCATATAGGAGAGAGAATGGACTCTAATTTTTCATAAACTAAGCCTAAGGTGGTGCACATCCGTAGTATACTGAGAAAAATTGAAGTATACCAAATGGATAGAACTAGGTTTTCAGTCTACATGAAACTCCACTTCCCAACTCGTACTCGACTCAAGGTTACGAAAAATTGGTTTACGCCTTCTCTCTCCACACATATACTTTTATCGATTTCTTCCCTTGGGGTTGGTAATTGTAAGGTACAAAACATAATGAATAACTACATTAATGAAACAATGATGTATATGAACAATAACCATAGTGTCTTACACCTGGTGAAATTATGGGGTATAACAGAACAATGTTCCACAACTTACAACACATAATATTTCCACATTGTGAATCAAAATTGCAAGTACAATACAATAGGGCCATATGATCTCCATAGGCCCCTAATTCATGACACAAATTTTATCACATAAAACATGAATACACCACACACACACACACACACACACACACACACACACACACACACACACACACACACACACACACACACACAATCATACACAATGAATACAGTGATTAATTTTAGTACATATACACAATTAAAAAATGACATGGTGATATACATCATGACACATCATAATATGGTGTAAAAAACACAATATGATACAATTTATCAAGATATACCATTTTGTTGCACAGCGCATTGATACACATATACATCATTACAAGCTGATGAAACACTGCCATACTTTCACAGTTCACAATAACACTATTTTCACACAACAAGGTGGTAACAAAAGTGTAGTACACATGGAATTCACATGGGTAAGAGAGTGTACTCTCATCACAAGACATGTCAACATCAAAACCAGTCCACATAAATTGGTAAACACAACATGTGCATTTACATGATCACAATTACAAGTTTTTTTACATCACAAAAAAATAGCACATTACTCTTCCAAATCCTCCACCATCATGAATAACCACCACGACACAAATTTTTCAAGAGGTTGGAGAGAACCTCACACTAATATCGATTGTAATGCCCACCAATTTACACACCAAAAAACAATATAAAAATTGCCATTTTTAATTATAGCCTTTCATTTCTTGTTATATGACACTAAAAAGGCCCAAATAGAGTAACTCAACATCACAAAGGACACTATCTCAATCATGGACCCACATAGACAACATGAAAATTCCAGGGCACACGATTGTCACACTTACTCATTTAAAGGGATGTACATGTTCCAATGACTTAACCCCACATGAAAATCCTCTGGATAGTCATATTCTACAACACATCATTCATGGTTACATCTTTTATTTAGATCAGTTCCATTGTTTAACTTTATATATTGAATATCATTTAACATATCTGAATATATTCTCATTCCCAAAGCTAAATATTGATTATTTCAATTTATGTCATTGTTTAAACCTCATTATGAATATGAAACATGTGTTCATACCTTAAGGTCATATATTTCATATTTTAATGAAATTTTCAGGATCACAATTATGGTCTCCTTAACTTTCAGTTGTTTTAAGATTTTTTTAGGCATTCTAGTTTTTTGGTCATCATTCAAGGTGCATATGATGTTTGTAACAATCATTCCACAATTTCATCTCAAATACCCTTGGTCTGATTATATTTACGTTGTTACATAGATCCCATATTAAAATTATTATTTTTAAAATCATGATTCGTATAAGACTTACTTTTCACTTATTTATTCAAGACTACAAGGAGTGTAATCCCATGCACGTGATTAGCTTCATTATTCCTAGGCTTTCAAATATTAAAGATATATTGCAAGTGGACGTTTGATACAATTATATGCATTCAAATGACTTATAAGACAATATTTCCAATTTTGGGGTAAACATACACTAGATTCTCTTCCATCAATAACCTCATGGGAGGTCACATGATTAATAATTTCATTTTTACTCAAGGAAACTAAACCTTACTAAATTCACACCATAGTAACAAAACACCCTTATTTCTCAATAACTTCGTCAAATGCAAAGATATTTATTTCTACTTGACAAGGTAAAACTTTATATGCAATTATTTAACATGAATGTTAATAGTTTTCAGAGAAAATTGTAAATAACACATTTATTCCATTTAAATTAAACATAATTACACACATACCATATGATACTATAAGGATCCTATGGAAAAACATGAGAGGTTAGTGATTGAGTACAAATATTGTAGATCAGTTGAAGGATTCTCAAGGAGATTGACCATTAGTCAAGGAATCATCTTTGTGATGAAAATGGATGTTACCAAAAGTAAAGCTCTCGTAAAAAATAATTATTTTATTATTTTATCTTATCAACATAAAATATGGATAACATGAAGTTAAAGAAGTGGTTTTGGTTACTCTATACATTCCAAATTTCATCTTAATAGACATTGTTTCCATGATTACTTTACAAATACATTATTCACCCACATACAAAATTTTAGGAGGTAATATTCATATCTAATCCCTATCTACACTCCAAAGGTAAACATTCTACAATGGGGTCTACTATGGGGTAGTAAAGACATTTACATGCTTTCATATAGGAAAACACACCAAGGATCCCTTTAACAACCTTACCAAGGAGGCGTACCATGCTCGTGCTCATTAACATGATGAGAGATCCTTGAGTTCCAAGTAGATAAAATTTTTAAGGGACTTTTAACTATGTGTAAATTTTCAAGATGCATTAAGGATATATGCAAGGTTTCTACGTAGGAGGGTTACGAAAGTATATATCGAGTATCATGCCACACATTAAACTCAAACCTTAAATCAAATGGTTCATATGAATGTGATGTGTAATGGTTCAAGTATTTATTAGTTTAAGTATGTAAAGATACATAAGGCACTTGTGTCCAAAGTGTGGTCAAGAATATATAAAGGAAATACAAAAGGTATTTCCCATTAGTCCAGTGTAGTGGTTCATTTAATGGATCATAACACAATCAAGGTGAGAATGTCATAGGGAGGGATTTAGGAAGTAATCTCATTTTGATATATTTAGAACTGACCTTTCTACCATCAATGACGTAAATTAACAATGGGAAATAAACTAATCGAGACCATTTATTTTTGGGAGTGTAACTAAATCATAACAATTCAATAAATAACTACTATTTTTATTCTTATGATAAATGTCAACCATAATTTAGTCAATTCCTTCCAAAAATTACAAGGACATGAATATCCATTTTATCAAAGTAACTAACTCATTTACTTCATAGGAGTAGTATTACATGTTAAAATATAGTTTTTCAACATTAAGTGATTTAAATGAAATTTCATACCATTTAAACATGTGACATATTCTACAAATCTAGACTAATATTTTCCTTATACATTCCTTAAATAAAATCAATATATCCTAATGCAACTAAGCATTATTCCCAGACAATGATATGAAACTTCTCTTTTCAGTTACAGATATACATATAATGTTAGGAGGTGCATAATTAAAGTAATCATCACAAGCATATAATAATGTCCATCTTCCATGTCCTACCACCTACATGCACATGGTTTAAGTAGTAAGTTGACATGGAATCACCCCCCATCTATCTAGTTATGAAATCATACATCTAACATTGTTTTGTCCCCCAAACATACTTACTCATTTTTGTTATGTTTGAATATAATGGATTTAGAGAGAGAAAATATGAGGAGAGAGAAAACATCAATTCATACAATGTTGCATAACCATTATTTGTCATAGTTTAGGAGAGAGAGAGAGAGAGAGGAAGAGAGAGAATACATAAATTTTCATCTCATATGTCATTTCATTTATAATTTAGTCTTAGAGAGAAGGGAGAGAGAAAGATACAATATTTTTTTCACATTCATTGATTTAATAAAATCTAAATTATTTTTTTTAAATATTAAACCAATAATTTCTATAATTGATATATAATGAAATACATATGCTAGGAAATTGATTTGATTTGATTATGAAAGAAATAGAAGATATAGGGCGTCTACCTCTATTCTGTTTATCCCAAAGTGTGTCTAGGTTTAAAAAGGTGATGGAACAGAAACACATAATGTCACAATCCCACTCAGAAAAATGTAGAGGTGTTGTAAATGCCTAGACTTGGGAACTTGGGTAGGGGAGAGGGCACCTGTGGGTGTCATAGACCTCTGTGGGGGCGCTGGAATCTACCAAAAAGGGCAGAACCTAGTTCTAAAACTATCACTAGGGTTTCACACTTGTTTGGCTTTGGTCACCTATAAGTCACACTTGGACTACCAGAGTACCTGTAAATATGTAACACAAATATCATCCTACAAAACCTAAAAAAAGACATCAAATTCTAAAAAATAAAGATTCAAAATGAGGTGTCAGACTGTCCTCAGGTGTCAACTAGTGAACTTACAACTAAGCGCTACACTACATCTCAAATCCAATGTAATTCTATGTGCTTATGAGTGCAATAATGCTCCTGGGTTTCCATTGTGCCAACGATGCGAATATAGCGGGTGGTAGCTAGATAAAATGAAAATGTGTGGATGGAATAGAATGAACTTCCC
Source organism: Taxus chinensis (assembly GCA_019776745.2). Taxonomy (NCBI): domain Eukaryota; kingdom Viridiplantae; phylum Streptophyta; class Pinopsida; order Cupressales; family Taxaceae; genus Taxus; species Taxus chinensis. The sequence continues at coordinate 599,684,492 of CM034154.1, read as the reverse complement.
CTTCCTATATAATGTATATGCAAGGTAATAATCCCAAGATGTAGTCCCTTTTTTATGTAGATAGATAGACCTTGATAGAAATTTCCCACCCTTATTATGGTGTGTATGTTATGTTTATATAGGGATATCTTGCTTGAATTTCGACACTAATGACCAGACATACCAGCTATTACCTTGGGATATGAGTGGAAAAATTAAAAAATACCGACCTCAAATGTCAAAAATAAAGAGGGCACATGCACCCATGATGGATAGGATCACCTGGTTGCTAATGTCTAGTCCTAGGAACTAGTGTCTAGAGACAACTAATGAAAGATGTGCAAAGACTGAGAGACAAGGATCCTTGTGACCTGACCAGAATCAGGTGTATGAGTGACAAGTGTGAAAGATGAAACGATAGAAATAAGCAAGAAAAACACATGGACTAGATAGTGGTCCATCAATGAATAATTTCCTTATGTAATATCCATATATAAAACAACACACTTGGTGGTATAGTAATATAATAATATCTGTGTGATTTTGTGTCTATATTTTCTCCCCTTTATGTTATTTGAATGAAATACAAGTAGTGTAAAGGAAGTAAGGAAAATACCTGAAAGAAGTCTAGAGAATCCCATGTTGCATAAGTACACACAGAATAAGAACATATAACATGGAAAACCATGGATCAATGTGTCGATCCATGCGGCATAAAGAGAGACATAGAACTGTTGTCAGGAGCACTAAGAGATATTGCTGATTTTCATATTGATTGATTGAATATTTCAATTTTGTTGTTTGATGGTGATCTCAATGGGGTAGGGAGTGATCAATTCCCAACTTGATTTTTTATGTGTGAAAACTGAGGATTTGGGTGTCCTGCTGCCAAAGGAAGAGTGTAGGGAGAGAGGTCTAGTTTTACTCTTCAACTTTAACTACATACTCAAAAGGTTTAGCCACTGTAGAAGGAAAAATACCAGATTTTGCTCATTTTGATCCATTTCAATTCATTTAGATAAAATGTGAATAACCCATATAGGAGAAGGAAAGGAAATGACTTCTCATTACCCCCACTATAGGGGTGTTTCCATAATGTATATGAGATGGATTCCATGTTAGGTCATATGGAAGTGGTAGAAAAATGTAGAATAATTTCCCACATTAGGTCATCTGGGAAAGTGGTGATGTGACTCCCAAGGTAGGTCATCTGGGAGGACAAATGTGTTATGTTGTGTCGATTGATTGATGTGATTTTGAATAGAAAAATATTTGTTTTGTTGAAATTTGAATGTGTTTGATTCATTACTCATAGAGATATTTTATGCTTGTTACCCCACATATTAGGTCATCAGGGGGAATTGCTAGAAAGTGGCGTGAAATGTTGTTTAATGTATGAGTAAATTTTTTACAATAATAATTTAGAAATGTAAAATGATCACATAATGGTGTGAGAGAGATTATAGGATTCCTCGATTGTATGTCCCCCTTTTCGATGAAAGGGAAAGTGATGATGAAAATGAACACTAAGATAGAAGTAAATTTGTAAAGATGTAATTGTAAACAAAATGCAACATAGTAGATGTCATAAAAAATGTTTAGATTGAGTTAAAACTATGTTGGGGAGGAATATAATGTTTGTGGAATGTTTACGATATGATAGTAGGAAAAATTCCTAAGAGGATGATGCAAATGAGATAAGAATCAGAGTAGTGATGCTTAAGATATGATTGAAATCATGTGATATGTATTGGTTAGTATAATGATTATAAATAATCACTATAATGAGGTAGGTCATCGATAATTACTATAAATAGTAACAGGAAAAAGTGAATAGGTATTTTATTTGATCATTGCATGAGTGTGATTTTGAGCTCTAGGTGTGTGAAGATTACTCAAGTGAGAGCATTGTGATTGAGTCAATTTGAGATGGTGGCAACAGTTGTGGTGTCACGTATGACAGTTGAGCTAGTAAGTGTGATTATTTTCAAAAATTATGTTGAAATTATATATTTTTTCAAGAAATATTACAAAAAAATTGTTTTTGAATTTCTAGCCATTTTAGACCTTAGCAAAAGAAGTGAAGGCACTTATGACCTTCAGGATGCCAATGCCTAGATATAGGCACTAATTACCTACTCCTATGTGCCCATGTCTAGCTCTTGGGCCTTGACGACCCAAAAGGATTGTTCTTAGCCCAGAGTGTGAGAAATGTGAATTAATGTTTGTTGATGTTATTTGTAGATATATTTTCATGTATATATGTGCTAATCTCTTGTTGTCCCTTTGTGTTTTGTAGAGGTATATTCATTCACATGAGTTTCGTGGTGGCCGTCATTTAAGCACATTGTTAGGATTGGGTTTGTTAGATTATGAGTGGGATGTAATAGACCGTGTCGACCTGCAGAATATAGAGAGGATGGGGGACGTGCCCCATAATATGCCGATGATTACTACATTTTTTGAGATATGGTGCACAAATAAGTGCACATTTCTATTTCCTACCGAAGATATTAACATGAATTCAGAGGATTTATATTACATATTGAAACTTCTTGTGGTTTGTGAGAGGGTTCAGATGATGGTTGTAGACAATTCCTAGAGACATATGAGGGTCGTTAGGCTATACTTTATAGGGACTTGAATGCATACTAAGGTCCACATTAGTCTAGATGCTATACTAAGATCAAGGGTGCTGTGATTGCAAAATTCTATTGCCATTTTGATCACTTTGTATGTTGCAGTGGAGGGTGGTGGTGTAGGCATCTTGTATAAGATACATGATATCTACCATCGTATAGAGAAGGATGGGACAAGATATGATTGGGAACAATGTGTATTGGCCTATTTGTACATAGATCTATATAGATTCACTCAGGAGGAGTATGGGGGTGGACTTGGAGCTATCACATTGTTACTTGAATGGGCCTACAAGTATATTACAATATTGAGGCCGCTTGGTGGACCGCAAGCAGTGTGGGAGAGGCTAGATATATTTGCAGCGAGATGTGTAGGTGTTCATAGTAGGATGGTGGACACTGATACCTACAGAGTGATGATAGATCATATGGGGATAGGATCCATGATATGGAGGCCATACCAAGCCTACGGAGGATGGTCAGAGGATGGATTGAAGCTACAATGTATTCGTTGGACTATGTGGCTAGAGGATCAGTTTTTAGGGGTGACCAAGATATTTCAGAAGGAGGGTGCATCAAAGCAATTTGGTATGGCCTAATATGTTCTCCAAGAGCCATATATATGGGTGAGAACTACTAGAGAACTGAGGATGGATGTAGCTAGAGTAGGGCCCACATGGGAGCAACTAGTAGCCCATAGGTTGGATGAGGAAGATGTGGCAATAGAGCCGATAGATTTTGATGATGCGCAATGGACTAAGGCATACAATGCATGGTGGGCATCACACCAATGGGTGTTCTTGTTCTTGGTTTTTGTAGATACTACAGGAATGTTTCCAATGGGAGGAGTAGAGAGGTAAGGACATGCCCCCCAATAGTGTAGCGGTAATGATAATAGAGCATGAGTATTTGTATAGTGATATTTTTGATTTTGTATTTGGTTGATTGATTTTAATTTTTGTCTAATGTATTAATATATGAATGCAAGTGATGTGTATTGGTCATTGATTATGCACACATATATCTGCACATTGTTGTGGAATGTTCCCACCGATGTACTCATTAGTGGTGGTATGTTAGAGCACGGGGATTCCATTGCGGGTGAACATACTCATTTGGTTGATCTAGTGGTGTTAGCAGAAACTAAATGTACCATGTTATTGAGTGAGAGGGATGAAACATGAGAGGAGACGCGATGCACTAGAGAGGCTATGGGTAGAGGTCTCCTAGGATAGGATGTATTTGTAAGGTTTGTAGAGCTATAGGTTCGTTATGTGGAGTATTTGATTAAGATGGCATTTTTATGGAGGTGGGTAGAGAGGTATAGGGGTCACAACCAGCGGAGCTATTTGAGTAGTAAAGCTTCTAGTTATAGAGCTCTTGCAGTCATAGATAGTGATATTGATGATGAGATATTATATGTAGTGATGTAGTGATGTATGGGGGGTTTCTCCCCTAGCGTTGCTATTTTTGTACCTATTACTTTGAACAATATATATATATATAAGACATCTTTATGGATGTGTGATGTAATGATTGGCACTCGTATCTAGATGTATGGTGTTTTGATTATTGTTTCTATATTTGATGTATGATTTGTTGAGTATTGTTTTTATTTGTTGATTTGATTTACATTGCATAGTTGTTGATGTTGACTAATGGATAAAACTGATTAATGTGATCATAGATAGATAAATTATGAGATAGTGTATGTGATAATAAATAGTGTATAAAATATATATTTTGATTGCTCCATGTAATAGATAAATGATGAAAAAGTGTATTGTATGTATGAATAGAGATGTGATGAATGGTAAAGTTTGTATAAAATGAATGATGTCAAAGAGTATGTGAATGAGATGGTTGTAATAGTCTTCTTAAGCACATGTTAGTATGATAAAGAGGGGGGAAGGTGAATTGTGTTTCCCACCAGTGTGTAGATTATAAGGTTCATTTATATAAGACCCCTCAATAGTCAAGAATAAATTGTAAAGCAAGAGTGTGTCATTGGGAAATGGTATGAGAGTGTATGCTAGATAAATATATTGATATAATGTGTATCAAAAAATGTGGTGAGGCTCTTATTGTAATATATCCCTCAACAGTCATGTAAGAATCATAAGAACATAAGTGTGTCATTGGGGGGTAACGTGAGAAATATCATTTACCAAATACTAAGCTGACATGGACTAGTGGAAGCAAGTGGGATGGAAGAAGCATGGGTGTCTGAAAAAAATTGAATACATGATGAAATAGTGCTAATGATGGGAGATGTAGTGGTGGGAAGTGGAGATACCAATGAATTAGGAAGCCAATGTGTAGTAGTAGAATTGTGCAATATATGAGATGGTGCAACAGTGGATAAATTATATGGAGAGCATGCATGGATAATGACTTGTGGCAGTGGATGACTAATGACCTTAGAAGAATATGAAGGAGATAAGTCAGCTAGAGTAACAACACACTTGCATGGAATTATAGATATAGACCACTCACGAGAGCGAGAACCAAATGTGATGACACCCTTGTATTTTAATTGTTCTAATATATCATGAAGGGAGTAATAGTCATTCTCGTGATGGCCATTTATGTGATGATAATTACAATAAGGTCGATCATGTTGATGTTTTAAGTGATGAGGTGAATGATTCTAATTATAAGGTAAACAAATCGCTTGTCAAGAAAAGCACATAGGACATCATGAGGCCTATCATCATGAGAAAAGTGTGATGACTCCCGTCGAGGAGGTGGAGAAGTCTCAGGTGGAGAGTGATGCGGTGGAGGAGATGAATGGCACTTATGCAATAGAGAAGAATGAACTTACTTGCAAGGTGGAGGATATGGAGACCATGAAGGATTCTCAATAGATGGAAGAGGAGAAGAAATATATGATGCAACAGTAATAAAAAGAGGAGGATCTATAACATGTGTAGTAATGAGATCTTTTTCTAAATCAGTCACTTTATAGCATAATAGTGTGAATGTTTTACTACATCATATTGCAAGCGTTGCTTTAAAGAAGAAATCAAGCCACAACAAAAGATGAATTTCTTCTCTATATCAATGGGCTAAAAGACTAATTGATGCATGCAAGCATTGAAATGCATAATGTGATCAATAATATGATATGACTTTCCTTGATGTAAGTTAGGTAAGAGACCATATGTAACAATAGGGCCATTGTAAGTATAAAGCATCAAAGGAAGGCCTCTTCCATCTCACAATAGGTACTAATAGATCCAAAAGGTAGATGTGTGTACCATTGTAGAGAATCATCAATGAGGCTATGACGAAAAGATTTAAGAAAAATGGATCATTGGAGTAAGAATCCATAGCTACATGATAATTCTTGAGATGAAAATATGGATTTCCAGTACCATCAAAGCGTGAGAAGGTAGGCATGTTGAAATCCTTAAGGAATGCGGAATTGTGAATATTTTTTGGAATAAGATTTCAATGTAAATAATTATTAGCAATAGAAGAATAATAGGACTTGATTTTGAGAGTGAGAGATATGACCTAAGATTATAATTGACCAACAACATGCATGAGTGATAAGATATCATGTGAATGAATGGTATAATATTTGAATGGTTTATTGAGTGGTTGTATCTTGCCATTATTACTGATTATATGATTGTTTAAAGAAGAAGAAGAGGATGTTGATGATATAGGAACATTAGTTGTAAGTGTGGAAGAATTTCTAAGTGGTGAATAACATGGAATATCGATAGAAGTTTTATGAATAGTGTCAAAATAATTGTTACGAGATGAATCAACATGCATGTTACTAGATAGAGTCTTAGAAGAAGATTAAAATGGAGTAAATAATTCACATTCAACAGTATGCAAAGAGGTGGAGTTGTTGCTAGCATGTGCATCACCAATATCAAACATAGATTCAAATGCAAGGAGTTCATCAAGTATATCATCAATGTAAAATGAAGTAGGAGAAACACTAGTATGATATACATCTATAGAATCATGAGAAACATTTTTAGAAATATGAGTATGAGATGCAGCTATATAATCATCCTAGCTAGTATTATAAATAACATCATGAAAATGTAACTTTTCATCAAGTTTTTTTATTTGTACCATCGCAATTAAGTCCAACTAGATAATCAATAATAGCCTCATCTAGAGTTTCAGTAGAAATAGAAGGTGGAAAAGGACTATTTGTTACAGAATAGAAAAGAAGACAACCAAAAACAATTGCTAGCTCAGAAACAATGATAATGGTAGAATGATCAAAGTTAGTAGTAATATTGCATTCATGAGAAAAAATAATGTCTTTGAGTATCATCTAGAAGAATATTAATGTGATAGAGAATGTGAAGTTCAACTATGGTTGCTTCATCATAAATAGGGTTAACACTCTCATGAGGCATAACTTTCCTAGGAGGAGGAGAGATAATATTAATCATTAGGGTTTTATTGGATCCTAGGGCAAGGAGTTCTAAGCTACAATTTCACCACAATAATTTAATAAAATATGAATTATTTTATTAAAATCTGAAAGCAATGATTTCTATAACTGATATACAATGAAATACAGATGCTAAGTAATTTATTTGATTTGATTATGAAATAAAATAGAAAATATAGGGAACTTAACTTTATTTTGCTTATCCTAAAGTGTGTTTGGGATGGAAAAGGTGATGGAACAAAAACACAGACTATCACAATCCCACTCATAAAAATGCAGAGGTGTTGGAAATTCCTAGACATGGGCACTTGGGTAACGGCGAGGGTTCTTGTGGGTGCCTTAGACCTCTGTGGGGGAATTGGAATCTACTAAAAATGTTGGAACTTGGTTCTGACATTGTTGTTAAGGTTTTGTATTTTTCACCTTTGGTTTCTTATAAGTCACACTTGGATCACCGGAGTACCTATAAATCTACAACACAAATATCCTCCTGTAAAACCCTCAAAAAGACATAAAATCCTTAAAAATGCAAAATGCAAAATGAGGGGTTGGAATGTCGTCAGATGTAAACTAGTGAACTTATGACTGAGCATTGCACTACATTTTAGGCCCAATGTAGTTCTATGTGCTTGTGTGTGTAATAATACTCCTAGGTTTCCCTCACACCAATAACGCCAAAATAGTAGGTAGTAGCAAGATAGACTACAAATGTGTGGATGGAATAGAATGAACTTCCTCTTCCTAAGGAGTTTGTATACAGAGTAATAATCCTAAGATTCAACCCCTTTGATATGAAGATAGATAACTCTTGATATAAAATTTTTGCCCTTATTATCGTGTGTATGCTTTGTTTATATAGGGGTCTCTTGCTTGAATTTTGACACTAATGACCTAATATGTTGGCTAGTACCTCAGGATGTGAGTGGAAAAACCAAAAATAACGACCTCAAATGTAAAAAATATGGTAAAAAATAAAGAGGGCATGGGTGCCTAGGAGGGACAGGAGCACCTGTGCACTAGTGTCCACTCCAGGGAGCAAGTGTCCAAAGACAACTAATGATAGATGTGCGAAGACTGAGAGACAAGGATCCTTGTGACTTGACTAAAATTGGGTGCATGAGTGATAAGTGTGAAAGATGAATCAACAGAAACAAGAAAGAAAAATTGATGGACTAGAGAATTGGCCATCATTGAATACTCTCCTTACGCAAGATCCATATACAAAACAACACACTTGGCAATATAGTAATATAATAGTATGTGTGTGATTTTGTGTCCACATTCACCTATTTATTAATAAATTTAACATGAAGAGATCAATTATATGAAAAATAATAATATTCTTTACAAATGAAAACAATTTTCTAGATTAAATGGAGTGACTGGATGCTAAAAACGGTGACCCAAGATCAAGAACAACAATATAGCTCAAATAACCAAAACATGATGTAAAATGGCCTATGAATAGGGGTGAATGGTATGTGAAAGAGGAGGTCTCTTATGACCTCTAGTGCTATAAACCAAAATTACTCAAGAATTAATGATGGCAAAACTATATATACAATGTACATTTTGGAGGTTTAACTCTAGGTTGAAATGTCGTAGTTTAAAATCTGCATTATAGTGCAATGTAGTTCATCCGGCCACAAAATGTCCTCGTAAAAAGTGCATACATGTGAAAAAAAAATCCACATACTTCCTAATAGTTCCTATATTTACTAATATCTCATGGAACCTAACAGAATTATGATCCAACTCACATAACTCATTTTGGAAGCGTCGTTCAAGAGGGAAACAATTATGTTTTAGCAATGTATGCCTACACCTAGTAGGCTAAGTAGGCCCTAAAACATGCATGTAAAGCATGGTTTCCAACCATAATAGTGAAGATATACTATGTCTCGCTATTCTCTATATAATAAGAAAGGGCTATGAGGTGAAAAACAATGTTTTCGTAATTTGTGGTTTAGTTTTACGAGGTAAGTCCAAATCGAGTTCTCAAACATATGAACATGCATCCCCTTTATTTGACTCTTTATTAATGTGAGATAATTAAAAATGAAATAAATCCACATCATGGAGTGGATAGTGTTTTATATTTAATCAATCATTTCTAAGACTATTGAGTTGGAAAATGCTACACATAATGGGTAAAGGTTTATGTATACCAACATAAATAAAAACAAACATTTTATTCCTTTAATTAAAACACATAATCTAATATGAAAACAAAACCAAAGATGGAGATGAATAATTCCATTCCTATTTATGACAAGGTAGATAAGGAGAGGTTTTTATATATCTCGCAGGCTTCCCAAACATTTTGTCAAATGGTTTGTGTGCATTGCAAAGCCTTTACATTTGGCACTAGAGGTTGTCAAATTTGACTTTAGACCCTCTAATAGAATTTTATTAGAATCTTCAAATCCTTTTCAACAAACCCATTTTGTGCGTACCCTACAATCCATTTTTTCCATGCTAATCTCTATCTCAATTATTTATTTATTTTGTGTTTCTTTTACCATTGCAGACATGTCAAACCAAGAGGTCGCATTCCTTCAAGGAATGTTTCCAAAGAGTTCATTTGCATTGTGTATGTCTCCATATTTTGCATACATGGATATCTGGGAATGTATTTGAATATAGTTTCCACATTCTTTTCAATAGTTCTATTTTGTGAACTTTCATAATTATTATTATCCAATAAACCACATAACCTTGGCCCATTTCTTTGAGGAATTTGAAAAACAGTTCACGAGTCTTGTCTACGATTCCATTATCATTATTATTGTTGAACCATGATTTTAAATCTTAAGCCTCACATCCTCACATCCAAATCATACCAATTAATCTTGATGCAATGAGATAACAAAACCAAGATAACAAGGAACAACCTAAGCAAGGGAAAAAAACATGGAAACCATTTAATCATTTTGAAAAAGATAGAGAAGACAAAAGATTGTAGGAAATATATTTCTATAGCAGAAAAAGGTGTTAATTAATGAATTCTAAAACTACAGGGAAATAAACTAAAGAAAAAAATAATCCCAGGGTGTTAACAACTAGACCTCTAGAAATAATTTCCTCCTTCCTAGTGCTGCAACATAATTGCCCCTCATACTTTCCCTAGCACACCAAATACATGCCCAACTCACTCCACGTTATCCTTAGTGCATCCCTTTTATTCCCAACCAAAGAGGTTATCAAATATTTTTAACAAATCCACTTTTTATATATCTTACAACTAATGTGTCCATAAGACTACCTCTCTTTCAGTAATTTAATTAAACATGTCACATGCCCTATCCCTACATCCTCACTTTTGCATACATGCCTAACATACCACTCGTAACTACATTCTCTGATGAAATTCCCCTATCTATTGTGTTTTTCTAGGAATTTATGCTCATAAACAAAGCTTCCATTGGTGTAGGCTAATAGTAATTTGAGGAAGGATTGTGGGGGATCAGATTTACACTTGTCAAATTGTGTTTGTTTGGAAGTTTTAAAATCCTTTTCAACATCTCAAATTTTTTCATATCCTATAATAGTTTTATACACAACCAAAAACCACCATAAGTTTAACTAACATCTAAATGATAAATTTTAGGGTGTCCAAAAGATATCTTACATGTCCAGAAGGACATTCCATGCACATCAAATATGGGGAAATGGCTAAGAAATACGGGTTCCCACCTCCCTGCTCCATTTGCTAAAAGTTTCCAAAGTCTTTTAAACAAATTGAATTTGTGCAGACATTTCTGGCAGGGCACTTACAACTTATACATCTACCAAAACTCCCTTCATTTTGATGTTAGGAAAGATGTCCATGCCTAGTTTAGAATCTCTATATTTGGAACAAACTGGTAGTATGTTACCAAAAGTGAAATGGTCATATTAGAGACCTATTTGTTGCATATAGAAAAATGGTCCAACTATGCATCTACCCACCCCTAATCTCCATTCTATTTCCCTTCTTCCCTCCACCTCACACTAGACAACTCTCTCTTTCCCCAATCCCCATCTCCTTTACTCCCTCCACCTTCCTCTCCCCAGCTATCCATTTTCCCTTACCTTTCTCTCCTCCCTGAAATATCCCTTGTGGGATACCACTTGAAAAATGCATCTACCCACCCCTAATCTCCATTCTATTTCCCTTCTTCCCTCCACCTCACACTAGACAACTCTCTCTTTCCCCAATCCCCCTCTCCTTTACTCCCTCCACCTTCCTCTCCCCAGCTATCCATTTTCCCTTACCTTTCTCTCCTCCCTGAAATATCCCTTGTGGGATACCACTTGAAAATGCACAAATTATATGAAAATTACAGCAAAGTAAAATTCCAATTTTTTACAAAAAATGACTAGCTAGGGAAACAAATTGTATTTAATTGATATCTCACAAAATATTTTCCCGAAGTGCATGGAATTTTGAGGGAAGCTTGCAATAATAATATTAAGCACTAGGAAAACATTTTTTTGGATTTTTTGGAATAATATATTGCTACCATAAAATTACAGAATGCCCTAGGCAGCTGGAAAACTTGTAAAATCTGTAAATCACCAAATACAAGAGAAAAAATTAATAGTCTTTGGAAATAACATTAACAAGTATAGGAAATGAAATTTCAACCTTTAGATCTAAAGGGGACCAACTTGAAAACCCTCCAAATAAGGCTACAAGTCGCCTCACTTGGAAAGGGGTTGGAAACTGATGGAGGCACCTTCAAAGTGATGCTAACCCCAGCCCAAATGGCTATCGTAAGTTTGATCTAGAAACCCTCTGATTATCCTCCCCAAATGCCCCCAAAAATCCTCAAAACCCTTCCTCTGAACCCTCCAATAATATATTGGTAACACAACCCTAAAAGCGGCTCGAAAATGATAGACTAGGGTAGATCTCTCACTACCAAAGAATGCCCTGCCAGTTAGGGATGGGTCTCTCACCAATGAAGCTATGGTCCCTATGGGATTTGAATCCATAAGATGTAGATGCGCAAACAACAGTTTCATGTGAAGGGTTAGTAAAATGTATGCCAAAAAGTTCCTTTCCTTACTCTCCCCACTCATTATATACTTCTCCTCGACAAACGAGCCCCAATAACTCTAGATGAATTTCATTCCATGGAGGGGCCAATAAAATAAAAGTAACTAAAGTTAATTTTTCCCTTTTAAGTCGCCATGGTCCAACAGTTACCTCTAAATGTAAAATGTGGATATTATAACCCCGTGGACTGTAATATCCCTTCCCAATAGCTCCCAATGTCCACAAGCCCTTGGGTATGACCACATTTTGGACTCAACCTGGCCCTTAGGCCTTGGGTGTTGGAAAAGGGGACATTACAATCCTCCCTTCCCAAGAAATGGTTGACCCCAAGCATTATCCTGTCATGCTGCAGAAGCTGAACCATGTCGTAATTTTCTCCATCTCCCTCAGTGTCAACCAAGGATCGGTGTAATTCGAAGTAACCAGGAAACCCTATGTAGTCATCACGACCTCCATATTGTATCGAAAACAATGTTTTCTATGAAGTATAATGATGCCCAAACCGACTCTCCACTTATACCCACATTGGGATTGCTAATCTATCTAATCCCTGCCACTATGATGCCCACATCCTGGGACTCGTCACTATCTCTTCGATCAACTCCTGGGTACGAAAGTCCACTCTGAATCCTATAGAATTCCTTGGAGCAACTTATGAAGTAACCTACATATACAAAAAGTGTGCCAGCTCTCCCACATGACTGGCATTGGTGTGAGGGTACAAATCCTCATAATGTATCTCAATGTGTCCCATGGGGGAAAAATCCCAAGATTCCAGTACATGGTCAACTCCACATAGTTCACCTCCTGTGATAAGTGATAACCTACTGAATAACTAGGTAAGTAATTCAACTCCATTCCTCCACTGACTAGCACATGGGTGAAATGCCCACCGTTCCTAGAAGTAGTAAAATACATAGGAGTGATATCCCATGTTGACTTAGAACATGATGAACCTGTAAGCTCCGATTTGTTATAATGAAAAATCGTACATCCCTGTATGAAGTTGGGGATATCCTCCCTCAACCCATGCCATTTGAACCTCTCTGATATGATCATGTAGGTCTCATCGCAGCTTAGGTGTTTGGTCATGAAAGAACAATGCACATGTCGCAATATCTCCATCCTCAAACCTGAGTCTAATACAAGGTATAATCTGCCATGATAGAGTATCATCTCATCCTCCAATATGTATGTGTCTCTCTGATATGATCATGTAGGTCTCATCGCAGCTTAGGTGTTTGGTCATGAAAGAACAATGCACATGTCGCAATATCTCCATCCTCAAACCTGAGTCTAATACAAGGTATAATCTGCCATGATAGAATATCATCTCATCCTCCAATATGTATGTGTCATCCCATATGTGACCATCCACAATCTCACAAGTGTGTCGATTCTTAGATTACTTAACAGGAAAATGATATCTCAAGCTTACTGACCCCTTATATAACCAACATAATGATAAACTCAAATGATCTGAACCTGTAACCCCAATCTTTGTAACTGTCTCATGTGTAACATTTCTAGTCACATCCACATCCATCATACTCCACCTTGATCTACAATAATAAAACTCCTCACCATTCTATAACATCCTCTCCATCCCCTCGGCTGTAACCACCCTAGGTGCTCCTATAGATAATCCCCTCAAAATCACATTCTTGCCCTCAGATTTAAACTTTAGCTCCATTGTCTGAAAGTTAGTCTGAAACTCACTAAAAGAGTGAAGCCACTACACTCCCAGCACTATGTTGGTCACTCCCATACCAACTATGTGTTAATCATCAGTAACTGTATAGTTGCCCATCGTGATGCTCACTTGGGGAACCCATCGTGTGCACCTCATAGACTCTCTATTGGCTAAAACCTTGTTGAGGCCCTCCAAATCCTTTGTTTGTAATCCTCGCCTCTCAACCAATGAGGCATCAATACATTTGTGGGTTTCCCCACTATCAATGAGTACTCCAACTCATTGAACCTACATAACTCCTCTAATCCTACATGCCTTGTACATTAGAGTACTAGACAATGTGCCTATAATCTCCTGAGGAAAATTCTCCTCCTCCTGCCCCGCATCAGCACTATCCAATGCAACCCCATCTCCATCATCCATCTCACGAGTCTCTAACTCCTCACCTTTGTCACCCTCACTCTCCTCAAAGACCTCAATGAATTGGGCCTTCCCTCTACCTCTGCAATCATGTCCTAGAACCCAAGGTGTGTGGCAATCAAAACATAGTTTCTTCCGCCTTAACTCATCTTTGTCCTCCCGTGAAATGATTGGCTTCTTAGTCACCTCCTGCCTCGGTGGAGGATCCCTCTTCTGAAGTTTGTCTGATCCAGATGGAGGTTCCCTTTGTTGAATGGGAGGTGGAACCCTCAACTTTGGAGTGGATAACTCTAAGTACCAAGCTCTCCTAATAGCCTTGTGCAAAGAAGAATGTTCAAATGCCTTCATAAACCCAGTGAGAGCATATGTAAAACCTTCTATGAACAATGAAATCAACCTCATCTCCATGACATCAAGTACCATGACTGATAATCACTAAAAATCTACGACGTACTGATCCAGAGGATCAGTTTTTCTCAAATGATTCCACTCCTTGAAATACATGTTAGGGTCCCTCCTATCAAATCTGCTCACCATCCTCTACGTGAACTCTACATAAGTAGTAATGTTTATGTGTCCCAGTGTAATCAACCCATGATGCCACCAATCATGAGCGTCTCCCTCAAGATGTAAGATTGCAAACTTAATTACATCTTCCTCATGCATAGGATTCAAGTCAGATTATGTCTTCAACTTCTGAACTTAATACGATGCAGTAAACTTCTTAGACCCATCGAAGTGTGGAATGGAAATTTGTCTCAATCTCCTCTGTAACTTTGGTACCTGTATCTAATGATCTCTCTTGGGTCTACTGCCAATCTTCATTTTTAAATATTCCTGGAATGGCATGTTGTTACAAAACCCCTCTCTCAAGGTCTAGTGCCTCTCCCAACAAAACTCCTCATCCAAAATAGTTACTGGCTACTTTACCTGTGAAACTTCTAGATCCTTCAAGAAAGAAGGTTTGTGAAGCCCCAAGGGCCTGGAAGAAGAATGGGGAGGCCACTGCACTGAATGTCCACTTACACCTCTTTGACCCTATTATCCCATAATGTTATTTTCTTCTCTCATTATGATTGTTGTTCTACACAGTCCAACAGGCTAAATATTATTAAAAAATATTCTCTTACCCTTTTTAGCAATCATAAAACCAATGCTAGTACCTTGAGAGGTACTCTCCCTTTTTACACCGAAGTCTCTAATGAAGAAATCGTGCTTACCAACACTTGTAATCCCACAAGACACATTTGAATTCCTTCTTTTTCTTATGAAATCAGTCACAAAGTTTTTAAAATCAGAATTGATAGTTTTGGATGATTTCCACATACTACCAGGATCCCATTCCTTATAATTCCCATGAACCCTTGTATCATGTAAGGTCTTCCATATTTGCTTCTCTTGTATCTTCTCATAAAGAAGATCATCACTCTTTGTCTTCATGATGAATTGACTCTCCTTATAAAGAATATAATCAAAATGTTTACCTTCTATTGCTGATTTAGAACCCTCCAAAACACCATCCCTAGGAGTATCCTCATCAAGCTTGGTCTCCAAAATGACCTAACTTTTCTGCCACAAATCATGAGCATTCTAGTCTACAACGGGCTGAAATTCTTCATAAATCAGCTTATCATGAGTTGTTAGTTTTGAAATTATAACATCATGCAATTCCACACAAGTGTCCATGTGAGGCTCCTCTTCATGTGCCAGCTGCTCCCCAGAGTCTTCTTTCATGGGTGTAGACTTCCTTGCATCAATTTCGCTCATTGTTTCCTTGAACTCTTGTAAGTGTTGTCTTTCTCGAGTCGCTATCAACCTAGTAGCTCTAGCTCTGATATTCCATTCCTCACACTTTTTAAGAGTTTCCATTACATCCTCCTTGCTTGCATATACAAATTTCTTCTCCTAAGCTAGAATAATTTCTCTAACAAGCAAAGTTTCACTAATGCAATTGTTTTGCTCAATGGAAATCATACCTTTTTTTCTAGAAGCTTATTCTTCAAATGAGTTCTCTTGTAATTCAGGTACCGTAATTTGATGACCTCGCTTGGACTTGATACCAATCTTCATCATGCAATAATCTGGAATGACATATTATCTCTAAAACCCCTACTCAAAGATTGGTATTTCCTCTAACAAGAATCATCATCAATCACCTCTATTGGCCACCCTTTATCACTATTCTCACCATGTTCCTTATTGTCCCTAGATCTACTTTGATTCACATTCTAAGTGAGATAGCTCAAATAAAGGTTAGTAGTTTCCTATTGTTTCACCATGTTGGTGAACATTTCCTTCATAAAACCCACATTGATATCTTTCCAAACCACCATATTTAATCCACACAGGCTAGAGGAACAACAACTCTAATACCACTAAAATATCATTTGTGGGATACCACTTGAAAATGCACAAATTATATGAAAATTGCAGCAAAGTTAAATTTCTGATTTTTACAGAAAATGACCAACTAGGGCAGCGAATGGTATTTAATTGATATCTCACAAAATATTTGCCCAAAGTGCATGGAATTTTGAGGGAAGCTTGCAATAATAATATTAAGCAATAGAAAAATATTTTTTTGAAATTTTTGGAATAATATATTGCTGCCAGAAAATTATAGAATGCCCTAGGTAGCTGGAAAACTTCTAAAATCCATAAATCACCAAATACAAGAGAAAAAATTAAGAGTCTTTGGAAATAAAATTAATAGGTATAGGAAATGACATTTTAACCTTCATATCTGAAGGGGGCCAATTGGAAAACCCTCCAAATAAAATTGCAAGTCACCTCTCTTGGAAAGGGGTTGGAAACTGATGGAGGTACCTTCAAAGTGGTGTTAACCCCATCCCAAATGGCTGTTGTAAGTCTAATCTGGAAGCCCTCTAATTAACCTCCCCAAATGCACCCAAATATCCTCAAAACCCTTCCTTTGAACCCTCTAATAATATCTCGGTAACACAGCCCTGAAAGTGACTCCAAAAATGACAGACTAAGGTAGATCTCTCACTACCGAATAATTCCCTGCTAGCTAGGGATGGGTCTCTCACCATCGAAGCTAGGGTCCCTGTGAGATTTGACTCCACAAGATGTAGATGTGCAAACAGTAGTTGCATGTGAAGGGTCGGTAAAATGTATGCCAAAAAGTTCCTTTCCTTACTCTCTCCACTCCTTATATACTTCTCCTTGGCAAACGAGCCCCAATAACCCTAGGCGCATTTCATTCCATGGAGGGGCCAATAAAATAAAACTAACTAAAGTTACTTTTTCCCTTGTAAGTCGCCATGGTCCAAAAGTGACCCCCAAATATAAAACGTGGATATTGAAACCACGTGGACTATAATATCCCTTCCCAATAGCTCCCAGAGTCCACATCCCCTTGGGTATGACCACGGTTTAGACTCGACCTATCCCTTAGGCCTTGGGCATTGGAAAAGGGGACATTACACTCCCTCCTTCCCTCCCTCCATCTTCCTCTCTTAGGCTCTTCCTTCCCAGCTCCTTCCCTCCCTTCATTTTCCTCTCCCCATCTATGCATTTATCCACCCCTACTCTCTCCCTCCCTCTCTCCCTGCACCTTCCTCTCCCCAACTCTCTGTTCCCACTCTTCACCTTCTTACGTCCCCTCTATGTACCTCACTCTCCCCAACTCTTCCTTTCCCCCTTCCCACTATCTACTTCCCTCCCTCCACCTCTCTCTCTTCAACTCTCCCTTCCCACTCTCCTCCCACCCCATCTATTTCACTCTTCCCAACTCTCTATCTCTCTCCCCTACTCTCCCAAACCCCTCTCATTTTCCACCTCCTCCCTACTCTCTATTCTCCTTACCTTCCTCCCTCTACCTCCCTCCCCTACTCTCTACTCTCCTTCCCTTCATTCCTCCACCTCACTCTCTGCAACTCTCCCTTTCCCCTCTCCTTTCATCCCTCCACCTTCCTCTCCCTTTACTCTCCCTTCCCTCCCTCCCTCAACCTTCCTCTCCTCTAATCTCCCATCCCACTCTTCTCCACCTTCCACCCCCTCCATCCCTCCACATCACTCTCCCCAACTCTTCATTTTCCCTTTCCCCTATCTCCTTCCCTACCTCCACCTCCCTCTCCCTCAACTATACTTCATCTCCTTCCTTACCCCCTTCTGACACCTCACTCTTTAAAAATCTCCCTCCTCTCCCTCTCCTTCCCTCCACCTCCTTCTCTTTGAATCTCTCTTCCCCATCTCCTCCCATCCCCTCTACATTTCAATTTTCTGAAATCTCTTGCAAACCCCACTCTTCCTTCCCATCCCTCCTACATTTCACTTTTCTAAATTTTCTCCCTCCCCTACTCTCTCAAACCCAATCCTCCATTAACACTATCCTCCTCCTTACACCCCTCCCTCAACCTCACTCTCCCCAAATCTCCCTTTTCTTTCTACTTCTCTTCGAATCTCCCTTCCCAATCTCCTCCCATCCCCCCTACATTTAACTTGTTTGAACTCTCTCCCTCCCCTTCTATCCCAAATGCCACTCTTCCTTCCCATCCCCCTCCATTTTCCTTTTCTGAAATCTCTCCCTCCCCTACTCTGCCAATCCCCACTCTCCCTTCCCACTCTTCTCCTCCCTCCACCTCTCTCCCCAACTCTCCTTTCGCCTTCCCCCTCTCTCCTTCCCTACCTTCACCTTCCTCTTCATTGAATCTCCCTCGCCTCCTTCCCCCTGCCACCTCACTCTTTCCAACTCTCCCTCCTTCTCTCCCTTTCCCTACCTCCACCTTCCTCTCTTCGATTCTCCCTTATCCCTCTCCTCCTATCCTCCCTGCATTTCACTTTTCCAAACACTCTCCCTCCCCTACTCTCCCAAACTCCTCTTTCAGTATCCCTCCATCTATTATCCACTCTCTTTTTCTTCCTCACTCCACCACCCTTCACACACTCTCCACTCTCTTTCCCTTCATACCTCTAAACTTATTCCCTCTACTTCACCATCCATAAATCTCCCTTTCACCTACCCCCTCTCTCCTTCCCTTCCTCCAAATTCCTATCCCTTGACTCTCCATTTCCTCCTCCCCTCCCTCTACCTCAGTCTTTTCTCTCATTCCCTTCCTCCCTTCACCTCTCTCCCCTACTCACCATTATCCACTCTCCTTCATGTCTAACCTCCACCTTACTCTCCCAAAATATCACTTTCCCCTAACACATCTCCTTCCCTCCCTCCACCTTTCTTTCCCATGACTCTCATTTTCCTCCTTCCCCTCTCCCTTCTCTTCCTCCACATCCCTCTCTTCAACTCTTTCCTTTCCCCATCATCACACCCCCTCGATTTAGCTTTTTATAACTCACTCTCTCCCTACCCTACTCTCTCAAAAACTCATCCCCCTACCTTATTCTTCAAAACTCTCCCCCCTCCCTACTTTTTTTTCTTCTCCTCGATTATAAATTTCCCCCTCCCCTAATCTCTTCCTCCATCCTCCCTCCTTCCCTCCCTCAACCATCCTCTACTCGACTCTCCCTTCCCAATATCCCTCTCTCCTTCCACCCCACTCTTCCCAACTCTCCCTTCCCTCTTTCTCCTCTCTCCTTCCCTCCCTCTACCTTCCTCTCCCCCTTCCTCAATCTCACTCTCCCCAATTCTCTCCTTCCCCCTTTTCCTTCTCTTCTTCCCTCCCTCTACCTTCCTTCCCCCCTAATCTCCCTTTCTTTAGTCCTTCTCCCCTACCTCCATCTCAATCTCCCCAATGCTCCCTTCCCCCTTTACCCTCTCTCCTTCACTCCATCCACCATTCCCCCTACTCTCCTTCACTCCCTCTCCCTCCACCCCCCTCTCTCTGACTCCCTTTCCCCCTCATCATAAACCCCCTCCATTTCACTCTTCCCAACTCACTATCTTCCTTTCCTACTTACCTAAACCCCCTCAATCTCCACCTCCCTCTCTCCCTCCCTCCCCTACTCCCCACACTCCTTCCCTTCCTCCATTCACCTCCCTACCCCTATTCTAAGATCTCCAATATCCTTCCCTATATTCACATCTCACCTCCCTCCCTCGTATTCTACTATCTTCACTCTCCTTCCCTCCCTCCACTACTCGCAATCCCTTATTCTCAACACATCCCTCCCACTACTCTCCACTCTCCTACCCCAGCTCTCCCTCCCCTCTCCATTTTCCTTCCCTCCATCCACCTCCCTCCCCTACTCTCAACACCTGCCACCCACTACTATCCACCCTCCTCTAATTCTCCCTCCCTAACTCTCCATCCATCCCGCCACCTCCCTCACCCTTCCACTCTCCTCCCCTAACTCTCCCCCTCTCAAATATCCACTCTCCTTCTCTCTGCCCTCCATATCACTCTCCCCAACTCTCTTTTCCCCCTTTACCCAGGGTTCATTTTAAGAGACCTCTTGGAAATTGGAGGTGGAAAATACCTAGTGAATATCCTTGGAACCAGTTTCACTAAAAGGTAATTTTTTGGGGTTTGTGTACAAATATTTCACCTGACAGAAAGGATGCAGACGTGTGACAAAAAATCTTTTATCACATGTCTATAGCTTGTGCCCTCATGTCATGCGTCAACAAACTCTCTTTCTCATGCGTAAATAAAATCTCATTGATGTGCATCAACAAACTCTCTTTTGCATGTTTGTATCCTCCTCTCTCCTATCACGTGTAAACAAACTCCACTTGTCATGCATCAACGAACTCTCCTTGTCACACAGCCACACATCAATAGAACTTTCTTTTCCTACGTTTGAGAATAATACTTATCACCCGGTTGCAAATTTGATGAATATCTATAAAAATGCACTTTGTGTACTAGCCTTTATTGCTTTACATGATTACTATACCTTATAATGAATATGCCCCCAAGTGGTATGAGTGAAGTAGAAGTGTTCTACCTAGCGAATAATCTAGGATTATATAGAGGATATATTTCAAGCATAGGTGAAGCCAACCCCTAACAAAATTAAACTGTAATTTTTAGGCGAACAGGTCACTGACCCATGTAAGAAAATTAGCCTTTTCAAATTTTCCTAAAATGGAATATTAGCCATATTACAAATATTTTCCACTAAAATTATCCTTGCCTTTACCCTTTCTACTTTCCTCCCTCCACCTCCCTTCCTTTCCCCCTAATCTCCTTTTCTCCCTTTCCCAACTCTCCCTCCACCTCCCTCTCTTCAACACTCCCTATCCCCCTAATCACAACTCTAGTCTCAATTTGAATGTTACCGTGGATTCACTTTGGTGTCTCCCCTATCTTTTCCTTCATATCATGTCTTCTCACTTTTGTCCTTCGGCTCGTTCCTTCTTTATCCCCCCATTTTCCAGTTATCCATGGCCATCTTTATGAATTGTGCATATCCCCTCTCCCACAACTCTATCATGTATTCCTCCTCTGTTTACAACAATCCTTCTATACTTAGCAGATCCCTTTCTGCTAGTCAATAGTTTTGAATCTTTTTCCCTTTATACACGCTACCTCCTCACCAAATCTTCATACTCACGGCTTTACTCTTCTGACTCTCATTCACTCTTCACATTCTACCTACTCTCTCTACCAGCTTCTTCTACCCTATCCCCTTCCTTTAGTTTGTGGTTCCTTCTCCCTGACTCTTCTTCTGCTCCACGGCTCTCTCCCTGTACTTTGGCAAGCACATTATATCCCCCTAGATTTCACAAATGCTATCTAAGTCCTTTAGAAATTTTCTTTGACTCACTCTCTCCCTCCCCTACTTGTGACCAACCCCCCTCACTCTCCACCTCAATCGCTCCCTTCATCTACTATCCACATGATCACTTTACCAATTGACTCCTTCCACCATCAATGCAACTTGACTATCAACTCATCAATCCTTGACATCAATGACAACACATATAACAATGAAAAATACTCAACACTCCTAGTCACTCATCATCTACATCATCCCCTTCCTCTTGTTTATTGTCATGTACCCTCTACTATGGACTATGGTCTCATCATTATCCTCTCTGGAGTCCCTCTACATTATTACCTCCATCCACTCTAGCTTGTCACTATTTATATCATCCCATGTAAATCTATATCTAACTGCTCTCCAGTTGGTTTGATCCCTATACACTCTCACTTATAACACAACCAATCTCCATGTAGGCCAATAGTGTGCTCTTCATAACATCTCAGTCTCATCCCCCAACTCTCATCTATTTTAGATCCACTCTTCCAACTACATTTCACTTCGATCATCACTCTTTCCAAGCATCATTATTACTTCCCTTTACCCTCTTTTAATTTCATCTACCATTTATTACCACCTCTCATTCCAGATGCCTCTCATCAACTACTCCCCATAATCCCCCTCATCTACATGTTCTTCCCTCCCTTTCACTCGTACATCACCTCAATTTATCTCATCTCTCCACCTCTTTTGGAGTCTTTTGGAGAATGTCTTCCATATGCACCTTCTTGCCACCATCACTCACTCATTTAGGAACCATCCCCTATTCTCCACTCTCCTATTTCTTTAGTTATATCATCTGTCACATTCACGCAATCATTTGTTCCCTACCACCTCCCTGCCCTATCCCATAAATCTTCCTCCACATCTCCATCTACGCTTTCACATCATTTCAATTCCGGCCTACCACATTCCTTCCCCTAGTACTTGACATTCACTTCTTATATGCCTCATCATCCATCTACCATGTCTATAATCCTATCATCAGACCCTATTCATCCACTTTTAATCCCACACTCCTTGGTTCTCACGCTTCCTCTGAGATATCAATATGTTCTTCACTCCACTCTCCTTACCTGACCCTCATAACCATTGCACCAATCCTTCACCTAACACTCCTTATATCCCTCTACCTCTCTGATCTATTTTCATCTCCTTTTCCACCTAATCACAACTCGCACATTCACCATGTACTCTTCCCAACATATTCTCTTGCTTGTTTCATCTCCCATACTCATATCCTCCACATACCATCCATTTTACTGGATTCTAATTGGAATATCCACTCTGCTTCATTTCCTCCCTCGACATACATCCCCTTACTCTCTGTTATAATTAGATATCTTTTCTATAGCTTGTTCCCTTATACCCATCATACCCTCCTCCCTCCACATCACCTATTCTGTACCATGAACTCCTCCTCTAATTTCATTTGTATTCACTACCGCATTCTATATCCCACCTCTTTACCTTCTACTTCTCTTCACTCCACTCTCATTCCCTCACCCCACCTCCCCCACCCATACTCTACAATCTCCTTTCTTCCACCATGATACTCTCCACTCCTCCTCCCTTCACCTCTCTCCCCAACTTTCCACTATCTCCCAAACTCTCCCTAAACTCTCTCCCTGGATCTCTCCCTCCTATCTCTATATCTCTAATCTTCATTCAATCCCTACACCTCCCACCTCCCTCCCCCTAGTTCCCAAACTCCACTCTTATTCCATCACTCCACCCACCTCCTCTCACCTCCCTCACCCTTATTCTCTACTCTCCTTCCCTAACTCCCTCTACTATCTCTCCCTCTCTTTACCCTATCGCTTCCCCCACTCTCCTTATCTCCCTCTCCCTCCCTCTCTTTGACACTCCCTTTCCCCCTATCATAACCCCCTCCCTTTCACTCTTCCCAACTCACTCTCTCCCTCCAATAATCTCCCAAACCCCCTTCACTCTCCACTCTTCTTCCTTCCCTTCACCTCCCACCTCCACTCCCCTAGTCCCCAAACTCCACTCTAATTCCATCACTCCACCTACCTCCTCCCATCTCCCTCACACCTAATCTCCACTCTCCTTCCCTTTGACTCCCACTTCTCTCCACTCTTCCTTCCCCTTCACTCCCACTACTCTCCACTCTCCTTCATTCACCTCTCTCTCTTACTCTCCACTCTCCTCCCTTCACCTCTCTCTCCTACTATTCACTCTCCTCCCTCAATTATCCCTCCCACCTCCCTTCATTTAGTCCCCAAACTAAATTCTTATTACCTCCTCCCACCTCCCTCAACCCTACTCTCCACTCTCCTTCCCTAAATCCCAATACTCTCTTCCTCCCTCTCTTTACCCTATCTCCTCCCTCCCACTCTCTTCATCTCCCTCTCTTTACCCTCTTTCCATAGGGCTTCTCTCCCTCTCCCTCCATGTCTTCGACACTCCCTTTCCCCCTCATAAAAACCCCCTTCCTTTAACTCTTCCCAACTCACTCTCTCCCTCCCCTACTCTCCCAAAATTCCCCCACTCTCCACCTCCCTCGCTCACTTCCCCCTAATTTCCACTCTCCTTCCCTCATTTCAGCTACCTCCTCCCACTTCCCTCACACCTACTATTCACTCTCCTTCCTTCCCTCCCACTAATCTCCACTCTCCTCCCTAACCTCTCCCTCATATCTCCCTCCCACCTCCCTCTCTCAAATAATCCTTCCTACTCTCCACATCCCTCCATCCCCTCCCTCCACCTCACTCTCCCAAACTCTCTCTTTCCCCCTTCCCAAACTCCTTTCCTCCCTCCACCTTCCTCTCTTTTGAATCTCCATTTCTCCACTACTCTTCAATCTCCTTCCATTACTCCTTCTCACTACTCTCCCACCTTCCCCTAGTCCCCAATTTCCACTCTCCTTCCCTCCCTCTCTCTACTCTCCACTATCCTCCCCCAACTCTCCCTCCCCTCTCCCTTCCTTCGTACTCTCCCCCTCCTTCCACCTCACTCTCCACAACTCTCCCTTTCCCCCTTGCCCAACTCCTTTCCTCGCTCCACCTTCCTCTCTTTTAACTCTCCATTTCTCCCCTCCCACTCGCTAATATCCACTCTCCTTCCCTTACTCCCTCCCTCTACTCTCCACTATCCTCCCCTCCCTCCCTCTACTCTCCACTATCCTCCCTAAACTCTCCCTCCCCTCTCCCTCTCTTCAATCTTCCTTCATACTCTCCCCCTCCTTTCCACCCCTTCCCTCCCCCTCACTCTCCCCAACTCTCCCTTTCACCCTTCCCCAACTTCTTTCCTCCCTTCACCTTCCTCTCCATTTCTCCCCCCCCACTTCTCTCCACTCTTCTTCCCTTCCTCCCTCCAAATATTATCCCAATATTCACTCTCCTTCCTTTCCTCCCTCCACCTCCCTCCCCATACTCTCCTTCCCTTAATCCCTCTATCTAACCCCACTCTCCACTCTTCTTTCCTTCATCCCTCCACCTCCCTCTCCTCTCCCACAACTCTTCATCATATCTTCTCCCCTTCCTTCTCTTCACCTTACTTCCCTAGTTCCAAAACTCAACTCTCATTACCTCACTCCACCTACCTCCTCCCACCTCCATCACCTCTACTCTCCTTCCTGCACTCCCACTACTCTCCACTCTCCTCCTTTCACCTCTCTCCCCTAGTCTCCACCATCCTCCCCCAACTCTCCCTTCTCTCTTCCTCCCACATCCCTATCTCCAATCATACTTCCTACTCTCCCCCTCTTTCCACCCCAAACTCCACCTCACTCTCCCCAACTCTCTCTTTCCACCTTCCCCAAATCCTTTCCTTCATCCACATTCGTCTACTCTGACTCTCCATTTCTCCCCCTGCCCCCACTCTTCACTCTCCTTCCCTTCCTCCCTCTCACTACTCTCCCACCTCCTTACCCCTAGTCCCCAATATCCTCTCCTTCTGTTCCTTTACTTCCCTCCCTTACTCTCCTTTCCTCCCTAAGCCTTTCTCTCTCCCAAATCTCCCATCCTCCCCTCCCTTCCCCAACTCTCCACTCTCCTTACCTTCCTCCATCCACCTTCATCCTACTCTCCACTCTCCTTAAATTCCTCCCTCTACCTCCCTCCCCTACTCTCCACTCTCCTCCCCCAACTCTCCCTCCTACCTCCCTCTCTCCAATCTTCCTTCCTACTCTCCCCATCTCCTTCCACACCCACCCTCCAACTCTCTCCCAAACTCTCCCTTTCCCCCTTCCCCTCTCCTTTACTTCATTCACCTTCCTCTCCTGCAACCCTCCATTTCTCCCCTCCCTCAAATTATTCTCCACTCTCCTTCCTTTCCTTCCTTTCCTACCTCTCCCTACTCCCCAATATCCACTACCTTCCACTACTCTCCACTCTCCTTCCCTTTGTTCCTCTCCTTAATCTCCAATATCCACTCTCCTTCCCTCTCTCCACATCCCACCTCCCTTCCCATAGTCCATAATCTCCACTATCATTCCCTCCCTCCACCTCCATCCCCCAACTCTCCCTTCCACCTCTCTCTAACCCTCCTTCCTACTATCCCCATCTCATTCCACCCCATCCATCTACCTATCTCTACTACCTGTCACTACTCTCCTCTATCCTTCCATTCCTTCCTCTCATTACTCTCCAATCTCCACTCTCCTTCTCTCCCTCCACCTCCCTCCCCCAAATCTCTCTCTCACCTCTATCCAACCCTCCTTCCTACTTTCCCCATGTCCTTCCACCCCCAAATCTACATCCCTCCCTCTGTAATGTCCCCTTTTCCTACGCCAAAGGCCTAAGGGCCAAGTCGTGGTCAAACCCAAGGAGCTATGGAGGTTGGGAGCTATGGGGAGGGGCCACATGGTTCTAATACTCTAATGTTGCATTAAAGGTCAAGTTTTGACCATGGTGACTTAAAGGGGAAAAGTAACTTAAGTTACTTTATTTTATTGGCCCCTCCATGGAATGAAACGCATCTAGGTATATTGGGGATCTTTTGCTTTGGAATGTATATAAAAAGCTAGGAGAGAAAGGAGAGGAACTTTTTTCACATACATTTTAGCCTCCTTCACGTGCAGCTAATGTTGTTGCACATCTATAGCTTGTGGAGTCAAATCCCACATGGACCCTAGCTTTTTTGGTGAGCGACTCATCCCTACCTAGTAGGGCATTCTTCGGTAGTGAGATATCTACCCTATTCTATCATTTTGGAGCCGCTTTCAGCGCTATGTTACAGAGATATTACCAGAGGGTTCATAGGAAGGGTTTGAGTTATGTTGGGGGCATTTGGTGAAGATAATCAGAGGGGTTCTAGATCAGACTTATAGTAGCCATTTGGGCTGGTCTTAGCATCACTTTGAAGGCACCTCCATCATTTTCTGACCACTTTCCAAGCAAGGCAACTTGCAGCCTTTATTTCGGGGTTCCAATCAGCCATTTTCAAATCTAAAGTTAAAAATATTATTTCCTATATATGTCAATGTTATTTCTAAAGACACTTATTTTTTCTCTTCTATTTAGAGAGTTATGAACCTCAGAAGTTTTCCTGGTGTTCTAGGGAAAGTTGTGCTTTTTCTGGCAGTAGTTTAATTTGTGTAAAATTCCAAAAACAACTTTATTATGTCCTCTATAATAATATCAAGCTCTCCTTAAATGTTCAAGTAATTCGAGTGGATATTTTGGGAGATATTGATTTTATTTAGTTTGTTGTCATTACTGTAAAAGTATACATAAATCTGTATTTTACTTTGCTCCAATTTTCATATATTTTTTGCATTTGTAAGTAGCATCCCATAAGGGATATTACAGTGGTATCAAATTTGTTGTTCCTCCAGCATGTGTGGATTAAATATGGTAGTTTGGAAAGATCTCAATGTGGGTTTTATGAAGGAAATGTTCACCAACATGGTGAAACATCAAGAAGCCACTAACCTTTATTCAAGCCAGTTCACTCAAAATGTGAATCAAACCAGATCTGGGGACAATAAGGAACACGGTGAGAAAAGTGATAAAGGGCGGCCAATAGAGGTGATTGATGAGGATTCTTGTTGCAGGAAATACCAATCTTTGAGTAGGGATTTTTGAGATAATATATCATTTCCAGATTATTGCATGATGAAGATTTCTAGCAAGCCCAAGCGAGGTCATCATATGTCGGTACCTAAATTACAAAAGAACTCATTTGAAGAAGAAGCTTCTAGACAAAAGGGTATGATTTCCATTGAGAAAAATAATTACATTAGTGAAACTTTTCTTGTTAGAGAAATTATTCCACTGTAATATCCCTTATGGGATACTATTTTAAAATGTACAAAATATATGAAAATTGCAGCAAAGTAAAATACTAATTTATGTAAATTTTTATAGTAAGGATAACAAACTAAATAAAATCAATATCTTCCAAAATATCCACTTGAATTACTTGAAAATTTAAAGAGAGCTTGATATTGTTATAGAGGACATAATAAAGTTGTTTTTGGAATTTTACAAAAATTAAACTGCTGCCAGAAAAAGCACAGCATGGCCTAGAAAACTAGGAAAACTTCTGAGGTTTGTAAACTCTCTTAATAGAAGAGAAAAAATTAAGGATATTTCGAAATAACATTGACAGATATAGGAAATATTATTTCCACCTTCATATATGAACATGGCTAATTGGAAAACCCCCAAATAAAGGTTACAAGTCACCTCACTTGGAAAGGGGTCAGAAAATGATGGAGGTGCCTTCAAAGTGATGCTAAGCCTACCCCAAATGGCTTCCATAAGTCTTATCTGGAACCCCTTTAATTATCTTCCCCAAATCCCCCCAAAATAACTCAAACCCTTCCTATAAACCCTTTGGTAATATCTCTGTAGCACAACCCTGAAAGAGGCTCCAAAATAAGAGACTGGGGTAGATCTCTCACTACCAAAGAATGCCCTGCTAGCTAGAGACGGGTCTCTCACCACTGAAGCTAGGGTCCCTGTGGGATTTGACTACACAAGCTGTAGATGCGCAACAGTAGTAGCTACATGTGAAGGAGGCTAAAATGTATGCGACAAAAGTTCCTCTCTTTTCTCTCCCAGCTCCTTATATACATTCCAAAGAAAATGATCCCCAATAGACCTAGATGCGTTTTATTCCACGGATGGGCCAATAAAATAAAATAACTTAAGTTACTTCTCCCTTTTAAGTCACCATGGTCCAAAACTGATGCTCAACGCAACATTAGACTATTAGAACCATGTGGTCCCCTCCCCATAGCTCCCAGCATCCACATCTCCTTAGGTATGACCACGGCTTGGACTCAACATGGCCCTTAGGCCTTTAGCGCAAGAAAAGGGACATTACATTTCTCCCTTCCTGAGAAATGCTTGACCCCAAGCATTATCCTGTCCTACTGCAGAAGCTAAATACCATGTTGTAAGTCTCTCCACCTCACCTTGTCGTCCACCAAGGATCAGTGTAATCCAAAGTAACCAAAAAACCCCATTTCATCATCATGACCTCTATATGGTACCGAGAGTAATGTTGTCCATGAAGTGGAATGATACCCAAACTGACTCTCCAATGGTACCCACATCAAAATTTCTAATCGATCAAATCCTTGCCAATGCAAGGCTTTCATCACGGGATCACTCAAGGCCTCTCCAATCAACTCCTGGGTATGCGATTCCACTCTGAATCCTGTAGAATGCCCTGGATCAACTTGTGAAACAACCTATATACACACAAATGGTGCTAACTCTCCCACATGACCTGAACTCATGTGAGAGCAAGTCTCTTCGTTAGGTATCTTAATGTGTCTCATGGGGGAAAAGTCCTAAGACTCAAGTAGATAGTCAACTGGCCATATCAACTCCACATAGTCCACCTCCTGTGTTACATGTGAACCTACCGAATAACCATGAGTCAATTTTGTCTCTCCATTGACTAGCACGTGGGCGAAGTGCTCACCGGGCATAGAAGCACTGAAATACATAGGTGTGTTATCCCATGTCGACTCAAAAAATGATGAACCCGTAAGCTCTAACTTGTCATAGTGACAAACCATACATGCCTATATATAGTTGAGGATATCCTCACCCAACCTATGCCATATGAACCCCTTTTACATGAACTTGTAGGTCTCATCGAAGCACAAGTGCTGAGTCACGAAAGAACAATGCACATGTCGCAATATCTCCATCCTTAACCATGAATCTAACATAAGGTACAATCTTCCCTAATAGAATATTATCTCATCCTCCAATATTTAGCTGTCATTTTGTATTTGACCATCAGGAAACTCACAAGTGTGTCGGATCTTGGAGTACTCAACAAGCAAATGAGATCTCTAGTCTACCGAAACCTCAAATAACCAACATAATGATAAACTCATATGGTCTAAACCTATAATCCCAATCTCTGTAACTATCTCATGTGCAACACTATTGGTTACACCCATATCCATGACTCCACTCACCCCATCTAGAGTAAAAGTCTCCATCCTATCTAACTCACTCCACAATTCAACATTATCTGAATCACTCTCCACATAAGTCATTATGGTGTGCTTTGTACTTACAGCAAACAACCCATCAAAATAGGATTCATCAAATATCCCACTTGTCTCATTCTTTGTGATATCACCATGATCCACAAGATGCTAAGTTCCTTTACAATTCAACCACTGCAATGACATGCTTCTTTCCTCACCAATCACATCTTTTGTAATCTTCCCTTGTATACCATGAAATCTGATTTCTTTGTTTTCCTTTTAAAATTTTGGTTTATCCACATGAGGGATGAATGCAAATTTCCCAAAAGATGGAAGCCACTATGTCCAATGAATGATTCCAACTTAAAATAACCCAAATGTAAAAACATATTCAAGTACTTCACATCTCTTAATGACAATAAACAAATGAGTTACCTTCTTAGTGCAAGACATGTATTTCCATGGACATAACTCATCAATTCCTTCTATGTTGGGAACACATATGGCTGCTGCCTCATCATACTTTATTCTCTTTCCCCATATTTTCATTTCATCATAAATGCAAGAGAAAGGGAAATCAACATTAAAACTCAAGCATCCATAAACTTTATCATAAGGAACTTCATACCTTTTGTTGTACCCATTGATTCTCATCATAAGAGAAGACAACACATCTGAAATAGCATAATTGGGGCTGCTCATCATAGCTTTGCAACTCAAAATTTTTGATATAGGATTAGCATCTTCATTCTCCTTTGATTTTTCAACACATGCATCATTGTCTTCCTTAACATCATGCAACCATTGCATTCCAAAAAAAGTCTTACCTCTAGAAAATTCAACCACAATAAATATACCACATACCTCGTGTCCTTTCACTATCATGGGATCCTCCTGCATTGTTTTCTTTGCCAACATATACTTATTAGCTTAATCAAGAGCAATGTGAATGGAGGATGTGTTTATCCCATCTAGCATACCTTGATACGTGATTATGAAATAGTCTTCCCCAATCATCCAAGAATATAAATGTTATCATAAATAATAGAGACATGGCAACAACATAGGAGAACTCAACAATCTAGGAAAATGGTAACCATTCTCATACCTTAGGATGCTAAAGTCATGAATACACCTTGAATTCAACTCTTCTTTTTAACAGCAAATTGCACCTTGATTCTTTGAGCACTTTGAGGACCAAATGCCCCCACTAACCCTTTCAAGGGTTCAACCATGTAGCTGGTATAAAAATCAGTCATGGGCTCTATTAATAAAGTAATTTCTCCTCTCTTTATGACTGTTGTTATACATAGTCCAGCAAGCTAAAGATGATTTAAAAATATTCGCTTACCCTTTTTAGCAATCAAAAAACCAACGCTAGTACCTTGAGATTTACTCTCCCTTCTTGCACTAGAGTATCCAATGAAGAAATCATGCACAAAGTTTTCAAAATCATAATTGATAGTTTTGGATAATTGCAACATATTACCAAGATCCCATACCTTATAATGCCCATAAACCCTTGTATCATGGAAGGTCTGTCATCTTTGCTTCTCTTGTATCCATACATAAAGAAGATTATCACTCTTTTTCTTCATGATGACTTGACTTTGATGCGCCAAATTCTTAGCACCAAATTTTTTTATGAAAATTCCTTTTTATGAGAGAAGAAATTTGTTTATGCAAGCAAGGAGGATGTAATGGAAACTCTTAAAAAGTGTGAGGAATGGAATAGTAGAGCTAGGAGTTTGCTAGGTTGATAGTGACTCAAGCAAGACAACACATACAAGAGTTCAAGGAAATGATGAGGGGAAATTCATGCAAGAAAGACTACACTCCTAAAAGAAGACTCAATGGAGTAGCTGGCACATGAGGAGGAGCCTCACATGGACATTGGTGTAAAATTTCAGCCTGCTGTAATTTCCAAACCAGCAACTTTTGATCAGCTTTCATATGCTTTCAATAGGCACTCAGGAAACAATGTTGGGGGTAGCTCAACATATGTCTATCTTAAACACACGAAGGACATTGATGCCCCTAAAAGGCACTGAAGCAACAATGTTGGGAGTAGCTCAACATATGTCTATCTTGAACACATGGAGGACATTGATGGCATTGAAAGGTATGAATAAACATGGCTAGTTGGTTGCAAAAATGAAAAAGATATTTCAATCCAAAAGGTACCTATCAATCCTCCAAAGAATAAGTCATTATCATATGATGGCAAACATGGCTAGTTGGTTGCAAAAATGAAAAAGATATTTCAATCCAAAAGGTACCTATCAATCCTCCAAAGAATAAGTCATTATCATATGGGATGGATTTACCAAGAAGTAATGAGCATAAAATTGTGAAAGGTGTTGATTCTTGTTCCACTTATTCTCCATCTAAAATCATGAATCACAATAGGGATGGTGTTGTTTTGGAGGTTTCTAAAGCAACAATAGAAGGTGAACATTTTGATAATATTCTTTATAATGAGGTTAGTAGTAGCATGGATTTATTTCATCATCTTCATCCTATAACATTACAATAGTTTTATCATGATGGTATTCAACCTATTGTTGATAAGAATGCTAAGAATTTGGTGCATCAAATTCAAGTCATCATGAAGACGAAGAGTGATAATCTTATTTATGAGGAGATACAATAGAAGAAAAGATGGAAAACCTTACATGATACAAGGGTTAGTGGGAATTATAAGGTATGGGATCCTGGTAATATGTTGCAATTATCCAAAACTATCAACTTTGATTTTGAAAATTTTGTGCATGATTTCTTCATTGGAGACTCCGGTGCAAGAAGAGAGAGTAACTCTCAGGTACTAGCATTGGTTTTCTGATTGCTAAAAAGGGTAAGAGAATATTTTTTAATCATCTTTAGCCTGCTGGACTGTGTATAGCAACAGTGATAAAGAGAGGAGAAAATGCTTTATTAATAGAACACATGACTGATTTTTATACCAGCTACATAACCTTTCATACCTTTCTTATCCTCTGTGTGTTTAAGATAGACATATGTTGAGCTACCCCCAACATTGTTGCATGAGTGCCTGTTGAAAGAATTTGAAAGCTAATCAAAAGTTGTTGGTTTGGAAATTACAGCAAGCTGTAATTTTACACCAATGTCCATGTGAGGCTTCTCCTCATGTGCCAGCTGCTCCATTGAGTCTTCTTTCACGGGTGGAGTCTTTCTTGCATCAATTTCCCTCATCACTTCCTTGAACTCTTGTATGTGTTGTCTTGCTTGAGTCACTATCAACCTAACAGCTCTAGCTCTACTATTCCATTCCTCACACTTTTTAAGAGTTTCCATTACATCCTCCTTGCTTGCATAAACAAATTTCTTCTCTCCTAAAAAGGAATTTGCATAAAGAAATTTGGTGCTAAAAATTTGGTGCATCAAATTCAAGTCATCATGAAGACAAAGAGTGATAATCTTCTTTATGTAGAGATACAAGAGAAGCAACTATGATAGACCTTCCATGATACAAGGGTTTATGGGCATTATAAGGTATGGGATCCTGGAAATATGTTGCAATTATCCAAAACTATCAATTCTGATTTTGAAAACTTTGTGCATGATTTCTTCATTGGAGACTCCAGTACAAGAAGGGAGAGTAAATCTCAAGGTACTAGCATTGGTTTTTTTATTGCTAAAAAGGGTAAGAGAATATTTTTTAATAATCTTTAGCCTACTGGACTGTGTATAACAACAGTCATAAGGAGAGGATAAAATGCTTTATTAATAGAGCCCATGATTGATTTTTATACCAGCTACATGGTGGAACCCTTGAAAGGGTTAGTGGGGGCATTTGGTCCTCAAAGTGCTCAAAGAATCAAGGTGTAATTTGCTATTAAAAAGAAGAGTTGAATTCAAGATGCATTCATGACTTTAGTATCCTAAGGTATGAGAATGGTTACCATTTTCCTAGTTTGTTGAGTTCTCCTATGTTGTTGCCATGTCTCTATTATTTATGACAACATTTATATGCTTGGATGATTAGGGAAGACTATTTCATAATCACGTCTCAAGGTATGCTAGATGGGATAAATACATCCTCCAGTCACATTTCTCTTGATTTAGCTAATAAGCATATGTTGGCAAAGAAAGCAATGCAAGACCCCATGATAGTGAAAGAACATGAGGTGTGTGGTATATTTATTGTGGTTGAATTTGCTAGAGGTAAGACTATTTTTGGGATGCAATGGTTGCATGATGTTAAGGAAGACAATGATGCATGTGTTGAAAAATCAAAGGAGAATGAAGATGTTGATCCTATATCAAAAATTTTGAGTTGCAAAGCTATGATGAACAGCCCCAATTATGCTATTTCAGATGTGTCGTCTTCTCTCATGATGAGAATCAATGGGTACAACAAGAGGTATGAAGTTCCTTATGATAAAGTTTATGGATGCATGAGTTTTAATGTTTATTTCCCTTTCTCTTGCATTTACGATGAAATGAAAATATGGGGAAAGAGAATAAAGTATGATGAGGGAACAGCCATGTGTATTCCCAACATAGAAGGAATTGATGAGTTATGTCCATGGAAAGACATGTCTTGCACTAAGAAGGTAACTCATTTTTTTATTGTCATTAAGAGATGTATAAATACTTGAATGTGTTTGTACATTTAGGTTATTTGAAGTTGGAATCATTCATTAGACATATTGGCTTCCATCTTTTGGGAAATTTGCATTCATCCCTCATGTGGATAAACAAACTTTTTTCAAGAAAAACAAATAAATCAAATTTCATGGTATATAAGGGTAGATTGCAAAAGATGTGATTGGTGAAGAAAGAAGAAGGTCGTTGCAGCGGTTGAATTGTGAAGGAACTCAACATCTTGTAGATCATGGTGACATCACAAGGAATGAGACAAGTGGGATATTTGATGACTCCTATTCTGATGAGTTGTTTGCTGCAGACACAAAGCACACCATAATGACTTATGTGGAGAGTGAGTCGGATGATGTTGAATTGTGGAGTGAGTTAGATAGGATGGAGACTTTGACTCTAGATGGGGTGAGTGGAGTCATGGATGTGGGTGTAACCAATAGTGTTGCACATGAGACAGTTACAGAGATTGGGATTATAGGTTCAGACCATCCGAGTTTATCATTATGTTGGTTATTTGAGGTTTCAGTAGACCGGAGATCTCATTTGCTTGTTAAGTACTCCAAGAACCAACACACTTTTGAGATTCCTAATGGTCACATACAAAATGACAGCTACAAATTGGAGGATGAGATGATCTTCTATCAGGGCAGACTGTACCTTGTGTCAGATTCATGGGTTGAGGATGGAGATATTGTGACATGTGTATTGTTCTTCCATGACTGGAAACTTGCGATTCAATGAGGACCTATAGGTTCATGTTAGAGAGGTTCATATGGCATAGGTTGAGTGAGGATATCCTCAACTATATACAGGGATGTAAGGTTTGTCACTATGACAAGTCAAAGCTTAATTTTTTGAGTCGATAGGTGATAGCACACCTATGTATTTCAGTGCTTCTATGGCCTGGTGAGCACTTTGCCCATGTGCTAGTCAGTGGAGAGACAAAATTGACTCATGGTTATTTGGTAGGTTCACATTCAGCGTAGGAGGTGGACTATGTGGAGCTGATATGGGCCGGTTGACTATCTACTGGAGTCTTGGGACATTTCCCCCACGGGACACATTGAGATACCTTATGAGGAGCCTTGCTCTCACACGAGTGCAGGTAATGTGGGAGAGTTAGCACCATTTGTGTGTATACATGTTGTTTCATAGGTTGAGCTAGGGCATTCTACATGATTTAGAGTGGACTTTCATACCCAAGAGTTTATTTGAGAGGCCGTGAGTGATCCCATGATGACAGTCTTGCATTAGAAGGGATTGGACCGATTGGAAATTTTGGTGCGCGGTACCAGTGGAGAGTCGGTTTGGGTATAATTATACTTCGGGGACAACATTGCTCTTGGTACTATATGTAGGTCATGAAGATAACATGGGGTTTCTTGGTTACTTCTGATTACATCGATCCTTAGTGGATGACAAGGTGAGGTGGAGAGACTTACAATGCGGTATTCAGCTTCTGCAATAGGACAGGATAATGTTTAGGGTCAAGCATTTCTCGAGAAGGGAGGACTGCAGTGTCCCTTTTTCCTATGCCAAAGGCCTAAGGGCCAGGTTAAGTCCAAGCCATGGTCAAACCCAAGGAGTTGTGGACACTAGGAGCTATGGGGAGGGGGGCACGTGGTTCTAATAGTCCTAATGTTGCGTTGAGGGTCATTTTTAAAACATGAATGACTTAAAGGGGAAAAGTAACTTAAGTTACTTTATTTATTTGGCCCCTCCTTAGAATGAAACGCGTCTAGATCTATTGGGGCTCTTTTGCTTTGGAATTTATATAAGGAGCTGGGAGATAAAGTAAAGGAAATTTTGTCGCATACATTTTAGCCTCCTTCATGTGCAACTGTTGATGTTGTGCATCTACAACTTGTGGATTCAAACCCCATATGGGACCCTAAGCTTCGGTGGTGAGAGACTAGTCCCTAGCTAATAGGGCATTCTTTGGTAGTGATAGATCTACCCTAGTCTGTCATTTTGGAGCCGCTTTCAGTGCTATGCTATAGAGATATTACTAGAGGGTTCACAGGAAGGGTTTGACTTATTTTGGGGGAATTTGGGGAAGATAATCAGAGGAGTTCCAGATCAGACTTATGACAGCCATTTTGGTTGGGTTTAGCATCACTTTGAAGGTGCCTCCTTCATTTTTCGACCCCTTTCTAAGTGAGGCAACTTGCAGCCTTTATTTGGGGGTTTTCCAGTCATCCATTTTTAGATCTAAAGGTGGAAATATTATTTCCTATATCTTTCAATGTTATTTCCAAATATCCTTATTTTTGCTCTTGTATTTAGAGAGTTACAAACATTAGAAGTTTTCCCATTTGTCTAGGGCATGTTGTGTTTTTCCTGGTAGCATTTTAATTTGTGTAAAATTTCAAAAACAACTTTATAATGTCCTCTATAATAATACCAAGATCTCTTTAAATTTTCAAGTAATTTGAGAGGATATTTTGGGATACATTGATTTTATTTAGTTTGTTGTCCCTACTGTAAAAATCTGCATAAATCAGTATTTTACTTTGTTGTAATTCTCATATATTTTGTGCATTTTAAGTTGTATCCCATAAAGTATATTACACCCTCCCGCTACTCTCCACTCTCCTTCTCTTCCTCACTCCACCTCCAACTACTATCCTCCTCTCCTTCCCTCCATTGCGTTAATCTCTAAACGCATTCCCTCCCTCTCGTTACTTTACACTCTCATTCCCTTCCTCCCTCCACCTCTACCCCCTACTCTCCACTCTCCTCACCCAAATATCCCTCTCGCCTCTCTCCAATCTTCCTTCATACTCTTCCCGCTCTCTTTCCACCCCTCCCTCCACCTCACTCTACCCAACTCTCCCTTTCCCCATTCTTCCTTCCCCCTCTCTCATTTCCTACATCCACCTTCCTCATCCCCGAATCTCCATTTCTCCCCCTCCCCCTACTCTCCACTCTCTCTATGCTCTCTAATATATCCTTCATGCTCTCCCCCCCTCTCCTTGTAACCCTTCCCCCTTCCCCTTCTCTCATTTCCTCCCTCCACTCTCCTTCCCTACCTCCACATCTAACCTCCCTCCCCCTAGTCCCTAATCTCAACTATTATTCCCTCCCTCCACCTTCCTCTCCCTCAACTCTCTCTCTCACCCTACTCTCCACTCTCTTTCCCTTCCTCCATCCACCTCCCTCTCCTACTCTCCAATATCCATTGTCATTCCATCCCTCCACCTCCCCCTAGTCCCAAAACTCCACTCTCCTTCCCTCTCACCACCTACCTCCTCCTACCTCCCTCAACCCTACTCTCCACTCTCCTTCCCTCAACCCTAATCTCCTATCTCCTTCTCACCCTCCCACCACCTTCCTCCCCCTAGTCTCAACTCTTCCCCTAACTCTCCCTCCTCTCCCCCAAAATCTCCCCCAACCTCCCTCTCCACAATCTTCCTGCATAAACTCCCCCTCTCCTTTTACCTTCCCCTCTCCTTTCCTCCCTCCAACTTTTTCTCCCCTGACTCCTTCTAGTCTCCCCTTCCCCCACTCTACACTCAAATTCCCTTCCTCTCCCAAAATATCCTTCCCTCCCTCCACCTCCCTCTCCCTCGACTCTCTCTCACCCTACTCTTCACTCTCCTTCCCTTCCACCATCCACCTTCCTCTCCTACTCTCCAATCTCCATTGTCCATCCTCCATCCATCCACCTCCCCCTAGTCCCAAAACTTCACTCTCTTCCTCACCACCCACATCCTCCTCCTACCTTCCCTCAACCCTACTCTCTACTCTCCTTCCCTCAACCCTACTCTCATCTCTCCTTCCCGCCCTCCCCAGCCACCTTCCTCCCCCTAGTATCCACTCTTCTCCCCCCAACTCTCCCTCCCCGCCCCTCCAAATCTCCCCGCCCAACCTCCCTCTCCACAATCTTCTTCCGACTCTCCCCTCATCCTTTAACTTTCCCCCTCTCCTTCCTCCCTCGCACCTTTCTTCTCCCCCCAACTCTCCTAGTCTCTCCCTCCCCCCCACTCTAAACTCAAATTCTCCTTCCGCCGCCGCAGAGGGCCCCCGGGCCACGTCCGCGCCCCCCAAGAGCCTGCCCGCCTCCACCGGCGCGCCCGCAAAAGAGCGCGCACCAGAGCGCCACGCGCAGGCCCGGCCGCCAGCTCACCGCGCGCCGACGCGCCAAGAGCCAAGGGCCGGCCAGCCCGACACCGCCCCCGATGTCCAAAAACCGCACGTCGCCGGACCGCCACACGCGGACCGCCTCCTACCTCCCGCAAAACGACGCGCACGCTCCCGGCCGGAACAACCGACGAGCCGAGCGCCGGAACGCCCGAAAACCACCGGCCGCCCACGAGTGTGCGTCCACTCGGCCCGCAACGCTGCCGCCCGACACAACAGCCAGCTCCAAAGAGGCAGGCCGACTCTGCCCCCGCTCCGGTCCGTCCCTCACCTTCTGCGTCCCCCGATCGCGCCGAGGCGACCCTTCCCGCCGTCTACACTAAAATCCAGTAATACAGACAATAGGATCTATATCCAATAGATCCCTCAAGTCCCCAAACTCCCACTATACTTTCCTACACCACAAAAATCCTATTTACCCCCCTCAACCCATTTAGGCCTCCTATCTCCTTCCCACATTCCTCTCTCCCACTATCCTTACTCCTCCACCTTCCTCGACTTCCACTACTATCCCTCCCTACTACTAGTCAACACAGCTCCACTCTCTAATCTCCATGTCTTAGATCCATCACCTCTTACATAGCTCCCCAAAACTCCATCTCCTTCGGCCATCACACCACCTTCCTCCCCCTACTCCCACTCCACATACTCTCCCTCTCCCCTCCCACAAATCTCCCCCAACCTCCCTCTCCAAAATATTCCTTTACTCTCCCCCTCTCCTTTTTACCTTCCCCCTTCCTTTCCTCCCGCACCTTCTTCTCCCCCAACTCTCTATATCCCCTCCCCCACTCAACACTCACATCTATTCTCCAACCCCTTATACTGAAATATCCCCTCCTTCCTAGTCCCAAAAACTCTACTCCCCTTCCCTCACACCGCCCTACCTCCTCATACACCCCTCACCCCCACCCCTTACTTCCTCGCGCGCGGCCCCCGGCCGCGCCCAGAAGCACGGGCCGCCCGCCACCGGCCCGCGCCGCGACGCGCCCGCCCCAGACCGCCGCGCGCCGGGCCGCACAAGCCACAGACCGCGCCGACGCGACAAGCGCGGAGGGGCCGGCCAGACCGCCCAGAGACGAGGAGACAAAAGACACAAAAGGACAAACCAAAGCAAAAAAAGATAAAGAGGTGAACAAAAAGAGAAAGCGATCTAACATTACTTCCATCTCCCCTCCTTTTACCTTAACTAATCTCCATTCCCATTGCCATTCTCAATCAACCTTTCTCTCCCAATCACTCTTCTCCCACTACATCCATATCCTCGATCTCCCCTCCATCCATAGTCCAAAACTTCCTCTCCTCCCACACACCTACTCTCCTACCCTATCACCCCCTCTCTCTCTATGTCAGTCTCCCTCCATCTTCCTCCCCCGACTCTCCCTCCCCTCTCTATACCAAATCTCACACAACCTCCCTTTCTCCAAGCTTCCTTCCTACCCTCTCCCTCTCCTTCTACCTTGCCCACTCACCTTTCCCCCTTCCCCCTTTCTTTTCCTCCCTCCACCTTCTTCTCCCCCAACTCTTCCTTTCTCCCGTCCCCCCACTCCGCACTCACCTTCCCTTCGTCCCTTCCCCTACTCCAATCTCATTCCCTCCCTCCACCTTCCTCCCTGTTATCCCGTAAAATTGACAAGGGCAATTTTACCGATAACCATACCGAAAATTTTGTTTCGATCCCTCGTTAGGGATCCTTCGCGTTCGAAACATCGCAAAATCCCTCCCCGGGGAAAACTAGTTCTTTGAACTTAGTCTTTTTGAGCCTTTTTGGCTGGGCGCATGTATTTTCATTGTAACACATACTTTTGGTGCGCCCCCCTTAAAAGCCTTTGGCGCATGGTTTTCCATGTTAGCACGATTCTTGGTGCGCCAAAGGCGCATATAGTCTCCGTGTTACACCCAAGTTTTGTTGCGCCAAAGGGCGCACATAACTTTATGTCGACAACGAATTTGGTGCGCCAAAGACGCGCTCATTCTTAGTTGCCATTTCTTTCCATGCGCCAAAGGGCGCACGCCTTCCCTTGTCGACAACGATTTCCATGCGCCATTCAAAAGGTGGTGGCACATTAATGACAGGTTTTTTCTATATATACCCGTGCCCGCCATGTCATTTTCATTCCATTTTGACAAGCACGTGATCGCTCTGGATTTGTCAGCTCTGCCCTGTCGCTGTCATTGCTCTGTGGACCCACTCGCCACAAATTTTGATATATATTCGAGGTAGGTGGTTCTCCTGGTTTGTTTTTAAAAGCTTTCATGTCTTGGTCTGTGTTTTCTCTCCTTCGAGCTTATTTCTTTGACGGGTTGATTGTTGCTTGCGTGGTCTGCCTCTTTAGTGACTAGTCGGTCTTAAATGAAATTTGTTGGGTTGTTTTTCTCCCCCTGTCTTGTCAGTTTGAATTTCTTCCTCCTCTCCCTCCCTCTTTCCGGATTTGTTGGAAAAAAGGGGGGTGGTTTTGCATCAGCGCCATCTGAGATCCTCTTTATAAAAGCCTTGTTATACCAAGCCTCCTTTCGAGTTGAGGACAGAGTTGAAAAATGATTAAATGATTAAGTGTTTTCCATGGCGCACTGTTGCGTCATGTTGCCAATCAAGACAGTCGCGCCCCTCGGCGCATCTATCAGCCCTGTAACATGTTCAAAAACCCGCACCTCCTTTAAACCTTTGGCGCGCCTTTTCTCCCTGCTACATCATGTTTCCATGCGCCAAGGCGCACCTAGCCCTCATGTAACGCAAACTTTATTTGCGCAAGTATAAAGCTAGATAAGGCGCGGGCGCATCCTCCATTGCAGTAACATAATGTTGTGTAGACCCTTCATGCGCCACGCCATATTCCCTTGGCGCACCATTATTAATGTTACACAATCTTCCCATGCGCCAAAGGGCGCACCGAACCTCAAAGTAACATGCACTTTCTGTGCGCCCTTCTATAAAATGCAGTCTGCTTCATTTATGGTGCTCATGCGCCTTTGGCGCCAACTTAAACCTCTGCAACATGAATTTCCTGTGCCGCCTTATAGTTTTGACCTTGCCAGTTGCTGCGCCCTGGGACTTTAAATCTCTAATTCTTTCTTCTGCTAGCGTTCCAATGGAAAATCAAATGGACTAATTCAACTTTCCTGGATTGGGTTTCGCTCCTTCTACATGCAGATCATCAGATAAGACCTTGAAGAACACATGTCTACGTCAAGCAAGAGACCCCGCTAAACCAAGAGGAAAGGCTAAACTACTGAAGAAGAAATGAAGTATAAATACCAAAGGGTCAGAATGCCCGAATCACAGGCAGAGTGCAATATGGATGTCAGGGACTCTGAATTGGGTCACATTGACATGGAAGAATTTGGGTAAGAACTCAGAAAGTGACAAGAAGTCCATGGATGGACAAGCTAATAGGCAGTGCCCTGCACTTTGCCGGAGGATCCCTGTCAGCGGCTGTGAATAACGAGTTTATGGATGGTTGTTGGCACAATCCTTCAACAAAGACACAAGATGTGTCGAGAATAGCAAGGGCGATGGTAGTTATAACCTTACTGCCCGTCACTTTGAGGTTGATGATGGGATCCCTCACACCGGAACTAATTGTGGCGGTAGCAACAGGAATGCATCAAGGCCTGCGGAAGACAACGAAGGCCAGTGCATGCAGTTAATGAATGAGGTCTTACCTAAAGAATAAAAAGGTAGTGACCCGGTGGCTCAAACTATCCACCGGAGTGATTTCTCAGAAACTCAGTTGATACAACACATTCCTGAGCAGAGGTCTTCGGTTATTCAGGATGCTCAATTACTTCCATAAGTGGATGCTGCAGGTACTCCTGGAAACAATGAATAAAATCTGCCAGATCAGCGTTTCTGCTGGGGGGATATAATAAGCACACTATATGAGCAAATGCCAAACTTTGCTACGACGGAGATTCCACAGGAACTCATACGTGTCGAGCGTGCCGCAGCTGAACGAGATTATCCCGCTGCACGAAGTGGAACTTGGCTCAAGCCAAAATATATTAATACTATCAAGAGCTGAAGCTGGAGAACAGCATCCAACACTTCGCTAAGATCAATGATGTTTCTTCTACCACATCATGTGAAATTGTTGAGCCCGAACTTAGCTCATGGTGCTCTTTACGACCAAGAATACAGTTAACGCAGTGGAAGAAGTGGGGGGACTGTTCAGACAGTTTCCCATTCACCTATCTGAGGCGGTCAACTTTGGGCGAAAAACCAACCAGTTGCCAAGGTAGCTGGGACCAAGCTGATTTTATTGGAATATCAAGAACAGCTCGTACATACCATGAAAGTGCCTTCCTCAAGAGAAAGAAGGGCGGAACTCCTTCCCTCACAGTAGGCCGTTACACCGTTGCTCCAGTATTAACAAGGAGAAGGAGATGTTTGCTGAGCTAGAATTGCTCAACTGAAGCATGATTTCCAAGCAAGGAACTACATTCGACCCAAGGGCGCTGCTTGCCAGGGCCTAAGCTTGATCGATCCAGTCCCTCAAATGAGGACATTTACATCGACGTCATCCATGAGTAGAACTCAGAAGAAAAGGATCACTCCGCTTGCACATTAACAGAAATCAATCCATTATTACGGCGTGGCCATTGTCCCAAAAGGATTTCCAAACCACGGAAGACGAAGTAGACAAGTTGTATAAGTGCCACAAAGGCGGATGTTGGCCTTCGGACATTGACAGAAGCAGGAACCTCAGACAAATCGAGGAAGGACGAGGGTCACGGGAGACTAGCGGAGAACAGAGCATGGTGCCGCATGAATGGGTGAATCTACCTCGGTGTAGATTTTACAACGTCTCCTTTGGGTATGCACTGCAGG
Organism: Taxus chinensis; assembly: GCA_019776745.2. Lineage (NCBI taxonomy): Eukaryota > Viridiplantae > Streptophyta > Pinopsida > Cupressales > Taxaceae > Taxus > Taxus chinensis. The sequence goes on along the minus strand of CM034154.1, from coordinate 599,640,586 downwards.
TCAAAGAAGCAGCAAAAGGGCAAAGCTTGCAGAAGGTGAGCTAGCACCATGCAAGAGGAAAGCCCCTAAAAGTCCTCTTCCTTCAGAGCCTGAACAAGTAATAACCCTGGATTCGCCAGAGAAGGAAAGTGACAGAGGAAGTCCTATCGCCATCCACCCAGGATGCGGCAGCGTAAACTTCAGAGGTCCTTCTATTCCTTATTTTATTTAATCCCTTCCTCAGATATCGGCAACCATCCTTTGTTTGTGTCCCTCCCTTCTTCTACTCTCTCCTGCCTTTGCGTCCATCTTCTCCTTTCTCGCTGATTTGTATTCTTATTTCTTCCCTATCTCCGAGCCCCTTCCCTTCCTTATCTTTCTGCTGCGGCGTTTCCCCTTCCCCCGGACATTCCGCGGATTTCTTCAATGCCGCCGAAGCGTTTCTCCACGTTCTCCCCTCTCTACGTGACTGTCACACCCTGTCTCTGGTCCTCTTCATAGGACCAGCTTGGACTTCAGCAGCTGAGTCCAACCAAAGAGGCAAGTCCCAGCGCCTCGATGGACTTTTCAGTATTCCAGCTAAGGGAGCAAAGAAGCACAGCCGGTGAAATGCTTCTCCAAGAGCGCTTTGACAGGTGAGAGGGTTATGGAAATAGCCTACCAGAGCCCACAAAGAGAAGAAGATCTGTCTCCGACAGATTTCCAAAGTGACCCAGGGTCAACAATGGGGACATCTTCAGAAAGTCTCCAGGGGAAGCTTCTTTCCGCAGTGAGCACTCTGCGGAAAAATTCGAGAAACAAAGGAGAAAAGGGCGACTGACAGAGAAGAATAAATACCTGAGTTCAAGCCTTACAGAGATGGGAAGATGCACTCCCACAACTGCCGCCGAGATTCCTGAAGCTGCTCAGCCAGGAGAAGATTAATGAGTATGCAAAAATCGGGCGAGCAAAGGTCTGGCCGTTTCTGCTGGAGGAGCCAGATCCCAAAGATAGTAAAAGGTAATGCGCCGAAAATATCAGTTTAGTTTATTCACTGACATCCCGAGAATGGGTGAATAAGGAACTTCCAAGCGTTAGCAGGCCCGATATCATAAGAGTTAGAAATGCTAGACTCCAGCAGAGGCCTTCCACAAAATGTTCGAAGTTAAGTCGACGATTGGTCAAGTTTCGAAGTATTCGGTCATCCAAGGACCCTAAACAAGACCATGTCCACTCTGGACTATCGGATAGATCCGCTCGATTCGTGTTAGAGAAGATAGACAATGTGATGAGGGCCCTGTATCGATGCAAGCAAATGGAAATTTGTTCTATCTAGGAGCTCCATGCCAGTGTTGCTCACATCCTTTCCTCACCTTGCGATCCAGCTGATGATACTCTCCCCCCCGGTCCATTTTCAAGGATATAGCTACTCAAGGACAGGGCCAGAAGGTTCACGTTTGACATCGAATCCATCAACAACCTACTCTACTGGCCTACGAGACTCATCGGGTCCCTAATCGAGGCGGTTTAAAGATTATTCCAAACTTCCCGTAAAAGCGAGAAAAAAAAAAGAGAAGGATAAAAAAAAGATACGAGCGGGAGACTTGCGAAGGCAATCAGTGAACGTCACCGGTCCATCACAAGATCAATTTTGGGCCATGATCAGGCAAGTTTCTTGGAATAGGCCGCGCTCGTTCCACATCTCATCTCCTGATCAGCCATCAGAAACAGCGGGGGGTGGGGGGGGGGGGGGGGGTGGGCAACCCCTTTTAGCCACGGATGATGATGTATGGAATACATTCTTCTTTCCTTTCTCTCCTCTCTATTCTCGGACTTTCTTTTCCTCTTTCCGTAATATCTGAAGTAAGTTGGCCACAAATGATGACACATCCTTTTTGCGTCATGGGAGTAATGTCCCATCCATCCAGTTGTCAAAGTCCACATGACTTTTCGATCTTTTGTAAATCTCTGTTGTTAAAAAAACAAAAAAGTGTTGGCTCCATTTTGCCTTCTCTCTCCTGATCTTCTATAAATATTGGAAGTAATTGTTGTATTTCAAAGGTGAACATTTTCGATAGAAATAGAGGGAGGGAGAGAAAGACTTTGAGCTTTCTTGTCACAGATAAAAACAATTAATACAATTATTCAGGACTGTGTGCTCAATAGCTGTGTTATACATTAGATCTTTCTTATTGTTAGATCTGCATGTGTCTTTTCTGTTGAATTCATATCTACTTTCATCACTTGTTATCAGTATTGCTTTGTTTATTTATGCACGTAGGTTTGGGTCGTTTTTACTACGAAGCCAAAGCATAGATTTCTGACCCTTCCCTTTTGGAACTCATTTTTTTTTCCTTCAAATTGCTTTCTTTTCTACTTCCTTTTATTCCTTCTCTTCACCGGCTTAGAACCTTCTACTTGGATCAGATCACAACCCCCGAAGAGAATCTGTGAGACTTGCATAGGTCCTGCTAGTAGAAACTGCATAACAACCCAGTTTCGTTTGCTTGTTCAAAGGGGCACAGCGGCACACCGTTGGCCCGTCCCATCCTAGTCTGTCCAGACGAAAGACTTCGGGACCAACAGTTTTTTGGCGACTCCGCTGGTTCTCGACCAGATCTGTTAGATCTATGGGGTGGGAAATATAAATCAGAAAAATATAAGAAAATCCTGCCTATGTTTGCACCAAAATCTGGCACTTTTGTTCAAAACCCCAAAAAATTTGCCACACGTGGTCAAATCGAACAATTTCCTTCTGAGAGTCAAGATCGGGCCTAGTTAAGATCTTTAGTTCGTGCGTTTTTGTTATCAAAACTCATTATTTTTTTCCGTAGATCTGAGTTTTGACTGTTTTCCAAAAAAAAAACAAAAAGAAAAGAGTTGAATCCTTTGACACGTCAAAAAATCAGATCTGGGAAAATCAGCTTACTATCTTCCCGCAAGCTATCCTCGCTGTAGTTGTCATGACCGCCAATCGGTTTTTCGCGGAGGATAGTTTTTAATATTCGCAGTGCATGCTACGTTTTTGACAGGAAAAACCAGAAAATCGCAAGTACACCCAAAAATAAAGTTTAAATCTGACACCTTAATATTGCAGATCTGAAAGAGTAAACTGGCGAGTGAACACTTTTAAGCGCCAGCAGAAGAGCCCGTGGTGAGAAGCTGATCCTACTTTCATCTGTTCAGAGGCACAATTTCAGCGTAACCACCGGCATGTTTTTCAGAGAGAGAGAAGAGAGTAATCTCTTTTCTCTCCCCCGGCATCCAGGAGTGTCTCGCCTTTCATGAAGAAAAAGTCTTTTGCCAGGAGATTCCACCATCCCTTGGTAGTGCCTTGTGCTACTCGCGGGAACTACACTTCCGGCTCGAGTTCTCTTCGGCTTTTCAGATGGCGGCGGTTTACCATGGGGAAACGCTATGGGGTCCGTTGGGCTTACCACATCAGTTCACGCACTCCTCCTCACGGAAATCGAAACGAATTTTCCTAAAGTCGACGGGGAGCGGAAACAAAGCACGGATTCCCA